>VZRL01006422.1:1102724-1232990 GCA_013397895.1 Origma solitaria
TTTTTTTTTTTTTTTGTACAGTCATAGAATCAGCAAATGTTAAGGTTTGGAAAGGACTTTAAAGATCATCTTGTCCCAACCCCCACTGCCATGGGCAGGGGCACCTCCCACTAGACCAAGTTGCTCAAGGCCTTGTCCAATATGGCCTAGAACACTGTCAGGGTTGGGCCATCCACAGCTTCTCTGGGCTACCTTTTCCAGTATCTCACCACCTTCACAGTAAAGAATTTCTTCCCAAAATCTAGCCTAAATTTCTCCTCTTTCAGTTTGTATCCATTACTTCTTGTCCTATCATTGCAGTTCCTGACAAAGAGTCCCTCTCCAGCTTTGCTGTAGGCTCTCTTCAGATAATGGAAGGTTGCTGTGGGGTCTCCACGCTACTTTCTCTGGAAGCCTGGAGAGACAGAGAGAGATGAAATTACATAGTCCTTTGGGATCCATGGTCATGAGAGAACTGAGAAAGGACCCAGAGCAACACAAGCTGGAGACTTCATCTCAACGCTGGATAGAGGGTTGTCACCCTCAGTTTATTGTCTCATTTCTTCACAAAGTTCCTTGTCCATCTTTGGGTGCCTTTTGGGCTCAGGCTGGATGAGTTTGGTCACCTTCCCTCTCTGCCCATACTTGCTGTCCTGTGTCAATAGAAGAGCACCTCTGCCTGTTCTGAGTTTCCTTTCCTGCATCACCTCTCAGACTGGGGCTAAGCCAGGCAATACAAGAGCCTCCTATAGCCACAGGTTCCCCTCCTGTACAGCTGCTGTTGGCCCAGATGGTTCTCTGTCAACTGCTGGTGCAACTAATTCTCACAGTCTTCATGTAGAAGCTTTCCTTATCCAAACTGAATTATGGTATGTTATTTTTGGACTGTTTTTCCAACCTGAATTGTACTTCTGTTGTCTGGGGTATGGGCAGCGTCCTCCAGCATGGCATTACCAGGAGATTTTGCTTCTCCCCATTTTAAAGTAAAGATTCATGCTTACCCTTTTCTAGCCTCTTTAACCATCTGCAAGTTCTCTGGGATGACCACTAATGAGCCTGTTAGTAATTGCCTCTGTTAGCTCTCTAAGTACTTTTGGATTTATTTCCTCAGACTTGTGTGATTTAAGAGGATCTGTCCATTTAAGTACTTTCTAACCTGATCTTTCCATGACCCAAGCTGAGGTCATTCCCTTTCCTAGGTATTAGTTGTTGTAGAAATATTTTTGCTACTGGCCCGGGGTTTTTTTTTGTAAATACTAATACAAGGAAGACATTAAACACTTTTAACAGGTTTGTTCCTCTTCAGCCATGGGCTTGTCCCCAAAAGAGGAGACTGTCCTGAAACCCATGGCTGGCAGAGGGCAAGGTCTCAGGCCAGTCTTTCAAGCAGGTTTTTACTGCAAGTAAGCCTTTTAGTTAAATGCTCTGGCCCAGCTGATGAGAAAAGCACTAAGATGTGTGCCCCATTCCCCTACTCACATGGCCAGCATTCTCGGAGCAGGAGCAGGGAGCAGACGGAGGACTGCTTTCTTCCCACTTGCTGTGGTATGGACTGCCCCGCAGACTGTTTGTTCAGGTGGTGCTGGATTATCATTATCAGACCTCATGCTATAAAAAACTGAGTTTCTATGCTTTGAATTAAAAGAGTGATGACACAACAGATTAACTTTTTCCTATTTCACCTCCTGCGTGTACCTATGCTCTTTTCCACAACCTCCATCTAATAACAATAATAATAACAACAGAAAACAAAGCAAATTCACAGCCCATGCAGGAAACTGCTCATGAGCCGCACACCCAGTGTTATTTTTATGTTGTGCCTGCCAAAACCAACATGAGTCTGCCTCAGGGATGTGAAACTATCTCGAATTTATTTGAAATGAGTATTTTCTGTGGCTCCTCCCTCCTCTTCCCATACCATTTTGATGACCAGCCAGTCCATGAAAGCTTTCTTGCAAACTCTGCTCTGAAGGAACAATGTACAACGGTTTCAGCTTTGCACAGAAAGACAAAGGGTTTCCTTGAAAACCAGTGCTATTGTTGGCCAGTTTCTGAAGAACAGCATTCATTAGTGTGCTCCTTAGAAACAGGCAAGGTCCTTTCTGCAGTGATTGTTTCTTGGCCAACTAAAGTGTGTTTGTGTGTGTGTGTATGTGTGTGTGTGTGTGTGTGTGTGTGTGTGTGTGTGTATGTGTTACCACTTCTGCAATTCCTGGGAATCCAAGTGACAGCCCCAAAGTAAGTGGCAGGTAGAGAAACACAAAATCCTGTTCCTGCGTGGTCCTTGCTGAGTGGGGACACAGGTGTTTGAAGGACAGACTCTGGCCAATGGGATGCCAACATGGCCACGGCTTTGTACAAACTGAGTGTCAGAGCTGCGAGACTTTTCTGTGCTGTTTTCAGCACTGTGCCTACTCCCACTGTGGTGTTTTAAACACAGGTGGATTTTCTTTGCCAATGGAGAACTGGAGAGCAGAATCTCATTGGAAGTGCATAGTGGGCATTAACAGGCTAATTTATCACTTCAGCCTTTGATGGCTATGTGTGTTTCATGAAGGTCAGAATTCTTGCACCAATTCTCAGCAGATTGGCTGCATCAATTTTGCAGCAGTGTCAGTCACGGACTAGAAATTTACCATGGTTATTACCTACTTTTTATAAAACAATTTCCTTTCCAATTTCTTAGCTTTATGTGGTGTAAGCTTTTTCCTACATCCAAGAAAGCTAAAAATATTGCAGTAATTAGTGAAATTCACTTGCCTTGAGAAACTGATGAGTTTCAGTGACTGAATGCATCCTAAGAGAAAGGCACAGTAGACCCAACATGATTTATTAACATGGTGGTCATCCTTTATCTCAGAAGAGCAGCTGTCAGACTGCAGAAGTGTGGGGTTTGCCCTCTGTCGTTTATCTTCAAAAATCACATTATTCTACGTAGTTTCATTCTTGCCCATTCTTCTTTCCACGTCATTGTGAACATGGTTGCCACTCACCAGACCCACTGTGAAGATACCTTGTGAAGTTCTGAACATAGCAAGGGGACTTAGAGTACAAAAGCCTTTGTGTGGTTCTCTGTCAGCTCCCAAAATGGGAGAACGAAGGTGAGGGCACGGCCAAAAAAGGGGTGTGCTTTTCCTCGTCAGCTGACAGGACCTTAAAAGCCTGGGACAGCAGTGCCATGCTCCTGGAGTAGCCCGCTTTTGTAAGCACCCCTCATGCGCGGGTGGCCAGAAGAAAAATGGGAGCATCCCCTTATGTGACAGACAGCATGAGCTTCAACTCAAGTTCAGGAGGACACAGATGTTAGGTGTTTACATAAAAGGTTACAAATGCATAAAATGTAGTGTTTAAAAAACAAAAAAAAGTGTGTGAACATCCTTTTGGACATGGAGATGACTGGCCCCATTTTGCCACTTTTACAATAGTCAGACATTTTTGGAAGCCACCCTCAGGACAGGTTGATGTGCAGTCTCTGCTGGTTGGAAAATAAATGGGTTTATGAGCATAAGGTTGGGGTGGGTTTTGTTCCCCAAAGCCTTTTTGAAGTAAGATGGCTGTGACAGTGATTTATGTCAACTCAGAAGTAATTGATGTGGGTACATAAAACTCGAGATCTAACAAGACAGGAAAGGTTGCTGAACCTGGCAGGACAGGACGCTGGAGTTTTTTACCCCATTCAGACTAAATGAGCTTAAATGTGAGCTCAAAATACAGTATGCCAATTTCTATTACAGCAATGATGTAAGCTGTAGACAACTGTAGATGTATGTGTGAGAGAAGAAAAGGTGGATTTCTGTGAAACACATGTTGCGGTCCACATTTGAGACTTCTGCATATTAACTGAATGCTTTTGGGTTGGGTTTACCCTCTTTCAGTCATTCTGCCTTTGATCACTCCTTGTCGTTACTGAAACATGCCTGTCTGAAACACACTCTCTGTTAATCCTGTCTCAGAGGTCTGGCTTCCTGGACAAAGGCATGCCTGCCTTTTGGTCCCTTCTAGCAGCAGAGATGATTCCTTGGCAGGGTGCGTGGATGTTGTGGCTGTCCAGCTGGCTCTTGGAGGGAGCTGTGGGGCCATGTGGACAAGCCTCAGCGTCCCTACAAGCTTCTGTGTTTAGTTACCCATGCACAAGGCGAAGAAGCAGACCGGTAATGGGTACCAGATGGGGGTTTATGTGTTTAAACAAAGACACATTCTGGACAATCAGAAACAACTGAGTGGCAGTTTATACATTAAACCCCAATTTAACAGCAGTGCTTGCTCGCTGACCTAGAAGAAGCAGGGCAGAGAGCCCTCTGTGTTGCCCTGATCAAACGATTCCCCATCATCCCTGCTTCTGTCGGGGGGCATGTGTACATAAGGTGAGAAGCATCACTTTCACAGCTTGTGGAAAGCCTTCCTTTTAATATGACATGGCCACAGTCAACTAGTTTTGGAGTCAAGACACCTTTTTGGCCACCATCATGTTCTTGTACGTGTGTTTCCCTAGACTGTGAGAGGAAGTGCTATTATAATAATTCGCACTCGTGGGTCTCTGCTGCAGAGTGTAGGTGTGTGTGTTTTTAACCAAACCCTTGGCGGTACATGAGTGGTTGTTAAGGATCCTGCCATAGAAGACAGTGTGAGTTTAGTTGTAGTTAAGCACTGTTCATCTATATTTCTGTAAACTAAGTTGGCTGAGTGAATGGAAGATCTATCCTGTGCTACTGGGTGGATGTCTGTTCAGTACAAAAAAGAAACTGTCAGAATCTCCAGAAGCTGTAACATCACTCTCTCGTGTATACTGAGTATCTGGTTTGACTGCATGTACTGGTGCACTCTACAGTTAGACACTTGATAAAAATTTTTAAAAAATCAAGAGATTGGTAAATTCCTTAACTTAATCTCTTAAAAGCCAAACAATAGCATTTAACCTGAACTCTGTCCATTTGGATTATGGTAAAATAAACTTCCTCACATGTTGTTCTCTAATAATATAACCTGTCAGCGCTTGTATCAGTCAGCAAAGATAGTGTATTATTTTAAAAAACAGTTCTGTCAGAAGGAATTGAACATGCTCAGCACTTTGCAGGAATACATCTTCTCCTTTAATGAGTGGAAACCAGCATTTTTTCCCCAAATGCCCAAAAACAACCGAAGCATTTCTAAAGGGGAAAAGAAGGAAAAAAGATTGATCCCTTGCTAGCATGCTAAAGCTTGCTTAGCTTGAAAGGGGGCCACCAAAAGGGCAGAGGAGGCTCCCAGCTCCTCTGTGCTTCCTCATCAGTAGAGCAATTTCCTTCAGACCAGGTAGGGATGCCTTGCCCCTCCAGTGGTTTGTGTGTTATTTGTTTTTATAGGGTTTGTCACACAGGATTTTGTACATATGGCAACACAATCAAAATGTTCTCTCCACTGTAACTGTACCAGACCACACTGATCTGTTTCTTCTGCCCAACCTGACTCTCTTCATTATTTTGTTGCATTTGTGTTGGAGAAGAGATGAAATGGATAGGCTTCCTTGATGGCTCACATGATAGGTATTAGCCTCTGTCGTGATTGTGTTCAGCAAACATGTTGCTCTGTTTCTACAGAGATTAAAGAGAAATGGAGGGAAAGGATGCTCATTCCTGAAGTTTATGTTTATTGGTGTCGGAACTGCAGTTCCCAGGCAGTGGCATCTGAAGGAGAAATAAGGAGAAAATATTCCTTTGAAATAAGTTCTCTCCAAGGGAAGGAAAAGGAAAACCCTACTCAGTCTGTATCCGTTAACTGTGTGGGGCAAGCTATATATAGAGTGACGTTATAATTGACCACATGCTATTGTGTACTAGGGACAGACAAACCAGAGAAAATATCATTACAGCATTAGCAGGATAGTCTTCCTGGAATGTGCTCCAATGGGCTGGAGCAAATAAACCACTGGTGGAGCATCTCATCTAGATGTCAGGTCCCCAGCCAAGACCCTTATGATCATGAAAAACATCTGGGTAGCTCCTTCCTCTTCTGTGCTTGTTTTTGTCAACACCGTGCTCATCACAAGACAAAATGCACAAATTATGCCACTGTTTGAGAGAGACAGAGGTTGTGATATTTCTGGTCCAGTGAGAAGCAGGAAGTCTTAGTTTCCTGTTTCCTCAGCAGTGGGAACCTTCTCTTTTTCTTGCGGCTCCTTGCCATCTGTTTGTTTTTTTTCCCCTGACAATTATTCTTCTACTTCAGGTGTTCTTGCTTTAGCCACCTACAAATAATCCCTTTTCTTGCATGGACCAAGAGCCTTGTGAGCTCAGCACTTGCAGCTGGGATACTGTTGCAAATCCTGTGATATTTGACAAAGGTCTGTGCGCTCCAGCATGTGCATTGATGATAAAGTTATGTGATAAAGTTAGCCTTCCAGCTCTTAACATGGAAATATGGACCATGGATGTTGCAGCCCTCCAGAATGCAGATGAAATGCAGAAGCTATAGTGGTTTCCAATTTCAGGCTTTCTGGCAGTGCAGTTAAGATGCTTGCAGTGCTGTAATTCCTCTCTGCTGGACCATTTGCCCACTGCCTGTTGCAAACTGACTCTCTAATAAGTGTGGACTGCAAGTGGATTTTTGGGTGTGATCATGCTCTTCATCTGACTCACAGCCACAGAGGCACCTGGCCACGAGCAAAGTGTCCCTTGCCAATGCCAGCCTGTCCGTGGGTCCAGAAACACACAGTGCCCTGGATGCTACCTCCGCTGTCTTCCCAAGACCCATAGTTGTCAGCTGACTTCGTGCAGTCGTGGCGTTGCTGCAGTGTCAGGAGAGTATTTCGTAGAGAGCCTGGGCTGAGCCCCTTGTTTGTATTGCATCTACAGGTGGTGACAGCATCTCTAGAAACCCCTGACCTCCCCAGCCCTTTCCTTTCCCTCTCTGAGGCCTGGATAAAGAGCTGAGTTTGACCCTTCCCAGAAGAGGGTGGCATTCCAAATGAGATTTTGCACAGGTAGATAGAAGGTTTGAGGTGTTGCATTTTATCCATTTAACTCCCAGGATGCCAGAGCCACTGCCAGGCTGAAATACAGACCACAATCAAGCATCACACTTGGGTGAGCTGCATTTCAGGGTTAGTTGCAGGCCACAGTGAGCTTTTCCCCACCAAGGGAGGTCTGTTTAAAACAAAACAAAACAAAACAACTTTTTGGATCACTCACGAATTAGGATCATGTGGAAGGGGACAACATAATAACAGGGCCGAACAACTTGTCAGCTCTGCAATTAGCATCACTACATGCTACTTAGCTCTCTTTATAGACATATAAACACATTTCAATCAGCCAACTCGTTAGAAAAATCATGGCTCCTATATATACTGCATAAAGATTTCAGGCTGCTGAATACTGCTCACCATTATTCCTAGTTTATGAAAATAAAAGTCTTAATTATGCTGCCAGTAACAACAGCATCATTAGCAGCCAGATGTTTTTCCCTTAAATTAAAACACACACAAAATAGATTGTTTGGAGGCTTATCTGAAACAGAGGTACACTTAATGATGAAATATCAGACTCTTTACAGCTCAGGATGACATTGGGAAGACTTCGAGGAGCTCTGCAAACCTGTCATCCCAGCCAGGTGCTGTCCGTAGCTGTTTCTCAGCATTGCTTGGGCTAAGAGTCATCTGACAGACAGGAATCTTATGTCATTTCCCAGGACACCTCCACATCAGTGCAATAATCCAGAGCCAGGGCGCAGGGCTGATGACTCCCACACCAACCCCGTGGTGTTACACTGTTGGTAAATGTTCTTTGGTCCTGTATCAGCTACAGCCACAGTGTCCTGGTCTGAGACCAGGGTTGCAACACTGTCCTGGGCCCTGGGGAAAACTGCACATCCTGAGCAGCTGTGCCTGGCATTTCTGGACATCAGGAACTCCTGGAAAACATCCACTGCACACAAGGAGGGATGCTGGTACTTCTACCTCCACATGCAGGACATTTTCCACCTACCTCTTCCAAATCTGCTCATACCATCATGTGGATATTTGGGGGAGGGAGTAGGATGTTTTAGCTCTTCCAAGAGCCTAGCAGTGGACCCTCACTCTGTCATGGCATGGTGGCAGGTGACAAATTATTTGCACTGACTCCGTTTCTCCCCCGTGATTTTCCTCAGAAGCAATTGTTTACTTGTCTCCATTGGCTCTTGCATGGTCCAAACAGCAAAGTAAGGCTGCAGAGAACAATTTTTGTGTCTGATCCTTGTGGTGCAGCCTATTTTTCGCACTTGCACATTACAGTACTTTCAATTTGAAGATTTGTCTTTACGCCACTTCTGCAGCAGACATGGTATTTCTCCTAGTCTTTTCACTTCAGTGTATCACTGGCTCATTTTGCTATTTACCAGATTTTTTTCTATTTTGACAACATCTTTCTGGCTCTGCACAACCCATATGAAAATTGCAAGTACTGTAGGAGCATCCCTTCCTGCTTCTTGCTGGGGTGTCTTTTAACACCCAGCCTCCTTTATCATGCTGCCATATCAAAATATTTACAACCCATGTTTTGCCATCATCAGGCTGTATGTTTTTGAATTCAGTTTCAAAATTAAGGGCAGGGAAAATTATGATCATTTCCACATTAGTCACTCCATCCAGTTTCTTTGGAGTGATGAGTGAATCAACGCCCATTCTGACTTACTGTAGGGGTAAATATGTGTAATTTGAGCGATTTTTGGTTGCTTGATAAAATTGTTTGCTGCTGTGCTGCAATGCAAAATGTGGGAATGTGTGAGGAAATACTTGCAGTAGGCACATGCTTCTTGCCTTTGGTCCCTGCCAGTTTCGGTTTTGCAATGCCAAGTTTGATGACAGCCTGCCTTAGGATGTAAATGGGCTCAGCAAAAGGACCTGGTAGACAATTTCCAGTGCACCATCTCTGCATCATGTAGAGCTGCATGTTACAGACAGGTTTTATTTTGCACCCCCTGTTCTGTTTGCTGAGGCTCAGTGAGAGGATGGGATGCATCAGCAGCAAATGCCACACTTCAACCCTGCAGAGGGAGGGGTCCCCTCCCGTTTGGCAGCATGGGTGAGGCAGTGGCGTGGGTGCCAGCTGTCCTTGGTGCAGCTGGGCCTGGCACGTCGTGGCTATGGAATATCCAGGGAGCATGGTGCACATGGTGACACCCCCGGGACAGGCATTGCTGCCATCAGGATGCCTGGCTCCATTCAGAGCAAGCATAGAAGTGAGAAAATTTTGAGTCCTGGCATGAGTTAGAGCTTGTATGGCAACAAAAGATAAGCTCCCTGGAGAAGATGGGCCAAAAATGAAAGTAAATTTCCCTGGGTGTTTCTGTGCTGTCAGGTTGGTTCACTCCCTGCTTTGCCCTCGGGCATGGCTCCGCTATTCACCCACGCTGTAGGTATGAGTGTTTGCATTCAGAGCTCCAGTCAGAAACAAGCCAAATATTTCTCTTGGCAGAGAAATCTCTGGACCCCACATCGAGAGCAGTCGTGAACCAGCACACATCGTTTGGCCCTGGGGCGAGGGCTGACTCACGGCATGGAGGATTGACTGGGACTGAACTTGCCACTCATCACCAGGGGTTTGCGCAAGGCTGGGGCACAGCAGCATCGCCAAAGACGTTAAAAATTTGGCACAGCTTTGTTGCAGCAGGTCTGCTGAAGCGCCGGGTTCATTATTCAGTCGCCAGCACGAAGGCTGTGGCTGCTGCTCCGCCGGCACTTGCTCATCTGCGTTCTGGGAGAAAGCTTCTTCCAGGGGCTGAGGATGCAATCCGACAAAGCAGATGAGTCAGGCTGATTTTATATTTGCATTTCAGGTAGACCAAGAGGCTGAAACAATGCCAAATTAGCAGCCCAGTCTTTTGAGAGAGGTCGTAAGAGACCTCGACTTCAAGGCATGGCTTTCATATCTGAGGGCTCTTCTAACAACTTCTTAACTAATTGACTTGACTTTGGTGGGGAGACAGCTAGTGGCTGAAAAGGATTAAAACTGTTAGAAATGAACTGCTTTGAAGTGGTTCAAACCCTATTAAAATTTGGATGGCAGATTTCTTTCTAATGGTGTTTTTTAACCACTACAACCTGGTAAGGTGAGCTCTTCATGCAAAACTTTATGGATAAAAAGGAAAGTCTAGGCAAGTGAAACAGTGTCTCAGGTCTGCTGCCACTCAGTTATTTGATAGCTGTTGGATACCATGTGTAACCCACATATCCCACAGATTTTGTTTTCAAGAGAGTGTTTTGTGTTATGGGAATATTTTCCTTTTATCATATTTCTGATCTGACATAGCATGACTCCACAGTGGTGGAGAGAAATACTATATCATTTTCCGTGGCCAAATGAAGCTTGCTCGGAGATACAATCTGCTGTAGAAAATACTCCAATTAGGACTTTCTGCAGCAAGCAAATGGTGATCCAATTCTGTAAGGCTCTAAGCAAGACTGTGGCAGATGATAGCCTTTAAGTACAGGTTACGGGAATTTTCCAAAGAATGATTTTATCTTAGAATATGCTGATTTTTTCAGATGTAAAACATCATATGGAAACATGCTCCTTTCAGCTGATTTTCTGTCAATCACCCCAAGCTCCAACATGACCTTGCCTGTCAGGCAGGTTTCAAAACCTTCCTGCCAGCCAGGTTTCCTCAGAAACCTCACAGGTTTACTGCCAGCTTACCTCCCCAGGGACTTAGAAAACTGCCTGAAAGATGGCATCAAAGTGAAGACTGCAGGGGCTTTTGTGGACCTCAGCTCAAGAAAATCCCCACTGAATACTCTACCCTAAGGAAATGGACCTTATAATTTCCAGACTCCCAAGACAGATGGCTCCTCTGGCATCTTCATTGTCACTATGGAAGGAGACTTGATGTCAAACCTAGCCCTTCAGCCAGGTCTCCAAGGGCTCTGGAGCCTCCTTCTTATCTGGAAACCCCCATCCAAGTCATGGTCTTGAAGTCCTGTGTCCATGGTCCTAGTGTGGTTTCCACTGTGGTGCTGCCAGAGCTGTGACTCTCCAAGGTCCTTACTGATCAAGCAGTTAGCTTGGCTGCTGCTGGAAATTTGGGATAGATGTTGTGCATCATGAATGAAGTTATTCTGGATTTTAGTGCCCTGTAAATATCTGCCATTTTTCTTTTTGCCCATGTTAAAATTTTGAAAAAGCCTTGGGCTGTGTGAAGGTGTTTGTGGAGCATGTATTTGGTTTCTCAGCTGATCTACTGTAGCTCTGGGTTCAGCTGGTATGTGCAGGAGCACAGTTTTGAGTCCATGAGTAGTTCTGCTGAGACAAGTCAGTGTATCCACTAACTTGAAACCAGGCTTGTGCTGAACACTGCCCTGAACTGGGCCTATGGGAGTAAAGTGTGTTTTCTACAGATCACCGAGTAGGTCATAGTTTCCTTGGGGGCATTTCGAACCAAGACCTGATGGCTAATGAAAGGCAAATCGTATTATTCTAATTTACATGGGCACTCAGCTGCAGACCTCTGACACATGTTCAAGGAGATCATGTCTGGAACTACTTTTAATCAATCACAACTCCTGCTGGCATGAATCTGTAACAGGAACAACTTAATTAATTCAGTGCAAATGAACTTTACAGCTACCACGTAATGAGAACAGACATTATATAGCTATTCTTCATATAGCTGTGTAGACTCTCATGTAAAAACATCATCATGCCTACACAATGCACTAGGTACTTGTGTATAGTCAGAATTTCAGTCAACCAGAAAATGGATGTGCTCTGGGCTTGGCTGGGTGTGTGTCTGTACCTCAGTACCACACAGGCATATTTTATGTCGTTCTCCATCATAGCTTAAAACCTCTTCCTGTTCTAAATCAAAAGCCGGAGTTATTCCCATAAATAAGATTGATTTTGTGGTTTTCTTCTCTTCTTTCACAATATTGTGTGTTTGCAATGTGAAAGAAACTTGTACAGAGCTCCAGAAAGCCTCTATAGGTAAGGATCGGTGAGGGGTTCTACAGTGATGGCCCATGGATGCATCTTTTACACAGTAGTTTTATCTAAATTTGGAAAGAAAAAGGGAGGGGTGGGAAGAGGAGCAAAGGGCAGGAGGGAGGGAGGAAGGAGGGAAGGAGGGAGGGAGGGAAGGAAGGAAGGAAGGAAGGAAGGAAGGAAGGAAGGAAATTCGAACCCTAAAAATGTATAATAGTAGATGAGAAGCTCTCACATTTCACTATCATTTCCAAGGTGGATGGGACTGGCACTTTCCCAGTGCCTTCCCACAGTCCCTGTGCCATTAGCTAACCCAGCTGCCAAGCAGAAGGGGCTTGTGTAGCCTTTCTGGCAGTATTTTTTCAAAGGTAGTTTCCAATCTTACTATGATAATCTAGGGGATGTGGTGGTGCATCTTGTCTTGCCCTCTCTGTGTTAACACCTTATTGGCTTTGGTCACAGTGCTATAAGAGACTCATCAACACCGGCAGAGCCATTTCTGAGTGGCCCTCGGCACAGAAGCAGAGCTGCTGCCTTCCTTTGCACAGGAAGGGTGTTATTCTGCTCCGAGGGCAAGGGCAGCCTAGGGCTGTCACCATTCTGTTCTTGGCAGCCATTTCTCATGGAAACACTCCTCTTGAAGTGCACAGGGTATTTCTGTCAAGAAGGGATCTTAACAGGTTTGCCAGTGCTGTGCAGGTTCATGGTAATTACAGAGACATCAGTCAAGACCTCAGCCATATTAGTAGTCCACTTGATTTAAGGGAGTAAAATCCTGTGAAAATTACTTTCAGGATCCGTGTGTTCCAAGCATAAGGAGGGGTTCGTGTTTCCCTGTGATTAATTGCATGTTTACAGTTTTACTGAACAAAACCTGGCTTAACTTGTGATACAAAAAATGTCTGCTGAACAAAAGCATCCAATTAACATGGCCCAATTAAAACTTTAAAAGAAATAATCTTCAGTTAACAAACACCAGATGTACTTGTCAGGGTTATCTCACTGCTGTTATATTAATCATTTATAAGCTCTGTTCATTTGAGCACTTACTTGGTCGAGAGTACTATTGCAAGATTGTCTTTCTAAATATTATGCCAAAAATAACCACTTCCCTGATCTTGAAACTGTTAAAATATCAGATTAAAAAAGAGAGAGAGATATTGGGAAGGCAAGCATACTTGATACGTTTTCAATACAAAATGACCATTTAACCTATTAAACAGGTTGAAAAAAAGACATTTTACTGCTTAGAAAAGTCAGAAATGTTCATTGTATAGCATGTTACTGCTTTATAAGGAAAATTAAGTTACTCATCTGCTAAAGCAGCACATGTGTGCTAAGTGTACAAGTGATCTGCCAACAGAGAGATGGAGGAATTTTCTAAGAAATGTAGACCATAGATAGCCAAGAAGATCAAATCAAGGGACAAAAAATGCAGAGATTTATTGTAGCCTTTTTGCACTCTGGGTGCAGAATTGCAATTTCCCCTTCCAGAACTTCCCAGTCCTCTGAGCTTCAAAAGGTACTTCTAGACAAAGGGACATGTCACCAAGACCTTTATTCTTCCCACCGGACCCAAGGTCCCAAATGAGCAGTGCAGTCACCCTTGGCTTAAGACATCAGCTGGTTTCTGAAGGAAGGACAAGGACCCATGTGATTGTGTTTTTCAGCTCAGCCCAGGAGGTAAGTGTCCAGCGTAAGGTCAGACGAATTTGAACATAAAACCCCAGTTCACAAAACTGGATCTTGAGTCAGTTGCTGAATGTTTCTTCAGCTGTGCAGGGTGGCAGTAGATGATGGTGGCTGTCATTGCTTCTAGAGAGTGCAGGTACCCTCTGCAGCAGCCCAGTGTACTTTGATGGAATTTGATGTATAGCAGCAATGCTCTGAACACACCCTGCCCCAGTCACCCCCATCACTTTTGCGACAACTCATCAGGTCCCCCCACTGCTCTACTTGGGGGGACATTTGTGGAAACTGTGTAAAGGAAAAATGGTTTGGTTTTTTGTGGGTTTTTTTTGCCCAGGTCCAGTCTATTTAACACGGTGACATAGAAGAAAGGAAGGGTGTATGTGGGTGTGTATTAATGTCCATATTGGATTATGTTTCGAACCACATTATACTAGTAGTTATTTTGTGTTCTAATAGTTCTGTGTAGCAGATCGACACATAGATAAATCTATGTTTTGTTTTGTGAGCTGTTTTCCCACTGTTGACAAATGTCATCACTATTGCATTGGGTAGTGCTGGGAGGGCAGTGGATTAGGGATGATCAGTCAGACAGGAAAGTAACCTTTCAATCCACTATGCGATATATCTGGATTTGAATGCCTTCAAAACCACAACAAGGGACAGATAACCCTCATGAAAAGAGCAGGATTTGAAAAGACAAGATTCTCTGGGGAGCTGGAAATTATGTGGGAAAAAATGAAGATTCGAACCTGAGTGAGGATGAAAAATTATTTCTGGAATTGATATTGGGAAATGAAACCTACAAGGTCTCTGTGGTCAGAGAAAATGTCTTCTTGGTTTTCCTTATCTTGTGCCAGGACAGCTGGGCTGCACAAATCTGGAGCAGATCTCTTCAAGTGACCCTCCTCATGCTCTTAGTTTGGGCTCCATGCCATTTCCAACAGTTTCACTTAACTGTCCATCAGCCTGAAACCTTCTTCAAAGATGAGAAATACTAGATTATCTCACATCCTCAGGAAACTGTTATAAGAACTAAAGCCAGTGATTGTCTATATTGTGCTGGGTTTGATTTTCCTGTGTAGCGTCTGAGTTCCTGCCTTCTGCCACTGCCCCTAGCAAGGGTCTTTTACTCTCTTTTTCCCTCTCCCTGCAGCCCCCACCTTGACGGAGCCCATCCCCGTGAGTGGGGAACACGACCAAGTTTTGGCAAGAGATGGCTCAGGGTACAGATGTCATTTTTCTCACCTATGTCTCCATTGTCATTCTGCTTCCCACAGTAATAGAGCACTGTTTTATCCATAAGGACCTTGTCCTTTAGGGGGAAGATGACAATGGCTTAAAAATTGTTTTATGTTTTTACATCGTGGCAGGGTTTCATGTGACAGCGTCATTTGGTGATTCATACCATAATCACTTAATTTTTTTTCCAGAGTGTGAAATTACATTATCTCTCAAGATTGGGAGAAAAGTGTATTTGCCTTAATGGTTAATACTGATCCTCGTGGGATAGGGGACAAAGGGACCCAGCTCAGATCACAGGTATTTTCATACAGCACCTTGTCAGCAATACAAGCCTTCCCCCAACCAAATATATTGAAAGGCATTTTACATCCTTCTAAGAGGGTAAAAAAATACCTTGGATGATTCTTGCTTTAAAAGATAGCCACAGTGTCCTGTGCTGAACCAAGGACATAGCAGATTCAACAGTAGCCTGAATTTGGTGATTGGTTATCCTTTTTGGCAGAAATGGAGGTGTTGAAAATTTTTCTGATCTTGAACTGTGAGTTGAGAAGAAAATCTGGTAGGGAGTCCAGGAGAGAAATCAGGGCCTTGAAGTTGGTGGGAGGCTGCTGAATGGGGAAGGAATTTAATCCAAGAAGGCTGGCTTGCCTATACCTCAACCTTTCTCCACCCTTCTGTATTTTGTGGTTGTGTTTAAGTAATTTTCTAGTGTAAGCTTATGATAATTTAATTCATCGTATTATTAACTAATTATAGCCTGTTATTTTAGGTGACTGATGGATTAATTTGAGTTCAAGTATACAGAGCGGTGGTGTTCTTTATTCTACATGGTACTTTTCTAAAAGGTCATGGGCAAATATATTTGTTCCTGATGTTCTCTTCCCTCTCATTTTTCAGTATTTCTGATTGTTTTGCATAAACTGAATTTTTTATAAACAACAAATGGCAATGGTAGAAAGCACTGCCTCATGCATTATGGCACAGAGAGAAATACATTCCTTTTCTCACTGAACTCATGCCAGTTTTAGTGGAAGTCATACATATGCAGGCAAGGAATTGGCAGAGGTGTATTCAGGAGCTCTCGAATCTGTGGGAGTATTTGTGTATGTACTTGTGTGCAAAAGATAGAGAGAATGTTGAAAACTGGGAACAGTATTGTCTGACAGCTCTGTAGTGACTTGTATAGTCCTGATTTAACAATTTGCTTTAAAAGACACTGTGGGATGCTGTTTTGGGATCCCGTGGGACCTCCATTTGTGCATGGCACACTGTTGTTTCCTCTGTCTTCTCCAGCAAGCTGTAATGTACCAAAGTTAGCATTACCTGGGCTGTTCATTTTCAGGTTAGTTTTGAAGTGACTATAGTGTTAAGACAAATTACAAATGGACAGCACAGAAACGAAAGTCTTCTGATTTTTGGTGTTACAGCATGGGCTATGGTAGTACACACTGCCCCCTTGTATTCATGTCTGAACGTTGTAAGCTGAGCTGGAGAAGCCACACCTAAATTGCAATCACAAGTCACGGATTAATTATAATTAAAGCACTGGGAACTCTCCCTGTACCTCACATGGAACTCTTATGCCCAGCTCCTTTCCTGACCCCACACTCCATTAGGTGTGCTTGAGGTTAAGATGAACAGGAACTGCTTACACCTGGTGAAACAATTTCTTGCAGGCTTCATACAGATGGAGGGAGACACCTGTTCTTTGGCTCATTTGTGAGTATTTCCTTTATAACAGTGGTTAATGGGAATATATTTTTTGCAAAATGAAGGTTATAGTCTCACTAAGTGAAGGAGCTTAGACCTTTGACATGCCCCTATGATTACCATGGCAGACTCTGATCCTGGTTGCTGCACACTGCTTGCTGTGCTCCTCACACTCCTACAATGCCAGAATTGCTCAAGTCTATGAATTATTTAGACCTATTGGATATTTTCTTTTTGGGAACCAATCTGATGTAAAAAGAGAAAGTGCTCTTGTAGCTCACACTGTCTTACAGCCAAGTCAAAGGTGACTCCAGGGCAGGTGGTCCTACCTCACTACCTTCTTTTTTTTTCCTACTACATTCTTGCTACTTGAGGAGCAATTGAGACTGTGGTTTGACACAGAAATCAGAATAAACCTGTGCAATCAGTTCTTTGACAATCTCATTGTGAGAGGTTACTTCCCTTTAGATGCCAGGGAAGACTTGGTGTCTCTGTACTGCCCCCTCTTTCTTCTACTCTACTCATTCATTATTTCTTCTCCACATGCTGTACCACTGCTGAGCAGGGATACTGAGAGAACATGTGCTTCAACAGTGCCCTAGAAACCTAGAGTGAGTTCTACTAATCAAAGAGCAATAGAAAAATGTCAGGAATTCAATAAAGTGAAGCCTCAACAAGAATGTGAAGACTACGAATTAAAATTCACTCTGCTAAGCCATCCTGAACCCAAATCTTGATTTGTTTTTACTTTTCCAAGAGATGTTTCCATTCTTTAGTTGCTTGCAGTTATCACAAAGGGATCTGTACAGCCTTAAGCAATAAGACAATGTTAAGAAAGAAAGGAAAACTACTGAGACAGCCAACTTCCAGTCAGACTTCTAGGGGGTAATTAAAATGCAGTCCTTCTGGATAGGCAGTGTGTAAGAACATTCCATTATCATACCAGTGGAATAAAATCTTCTAGGGATATAAGAACTGTGACAGTGAGTAGTGCATGTGATCTGCTTCCCTGTTTCTGGCAACCACTGATATCGGAGGGTTTTCAATACAGCACAGAGCACGAGACGAACACAGCACAAATCATTGCGTGCAAAGCACTTCCCATCAGTAGCAAGAATAAAGTCACTGTTTAACCAAAGGTTTTATATTAGTTTTTCTGAGGTTTTTTTAGCTGTAAATTGTAGCCTCATATCTTTCTTTGTAGTCCCTTTCCCCACCCCCCAAAGCTGAAAGCTTTCCTGCTTGTAAAAGTAAGTATTGACTGTATAGGAGAATAGAAAGCTTCTAATAAAAGAAAAAGTGTGTACATTTTACAGAGAAATAAAATGCACAGACAAAACCAATCTAAGTATCAGATTGCCACTGTACCTCCAGCATCACAGATTTGTGTATCTGTAGGTAACCAATTCCTTTTATTCCCCATTTTATTCCAGCAAAACAATTTCTATCTAAAACCAGAAAGGTAAAAATAAAGCTTAGCTTTGCACATTGTCAGGAATTTAAAAGACCTTTTTAAAAGTACTTTTTATTCAGCTGCATTGCATGAAAAAATGATAATTATTTATTACTTTCTCTTTTTTAATCGTTGCCTTTTCCCCTTTTTGGTATATCAAAAGCACAGGCTCCTTCTTACATTTCAGTTTTCATGTGCTAAGATTAAGTGTTTGATTTCTTTTTTTTTTTTTTTGGGGGGGGGGGGCTGTTTTTTGGGGTTTTTTGTTAATGTTGTTTCTGAAGTTCCGTGCTGTGTCCACGTGTCCTAAACTTTATAATTCCTTTTTCAGACATACAGATCCATTGGCACAGGCAAGTGTTAGTCTTAAAAAACAAGGCTTAGTGTGCACAGCATCAAAGCATGCCCATAAAAGGATTAACCAGGGCCCAGGGTGTGAGCAGGGGGACACTGGTCTGCCCTGGCTCTGGCCAGCTGTGACCAGGTCTCTTCATTTCTTCTTCCCTTTCCCCAAGTACCTCCCTGTCAGTAGAACGTGATGCTTTCCTGATGTAAGAGAAGTTGGGAACTGCTGCCTTGGGAAAAGTACGAGGCAAGCAGGGCCCCACATGATCAATGATGGCACAGGCAACCATCACATTAGATTTCAGACTTACTTGGTCCATTGAAATAAAAGTGTACTTCCAAGGCCAATATTGCTGACACTGCAGAACGCGACTATATCAACTTGCTCCTTTAAAGTTCTCAGTTTCCTAAATCATTTCAAGGTGTAGAAACAGCATTCTTCCTTGTTTTCTTTTAAATTGGTTCTGTGAGAAGATCTGGATTTTACAGGAAACTCTGTAGCACTCTGTAGCATGACAGGGTCAGGGAGCCCAGGTCATTGCCTGTCCACTTCAGATAAAAGAGATTTGAAACTGTTTTTTCAAAAGGATTGCTTTATCAAAATGATGGGAGGCTCTCCTGGACTGCAGGGCCTTTTCCGGGAGGCAGGCATGCATCTGATCTGTTTTTCCACCCCTCTGTCAATCGACAGCAGTGCTTTGCTGCTCAGCACCATTAAATTTCTGGCAGCGGAGACAGAGATAGCTGCAGGTTTCCCTTGAAGGCTGTCCAAGCCCCCTTTGGCCAGACCCATGAGCTATGCACAGAGGGATCTCTGGGTCCCTTGGAAACAGAGTAAGCCTGAAACATTCCTCCAAAATTTATTAGCTTTTTCTACAGCTTGACATTTCTTTAGTGGCTTGCCCCCCCGGATTTCACACTGCTATCTTTACTGGCTGCTCAGAACCTTTATAGTTTTGCGGTTAACATTAATAACGGCATATAGAAATATCTGGTTTGTATTTGATGTCTGTGAGTAAATCAAGATGACATCTGTGGGTAGCCAGCCCCTCCCTGCCACCAGCACATGCTGCTCATGGGCGCCTGCTCCAGCTCTCTGTGTCCTGCCCCAGGACCTTGGCACAGGCAGATGCTCCAGTGCACACCTGACTCTGGCCCCTCAGACCCTACACGTGCACCACAGCTCTGTCTTATTCTCATGAGCTGTAGGGCTTTGTCCTCTCTCACATGGACGAGGGTGTGACAGCTCACGTCCCCATGGTGTTGGCAGAACAGGATTCCCACCTGCTCAGCACTGCTGGGACCTCACCTTTCCCACACAAACCTACGCTATCCCTGTCTGATGGAGTGGGCAGTGGTGTGAGCTCTCGCCATAGGATATGAACCGGGAACACAGTATTCTCCCACATCAACTTCTCTGCTGCTTTTTTTGCTTATTGCTCTGCTCTTTCCTGCTGTGTGACTAAGTGGGACATGTTTGCTCCTTGTCAGTAGGAAAGAACACTGGCCACAGAAGGAGTGAGTTTATCAGGGAATGTATCTGGCCAAGTCCTTGGAGTCCAGATGATGAGAAAGCTCATAGAAATATCTCAGCTCCACTCTTCCTATTTCCCATTATAATTATTTATCAGTTGGTCTTTCCCTGAATAGTAAAGGAATTATAAAGGATGCTTCCTAGCTAAAAAAAAGGCTTAGTCTTGCAGTTTTTCAATATAAGCCAGATTTACAAAAATTATAATTACAGCATTAAATTCTGTCATTCCAGTCCCATATTAACTCTGCTGGAAAAATTGCATCCAAGAAACTCATAGGAAACTGATACTAAACTCTTAATCTCCATTCATTTCCAAGAGTAGCAAATCTGTTCATGTATCATATCCTGAAGAGATGCTGGTTTTTGTAGCAGTTTCTCTCCCAGAACACTGTTGAAGCTTAGGAGCACTGATTTTTTTTTTCCAGAGAGGGAAATAAAGTCAAATCTTTGCAACAAACTTACTGCAAGCTTGCATCAAATCATATATATCCTCCAAAGATGTTTTGCACCTCATATTGGAGTGGTCTGTTTTCTGCTCTGAACCCGTCCTCTCCCTGAAAGGCAATGTTTTGATTTAATGGCCAAAGAATGAGTTGAAGAGGGCAAAGGGTTCCTTGATGCCAGTGAGATAAATGGAAGGCAATATGCTTCAAGGGAGGTCCTGCAGTGATTTACAGCAGACAGCAATTGTTAATAGGCCAACATTATTTTTCTACTTCTCCAATAAATGTGTCGGGTTGGAATGCAAGTGTGCAGCCCCACTGTCAACTTTATGGCCCAAGGAACTTATGCTATTGAAAGCACAACAGCTTTCTCAGACCACTTGTGTTGGCTGCCAAACTTTCTCCTTGATCAATCTCTTCCCTTGATGACCCTTCTTAGGCTTGTTATTTTCTGTGCTGTCTCTGTTCTGATGTCTGTGCATTGGTTGTGTTCAGGCCAGTGGGTCTGTGGCAGAGAAAAATATACAGAAGAGGGCTGTGCAACATCCTTAGTGTCTGCAAAGGTCAGGGATTGCCACAGCTTGGGGCTTTCTTCTGGTGGTGTGTGTGCATGCACGTGTTTTTGTGTGTTAATGCTATTGTTTGCTTAATTTGAGTAAGAAATTCCCACAACTGTTTGCAAAAATACCTATCAGGGAGCATAGACTATGCTGAGAGTCAGACTCCTTGTTTTTCTATGCTTCTTTTGAGAAGTAGGTAAAATCCTTTAAAATCTTTCAGCAGTGTCCTCTTTTTTTCATGGTCCAGTGGACTGATGCTATTTATTACAGTGTGGTACTGCTTTCAGGTAGGGGATGTGAATTTGTGTTGTGTCTCCGGTATCCTCCTGTACCCTGTCAGTGGCTGTGGCTGCTGAAGAGGCAATGCCCTTGAAATGATCACTTCTTTCCTTCCTGGGCTTTTTTGCTCCTGGATTCCCAGCTGATTAAGGCTCATATCAGTGGAGATAAGGCATGCAGAGCTGGACCTGGTACATTAGCAGTATATGGGAAGAAGTATAAAGGGAATAAGTAAAATGGACATGTCAGAGAAGGAGATTTTTTTCTAGAAGTCCACAAGTGAGGTGAGAGCACAGAGTCTGAGAACAGCAGCAGTGAAAGTCAGCTAAGGCAAAATAAATGCTTACGGAAGTTCAGCCTGCAAGCAAAGATGCTGTCAAAACATCATGTACATGACAAGGTTGTTGGCTGTTGCCAAGAACAGTGTCACAACTGGTCACTGGTTACCACATCCCAGTGAGGCCTCCACCTGCCCATCCCAGCTCTGCCCAGGTGAAGTGTAACCTAAGGGCTTCGCTGGGAGGTCTGCTTTGTGTAGAGGCTGGAAATCCGAAAACATGGATAATCCCCCAAAACAAAACGCAGCTAAACCACTTCACTGCGTTACCCAGCTTTCCCTTTTGAGAGCAAGTGAGGTGCAGGATGGAGCACATGTAGCAGGTGGCAGGTGCACTGCTGGCTGTGTTGTTGAAGGGAGTTCAGGTCTTCTGTTGATGGGACAGAGTTGTGGGCAAGTGAGGTCATGCAGAAAAGATATGAAAGACAGCCAGTATTTTTGATGATGGATGTTTGTCTTTCTGTATTTTCTGTATTTGACTGTCTTTAGGGTTTTGATATTGGGGGAAGAGATGTTTTCCTGTGGGGAGGAGGAGCAGATGAATTTGACAGCTGCTTAAAGTGGAGCATGTATTAATTTTTAAAATGTTTCATAATTCATTATTTTTAGTCTATTAAAAAAAAAAAAGTTGTGTCCACAGATATACTGAAGTCTGATATTCACCATATCATATATGGTGAATTGGTGAATTACCAGAAAACAGATCTAGTATCTCTTATTTCCTGAAACTCATTGTCACTAAAATTGAAGCTATAAGAAAGGAAGGGGTGAAAAATATAAAAACACTGTTCAACTTATTAACAAGATGGGATTTTCTGATGGGAAAAATTCACAGGGTATGGAGGAGGGAGCACAAGCTTGATTTTCATGTTAGTAATCTATTCACTACATCAAATTGTTTAGGAGAGGTCTTTGGTGGTGATAGCAGAGATCCTTTCTTGTTCTCTCCATGTGTGCCCCTGCCTTGTCACGTCCAAAGCGCTCCATTCCTGCACACGGTTTGTTGTAGCCTCTGAGGAGGCGAGGTTTTCCTGCCCGAAGGAAAAAGGGAATTCCCTACCTCGAGTGCCTTTGCACTCAGAAATGACCATGCCGCACAGCCATGAGCCTCTGTAGGCACAATTCATTCAGAAATATTGTTCTGAATCACGACTTTTTTAAAAAAGTGTTTACTCCCATCCTTGGTGCAGCTCAGCAGTGACTCGAGCAGGATTCCGCTTGCAGCAGAGACACTGCAGTTCTGGGAGAGCTCTTGGATAGACGACTGAGCAAAACCCAGAGAGAGGGAACCTCTCCTTTCCTCATGAGGAATTTTCTAGGCTTCAGTGTACGCTTGCTAGATACTGCATGTCCTCAGTGCAATGCCCTGAGGACATGCAGTATCTAGGAGTTAATGTGGAGTTGTATGGATTAATAACTGTTCAGTTTTCTAATGTGGCGATGTGGGAAAAAAAATCCTTAATGGGGATTATTGTCTTGGTTGTGTAAATATGTAGTTAGCTATACTTAAAATGCATTTTATCAGCCTCTTTGGAATCATTGCATTCTCTCATGTAAATATGTATTTAGGGCATTTTTAAAATGCAGGTTTTTGCCCTGATTATGTAAATATGCTTGTACACTAAAAATGGCAATTTCTTCTTTGCCCTCCAAGCCCCCCCCCTTTTTTCTTTTTTAGAGTATGTAAGTCAATTTCATGCTTAAGAAAGTGAGAAGTGCTAGTACAGAATGGCTGAGAATATTTAGGGCAGGTCCTACACAGCCCTTCTCAAAGAGCCTGTCAGTCCGCCTAATAGAGCTATCTGTGCATTCCAGTCCTTGTTTTTTGCTGAGCCCGTTCATTAAGACTGTCAAAACTACCAGACTGGAAATTACTAGGCTGGCATTTTGGGCACAATCGACACATTTTCTGTACCTCGTGAACTAGAATACAAAGCTTTCTTTATAGAAATATAATGTTCTGCTAATGACGGTACAGATAGCAACCATAAATTTCATTCCTTTACACCAGAGAGAACTTGGACTCCTTTATCTTGTCTTCACTCCTATTAATCCCTTTTTTCCAGTATTATCATGAGTCAGTTCATTCTGATTAATCATATTAGTCAAATTTCAAGAACAAAAGGAGCCAGTTTTGACACCTAGGTGGAAATAATTTCATTTTTCTTAGCTGTCTAAAAGTATGTAAGATGTCCTCTAGAGACAGTGGAGAAAGACCAATACCTCTGAAGAGTGAGCCAGCCCATCCTAAAATAGGGGAGATGAGCTCTTCTGCGGAGGTGCATGTTTCTTTTGCCTAGAGAAAGAACCTAGGCCAAACTTTTAGGCAGGTGAAATAAATCCTGTCATTTCTGCTCACTCAGTTTTATGGTGCCTGAACTCTGTATATAGGGGCAAGGACATACTCATGGCTGCCACAGGGGGAGGATTCCTTTGGTCGTACACCGAGAGGTCCTGGTCTCTGATAACCCAGAGTAGGAATGATGCTAGATTGCAAAGTGTCACCCATGTACACCTGGGTTTGATTCCTTCCTTCCTCCTTCCTTCCTTCCTTCCTTCCTTCCTTCCTGGTAAGTCAGGTAGAGCTTGCCATTATTTCACCCCAGGATGCAGTGAGAACATTTCCAGGGGGTTGGGAACTGCTCTGAGTCCCAGTGCTGACAAGACAGCAGCTGGTTTGGGTTGGCACTGCCCTGCAGAGAGGGAGAGCTGTGTTTGCACAGTGCTGCCTCTGCCCCGTAATTCCCACGGGATCCGCGCTGGAGCAGCACAGGCAGCTCAGCAGCTCTGCCCGCAGATAACCGAGTGCACAGCACGTTGCTACATTGCCTGGAGACTTTATTACGTGCCCTGATGTGAGAGGAACTTTTGGTATAGCATATCAGCTCCATTTCAGTGCTAACCAGGTGATCCGCAGGATAAAAATGAGGCACTCATCCCATCCATCCCATAGCCTGCTCTGTGTTTGGCCTGGTTGCTAATGTGCCATCTCTCCATCTGAACATACGGGGCTGTAGAGGAAGGGGAGAAATTTATGGGGAGAAGAGAAAAAGCCAAGTAAAGGAAACTAAGAAAATGTTTATTAAGAAAAAGCAACAATCAAATTCTTATTTTAAAAAACAAAACAAAAAAAACCCCTACAATAATATGTTCTTTAGAGACAGGCTTTGCTGTTGCTGGCATGTTTATTTACTGGGGTTTTGCATCATCATTTCCATGTGGTGCATTCCAATTGCTCACAGTTTTGTGGGTTTCTATCCAAGCCTCAGATAGCAAACGTTTAATTTTGGGAACTCCCTTTCTGTTCCCTCCTCTTCCCAATAGTGTTGAGTGAGTTACTGTACAAATTAAATAAAATTTTGTATGCGTGGGGAAGGGAAAGGAGGGACAACAACTGACTGCATTTTGAGCCCTGCAGGCAGATCTTTAGCTGATATAAATTGTCACAGCTTCAGTGACTTCAGCAGAGCTCTTAGCAACATCCAGTGGCTGAGGAACTACCTCCTGGTTTTCACTTTCTCTGTTGAAGGCCTGCTGGGAAGCCCAAATTAGCAGCAAGATGAGAGAGAAAGAACGGGAGTGGTGACAAAAAATATTTTTTGTTATTTTAAACAGAAGAACATTGAGGTAAATGCCTTCATCCTGGCACATTTAACTTTTTGTCACTGTCAGCTGTTGTCACGGAAACAAGTTATTCTGCAAAATGGGGCATCCCCATCTGCAGATAAATAGTATTTTAACCACAATGCACAGGCAAATTTTTGTTTAAAATAAGAGAACAGTGGGTCATAAAGAAACTCCCTTTTAATTTGTTGTTTCTTATAGGTTGCAGACTGGAAATTATGCCCACAAAGCTGCGAGCACCATCTTTCATAAACAAATCAACACATATTTGAAAAACCCTAGACATAAGGAAACCAATTACCCAATGGAAGAATCTTTCTGTTGACTTGGTGGCCCTTGGATGAGTTTAGAAGAATCTTTTCATAAGCAGAACATTCAGGGTGATAACTTCCTTGCTTCAAAAGAGAAAAATTGTGGTTCCTGTGGGAGTAAAGACCATTCCATTTGAATATCTGCTGCTAACGTCCTTGGAAATGTGCCCTTCAGCCAGCACATGTGCTTGCTTTACTACGCTGATGGTCTTATTTCTGGTAGCTTGAGTTGAGGTACCAGTTGGGAATTCAAGCTTATTTTTATATTCAATTGCTTAAAAAAATTTAAATCTAACTGCTAGAGAGATTTTTCATCCTGGGAAAAGGCTTCCTCTTAAAATCTTTACTGCCCAAACCAGTACTCAGATATACCACAGTATACTTATATATATATTTATATATTTATATATTTATATATTTATATATTTATATCAATATCACAGTATTCAGATTTGTTGATACCTGGACTGGTTACTGGTTGGTAAATTCTACAATTTTCAGAATATATGTTATGTAATAACAAAATATCTGTCCATGAATTTAAAATGGTACATTTAGATGCCTCTTTGAGTTTCTGTGGAGCAGTTCTTCAATGGATTATGAGAATCATTACTTAATTTATTAATGGGAACACTGCTGTAGTAGTGATGACACTGGACAAAAGGTTTGGTAGACTGACTTCAGCTTTATACTTATAAAGCATCATTACACTCAACATCCAAAATTCCTGGTCTGAAATAACTATGAGTGTCCCAAATCTCTAAAAGTTAAGCTAATAGACTACTTTTTGAAAAGTAGAGGGAAAGGTATTTAGAAGAGAGGGGTAACAAGAGAACCCAGAGAAGAGGAAGTATGGATAAAACATGTTGAAGAAGTCCATGTATGGCAATAGTCATTGCTCAGGTTCGAAGAGATGTCTTTGAGCATCCAAGATCTTTCTTACTTGCTGTCTTTGTGAGGGTGTTTGCTGCAGTTTATGGAAGAGGATACTAGCAAATTGCCTTGAAGACATATTCACTGAATGGATCTACGATCATTTGCCCGGGGGAGAATGAATGCTATTACTCAAGACATTCAAAGCAAATGCAAGAGAAAAGACATTCATCCTGCACCTTTGCTGAAGACCTGGTGGCATCAGCTTCAGGCTGCTCACAGTAAAGGGCTCAGATTATCAGGGAGGCCCAAGACCAACATAGTCTCCTGGCCAGATATGATACAGTGCTTGTAGGTGACCTAATCCCCATAGCTTTTCCTCTGGTCTAGATAATTTATCATTTGGCCATTATGTGGTTTTTGGACTATGTAAGAGACTACAGAGTATCAATGTTTTGGTCTTGAACAGATTGATTTGCAGGAGTCCCTCTTCTTAGGAACACTTCTGAATATCACAAAAAGTTCCTATTGACAGCAATTAGTTCCTCCTAACTATTGACAGCATGCCTTTGACAGTCATAATTAATCAAGCGTATTGTTTTCATTAAGTTCAGTAGGATGTTGATGGTCATTTCCAGGGTGGGTAGGAAGGGGGAAAGGAATGTCAGGATTTTTTCGTGTTGCTTTTCTTGGGAACTATGCCTAGAAGTAATAACAAGGCTGATAATTTATGTTTCTGTTCTCTGTATGGCTCAAGTTTAAAGGTTTTCTAGGGAAAGGAATATCACCCAGTGGCTGGAGTAATTCAAAATCAGGATTCTTTTGTGGGAGATATCCTGCCCATGCTGGGAGGGGGGCATGTGGTTGGGACTAGGTGATCTTTAAGGCTCATTCCAAACCCTTAGCATTCTATGATTCCATGATTCTACCTCTGACTCGCTACTCCCCAGCTGGCAGTTACCTATAAAGTATCTGCAAAATGGGCATGCAGCCATTGTCAGAGAAGGGGAGTAAGTCTTACTGAACATTGATTAAGCAGTTTGAGATTGAAGAAGAGTTTTACACCGCTGGACAACCAGTTTGCATGTTTCTGCATATCATTAGACATCAATGAAATCTTCTCAAGGAATAGGGGACCCTAGATTTCACTGTGTGACTGTTCACCCAGGCTACTCTATTCTCTGTCTAATCTCAAAACAGTTGACTTTTTAAGTCCTCATTTTAATTCTGCTGGGGCTGAGAGGCACAGTGCTCATTCTAGCTCTGCCCATGCTCGTGCCACTTTCATGGCCGGAGTTGTGGGGACTGAATGAAGCTCCTTCTCAGAGAGCCGGAGAGAGTGAGAAATGTGAGTTTTGTGCATAAATTTGAGGAATATTGTGTTACCTCTACCGTGTCTGGGTGACCCCTCTCCTGGCACGGGACTGGACTGCGTGACCTTTAAAAGTCCAACCCAAAATGCTCTATAATTCTATGACATTCACTTGCCACTTGGGTCTGGACAGGGTTTTCTGCCATTTGAGCTGCAAACAGCTCTTGTGCAGGAAATGTTAGCCAAGTGTCAGATTAGCTGAATGATATGTCAGCTAGAATATCATGTCAGATAAACACAGTGATTCCTCATTCTAGCTGTTATCACACACAGTATTCACACTGATATGGTTGGTAGGTGGTGATTGCCCATCTGTGTTACCTGCTGGAGAATTTTTTTTTGGAATAGTGCCATTAGAAGTAAAATCCAAAGATGTGGCTAATGGCTGCTAACAGGTGTCTGTAAAATCTAGGAATTGAGCCAGCCATTGTAAATTAGGGAGCCAACCTAATTTGTACCAAACTGTTACAGAAATCTTGAGCTAGATTATTTAACTTTTGGATTTAAGCATTGGGCTTATGTTCAATCATTGCTCAGTGATGTCAGCTGGAACTGAGGGAGAAGTTCATCACACAGTATTTCTCATTGGGTGAAAGACAGTAGTGCTGGGAGTGTATAAGAAGGAAGCAATTCCCATCAAACCCCCAAGGATATTGTGTACTTGCAGCTGAAGTGGAGAGTGCCAGAAGGCATTAAGCAACTGCCAGAAATTTCAAGAGCTGATAGAGACTTCAACAAGAGGAGAACTTCAAAATGTTTGATCTCATTTGGACAGGCTCCAAATAGTAATGCTTACCTGAGCTGATCCTCACCATCTTCCCTCATCATTGATAGAAAATTACTTTTAAAAGGCAATTTCATAGAGGAGCTTGTTAGGAGAAATGCAGTTGTTTGTAGGTTAAATTCTAACCAGACTAAGTGTAGCTGGAGTACCTGAGCCTGCAGTCTCCAATCAGCTGGGTCTGTACCAGCCAGAGGAGACACTGAGCGCAGGAGGAAAGTGGATGGCAAACTGGCTGAGACCGTCCTTCAGTGAGGTGGGAAATAAGCGCATCCCTGGAAGTCATCTTGTCTCCCGCTCTAACCAGAGTGGCAATTTGAATACTGCACAAAGTGGGAAAACAGTTTCTTTTGGAGAAACTTCAGACAGTTGGCTCTCGGTAGGTCTTTGAACAATTGATGGAGCAAATGTTGTGTGCCGTGGATATCTGACTGGGAATGACAAGTTTTCTCTTCCAAATTATAGGCAGGAGGGTGATGTCATGCTATAATAAGGCATGCAGACATGCTGGGTCAGAGTTTGTGGCTTCCAAAATGTAGAAAGAAGGATGCAAACATGAAGGGCAATGTACTCCACTGGAATTTTTATTCCAGAAACAAAGACATGGTACTTTGCCAATGTCCTAAAAGCAACTGCACAGACGTGAGGCCTTTCAGATTTAGGCAGCATTATCTCAAATCCCATTTGAAATATTTTGCTGATTGTTTCTTTTACCATTTTCCCCCAGAAGATTAACTTGTGTTCGGGTCCTCAGAAGACGCTTTTGTGAAGCTGCTAATTGCAGAGCTGAGGAAAACGGGTCACACAGTACACTCAGCACTTCCTAATTAATACACAACAGCACATGCTCGCGTCGAACTGGCTGCAAATTCAGCTCTGGCTGACTGAACGCTAATGACAGCACCTACTATAATAAGCCAATACTAGTAAAGAAAGCGAAATAGCCTGTTAAAACCCCAAATGGGTGATGAAAGTTCTACACCATCCAGATCTTTTAATGTAATTGTGTAATGGCACAGACTGGCACTCAGCCTACCAGCGTCCATTTAATTAGTAAATAAAACACTCTGAAGGCCTTGGCTATATCATTACACACTTAGAAATCCATCTGAAAGTTCTTGACTACATCCAGTAAACCCTACCAAAACTTTATGGCTGACAGTAAAAGTCGTAGTATGAAAGTGCATGGGAAGATGTGCTTTATTTCTGCATTTCTTTTATTTTAGCCCATGTCTTCAATACCATTTCCACTGCTTTTCCATGTATTTAAAGGACCTTTATTTTCACTGTATTGCTTCTGAGCCGTTTGGAGCTTTCTGTCTTGTGATGTCCACGTCTCAGTCTGCGACTTATATGGAAGGCAGCTGTGCTGCCCTGTGGGTTATGCGGTTCACAAAAGGCAGCTTCTGTCGAAGGCTTTGTAAAGCTGCAGAGGGGCCATCTGAAATGCTTTTTATGATCAATTCTGACAAAAAGAGTTGGCTGGAGGATATTGCCAGCCCAGCACTTGTTACTGTAACTAGTCAAAATGAAGGTTTTTTCTTCAATGTTTAAGCCTGTGTTTTCATCTCTAAAAAATTTATTTGACCTCTGTAAAAATTCTACTGTGAATTTAGAAGATATTTAGCCGCAAACCTCGAATGTCTTTTATATTGTGTTCTTCTGAACTATAAGCAAAACGGTTTTGTTTTCCCTTCCTCAAAAATGCTGACCCTGAATAAATAGCTCACCATTCTTTTTTTTTTAATCTGTGATCTAATTAATCTGCATTTTCCCCTCAGTACCCTGCTGCGCCTATACTTTTCCAGGGCTGTTTCCTGCCACGCCCTCGGCAGCATTAGCAATAGGGAAGATCGGTACAACCATCCCTCATGGCTTTTCCCCCTGGGCAGGGCAGGAGCTGAAGCAGGAGCTGGTGGTGGCTTCTGCCCAGCTCTAGGCAGGCAGTCACCGCTCTTGCCAGTGGCTGCAATACTTGATTTTCTGCTGAAGAGATCCCTGGGCACCGTGTCTCTACGGAAATGGCATTACTTTGACTTGGGAGATGTTCCACTCAAGGACAAATGTTTTCAGCCGTAGTGTTTCTCCCAGGATTAGCAGCATCCCTTTGTGGTGGTTATGGTGAGTTACACTGCCAGCCCTGGGAACCCTCAAACCTTTTCCATGGGGAGCTTGGTGACATGCTCCTCTGGTCCTGTGAGCTATACATTTCCAATTTTATAGTATAGTTGGAAAGAATGGTTGTCATAGGATCACAGAATGGCTGGGGTTAGACAGGGCTTCTGGAAGTCATCTTGTCCAGTCCTCCCTGCTCAAGCAGGGAGACCTAGATCCAGTTGCCAAGACTGTGTCCAGATGGCTTTCAAGTATCTCCAAGGATGGAAACTCTGGGGCCTGTTTTTCCATTAAGTCATATTTAAGGACTATGATATTATGGCATGAAGCTGAGTCAGGGGAGGTTTAGGTTCGATATCAGGGAAAAGTTTTTCACCCAGAGGGTGGTTGGACACTGGAAAAGCCTCTCCAGGGAAGTGGTTACCAAACCTGAGATCAGTAAGTGTTTGGACAATGCTCTCAGGCACATGGTGTGATTCTTGGGGTGTCCTGTGCAGGGCCAGGAGATGGACTCTATGATCCTGATGAGTCCCTTCCAACTCAGCATATTCTGTGCTTCTATGATTTGGAAGGCAGATTCACCAGGAAAGGGGTGTGAGGGAAGGTGGAGGGAAGCGGCTGCCGAGTCTTTCCACATGCCAGCAGCTTTGCACTCTGGTCCTGCAGATGGAGCAAGGGCATTGTCCAGCTGTAGCACAGCAGACCCTTCCCAAGGAAGGCTGTAGGGAAAGTTAGAAACTAGTTTGAGAGACTGTGACTATGTTATCAAGTAGCACACTGCAAAAGAAGACCAGTTGGTGCTGAGAATTGATGTTATCACCACATACACTCCAACAGTTACTGTGAACTAACTCTAGTTTGATACTGGGGAACTGCATGTGCATTCATGGTTAGTGAATACTGAGTGCACTCCTGGGAGATGTCTTCCAAATTAATTTCAAGGTAGAAAATATCCAGTTCAAAATCTCCCACTCTGTGATGTGTCCCAAAATCTGGCAGGTGAAAATCGCAGGTAGATTTGCTTCCAAATCATATGCTTGATTTAAGCCAAAACAATAATGTAGATGTACCCAGAGTGGGCAGCATCTCTTTTAGATGTGTTTGGAGACAAGAGCAGACAGAGTAGCTACAGACATTGCTTAAGTTTTCCCTTCTGTGGATGATCATTCTTTTGCGGTTTTTTGGTTTGGGTTTTGTTTTTTTTTCTAAAACTTTATATGAGGTTATGAAGGTCTGAAAGTGCAGAGGTCAAAATGCTGGTTGCTTGGGAGCAATGTTCCTAGGAATCTGGCTGCTGTAAATTAAAACTATGTCACCATTGTAAAGCAAGGAATTCTCAAATAGGCTGTAAAAATAGACACAAGGCATTAGTAAAACAAGTATGAATTGAGGCCATGCTGTTTGCATCCTTCAAACTCACCACTGTGGTGTATAGAACTTGAAGAATCTCACTGTCAGATAACCGCCGCATGCTGTGCGTTGTATATAACTGGAGCGGAAGAAAAATGAGACAGGCACACCCTTTGTGACTTTCATTTCTTTAAAAAAAAAATTCTCACTCTTGGTAATAAAAACTTAGAAGTTTGAGGTTTGGATCTGCTTATTATTGTAGGGTTGCTGACTCTTAATTTTTTAAGAACATGTGAACAGTTTCTCTTATATATATATATATATAATTTCTATGATGCATACTATATATACTGATGGATGGATGGATGGATAGATAGATAGATAGATCGATAGATAGATACTGTAGATACTGTAGAAAAGATTGACTCATTCTAAAGTGGTTAATAGTAGTCAAACTGCCTCATCTTCTCTTTGATGTCTGTGTTTGATAAAGCACTTGGAAATTTTCTCTTTTTCTAGATTAGGTCCTTCCGTGTGTTCCATTATATAATCTGTAGTCATGTAAGAGTCTTCAGTTGCACCTTGTGGCTTGCCATAAGAAATTGATAAAGAACTGAAGCTAGAAACTGAAAGAAAGCATGTTTAGATTAGATACTAGGAAAAAATACTTTCACTATGAGGGTGATGAGGCACTGAACAGAGAACTGTGGATGCCCCATCCCTAGAAATGTTTAAGGCCAGGTTGGATGGAGATCTGAGCAACCTGGTCTATTGGAAGGTGTCCCTGTCTGTGGCAGGGGACTTGGAACAGATGATCTTTAAGGTCACTTCCAGCCCAGGCCATTCTTTGATTTTGTGATTTCAGGTCCTCCAAATGCTGAACCAATGGCCTGCGTTCTTCTGGTGGGAGAAATGGGAGGTTTGGTTATTAAGAGCAAGAGCTCAGAGGAGTAGAAGCAAGGCAGAGGAATGAACAATGAGGCTTGAACATAGATTGTTAGTTCTGAGGTTTGCATTGATTTAGTGTCTTTAATTCTTTATTTAGAAGCGATTGCACTAATGTGTGAGCTAAAAGGGGAGGACAAGGCAGACTGAGCAAACAAGAAACGCAGGAAGGATGGGGTAGCAAACTGGAATTCTATTACAAGTGGATTCTGGGATCATGGAGCCCATGAAGACCCTTCCTCTTGCTGCCATGGGAGTGAAGATTTCAGCCACAATATTTAAGGAAGATTCAGGAACAATGTCAAAGTTTGACACAACTTAAAGAGTTTTCTTATGTTTTTTTCTTTTTTTCCTTTTTTTTTCCTCTCAAGCAGTTTCAAATTGTTCAAAGACACGTTGGGAATATGCTTACCTAGGCTTTGCCACTGCAGTATTTTAAGTAATATGAAAAGAGTAGTCTCTTGATTGTTGAATCCCACTGGACAGTAAATTAACTAAAAGTTAGTTAATAAAATCCACACTTCATTTGTGTGGCAAGCTGCCATTTAAATATACTCACTGGAGCTGTCTATCACTGCTGCATTTAATCTTTCTGAATTCTGAATATGCTGGCCCTCTTGGGATGCTGGATGGCCTTTTTCCTGGTGTTCTGAATCCCCTGCAGAATATGAGCATATCTAACTAAATCCACATCTTAACCAAAGCAGTCTCATCACTGAATAATGGGGCTTACACCACTGTGTCTCACTGTAGCATTACTGAAGTGACATAAATAGAAATGCACGAGCAGGATTCAGCCCTGTGCTGCTCTCAAGTAGTTTTGTAGTTTCCTTGTCAATCTGTTGGTACTGCAACCTGCCTACATGTAAAGCAGTTTATTTTCACCAGTACTTTAACAGAGCCACACTAATTATGATGAGATCCACTTGGGTGTCTATTAGCATTAATTAAGGGATTGCAACTTTCAGATGAATAATCTTCTGTCTTCAGTAGACCCTGAGCAGAGTTATGAGGTACATGAAAGGTAAAAAGCAAAGGATAGATCAGGAAACATTATTTTTTCAGCACAAAGACAGTTCCTGACCCTGTTGTTTTCCTATCTTCTGCATGCTAAAAAATGATAAAAGGTGAATTATTTTCATTTCAGTCTTAATGCCACATTTGCATCTTCCTTTTAAAAAGCACTCAGTCTTAGAAAGTCAACTAGCCTTGCTGAAAAGGTACACTTGAAAACAGATGTTCTCGCCAATACTGTTCATCTGATAAACCTGATTATTTCATCCTTGCTGGTGGCTGGCAGTGGGGAGGAAAAGGAGGACGCTGAAGGGTGAAAGAAATTTTGGCATAAGGAGAACATGAAGATATGCTGAGATTATTTCTTTAGTATTTCTCCTGAGTATGTCCCCTCTCACTGGGCCTCTTCTCTTGCCCTACTAAGGTTATACCTAAAGGTAAAGAGCTGTGCTCATTTATCATACCTGGCATCTGGTGATTTCATAGGGCTGTGGCATCCTGCTGGTAACTTTAGCAGAATAATTCCTTGCCTTCTACTGCATTGCTGGCAAGTATCTAGGTCATTGCATCCATGCAAAAACCTTAGTGGGATTGTTCCTAGACATGGTGTAGAGCATGATTAGTATACTTGTGGAGATCTCGGTATGTGTTTGGTACATCTGTTTATCTTGCCCAGTGGAGTCTGTAGGCTCAGACTCTGCCTTGGGGAAACTCTCTGACAGCCTTACCACCTGGATACATCACAGTTATCTCAGCCTCGGGAAAATAAAGCCTTCTTGCTGGGCCTGTGGTACCGTGGTTAAGAGAAGGGCTCTTTTCTTTTGTGGCATCCTTTGAAAAGACTTTTGGCCTTTTCATTGGGGAGCAAGCTGTGTAGTAGGTGCAGTAAAAATGTGAGTTGTTTTTTCATTTCATCAAGGGTATCTGTGCTGCTGACCTTGCAAAAACAGTATTTGAAGGATTGTTTATACAACTTCCATTGGCGGGTCCTCAGCAGTGCTGCCCACATCCCGCAGCAGGGATGTGATGGCACATCGGGTGGCTGGCATGAGCTATGAGACTAGACTGAGATCCAGCTTCAGCTTCTTCCACCCCTGATGATGTAGCTCTCTCTAATTTTGAGTACTGGCTAGTGGGGAGCCCACTGGACAGACATACTCTGCCACTGGTACCTGTTAAACAGATACCAAGTAGGGTTTTTTTATTGAGCAGGTCATATATGTAGAGAAACCATTCCTGTTGTCTGTGTTACTCCTTCCACACTGAGAAACCCCCAAAATCCATCTCGTTTTATGCATGGCTTTTTTTTTTTCAGTTTTACAGTTTATTACTTCACCTTATCTCCCCTTATTCATCCTATCCTTTCAGATCCTGTCAGTTAATTGGATCTGTTTCCCGTTTTAAGGGGTATTCTGTTATTTGACTGTGTTCTACTTGCAGAAAATAGCTTAATCAAATACGAAGCACTTGAGTGCCTGAAAGCTTGTCCATTTTTGCTAAATCCAGACTGTGGGACTAATTAACATTGCTGTTTCAAGCTGCTCAGCAGCACAGGCAAAAATTATTTTTGCTGCTTGAAAAGTAAAGACTTCTGGAAAAAATGGGGCCAAAGAGTCGAGATGGGGAGATCTGCAGATCTGCTGCACCTGTGGAGCCTGGAGGGCTGAAAGCAGCAGCTCCATCAGTGGGAGAAGATGCTTCTCACTCCCTTATTTGGAAATACCTTTCCTGTTTGCCCACTGCTTTTATGAAGTGGCAGCCTCTGTGCCTGGCCAGGTCTCTACACAGTGGGTAGAAGGACCAGGGCCATTTCCCTTTTGCAAGCAGTGTGTCGTGTTGCCCTCAGAGACCATCCACTTTGCCTCAGTCCACAGTCGGCCTTCATCTACAAACAGAAATTACTTCTGCTTGTGAGTCTTGCCTCTGTTGTATCTCAGCTGCAGGAGCAAACTTAATCAACTCTGAAGAGACTATCTGAGAGCAGTTGTCAGCCAGAATTGATCTAACAGAAGAGCAAGAAAATTATAATCCCTACTTTATGATCCGTGGAGGCAAATTCTCTAGGTAGGTGGTTGTGCCAAAGAGTAGCCTTTAAAAAAGGCAGGTTATTTTATTGATGCCCCATGTCTTGAACATATTCTCAGAATGGAGGTTTAATATTCTGGGAATAATATAGATTAGAAAACAATACAGTTTGTTATTTGTTCAGCTTCAGAGAGATTTTTGTCCGCAGCAAAAAGAAAAGGGAGGGGAATGGAGGGTGTGTTACATGTGTTGTAACACATGTAACAGTGCTGTAACAATGGTTAAAAATTCTTTGGCCTTGGAAAACAGCCTGAGGGATGCAGTGTGTCTCAGTTTTGGAGACACAGTGTCAGGAGGGAGCACTCCAGGATCAGTGCCTCCACCCCAGGGAAAAGGGCTTCCCCTCTTCCCTCTGCCAATGAAACAAATTAACCACAGCAAGTGAAAGTGGGGGAAAAAATGAACTCTTTATTAACCCAAAATGAAACCGGGAAGAAACAAAGAGCGGGGGTGGGGGGGGAGGGTGGAGAACGGGAAAAGGGCACTCAAAAGCAACCAACAAGGTCCCCCCAGTCTCTGGGAAGGAGAGTCCGCTCAGCAGCTTAGAGGAGGGCAGATGGAGAAAAAAAGCCTTGTTGACTCCTGAACGCCAGTCCTCCTCCTCGCAGCAGGTGAAGCTGCTGGAATCGATGGCTCTGCCCCTTCACTCACTGGAGTGGCCTTCCTCAGAGTTGGGACCGCACCGGGGCCACCCCACAAGCCTGCCAGGGCCATGCTGCGGCTCCCCGGGCTGGAGAGGAGGGAAGGAACATAGGGAGGCCAGGGGGAGGAAAAGAACAAACAAAACCTTTTTCCTAAGCTAGCAGGGAAAAGCAGCACAGAAAGCAATGCCGCGATCTCTCCAAGAGCCATCAACCCCTCCTCTGTCTCTCCGTCTCTCTGTCTCTCTCCCCGGGCCATTGGACCAAGCTGCTTTTATAGACTGGGCCATTGGACCAAGTTAGAACAAGCTGCTTTCATAGCCGGGGCCATTGGACCGAGCTGTTTAACCAACACCTGCAGGTCCCGGTTCGGCTGAACCAACCTCGGCTCCGGCCTCGCCCCCCAGGTCCGTCAGCCATTGGACTGAGGTGCCAGTGTGGGCTCAGTTGAACCCACGGTTTGGCCGTCTGTTTAACTGACCCCCAGGTGCTCTCAGAGGCAGGTGAAAGATGCTCTGTGCTTGGAAAAAATTTGCTGTTACCCTGATGCAGGTGCCTTGCAATGAGTGTAGGCATATGTGTTATGGTGTGTCTTGTTTCTGAACTCCTGTTTGTTGGCTCAAATGAGGCCAGAAATTCACATACTCCTGTCCCTGTTCCCAGCGCTGGAGTGTTGGCACTGACATTTCAGACTCGTCTAACACACATAACTTTGCAGAAAGCCGAAAGATGCTCTGGGCTAGCAAGCGAAATCTAAATGAATCTTCATTTCCAAACATATGCTTTCAATGGTATGGTAGGGTTAATGTCTTCCCAGAGTGCATGAAAAATCCAACTAGAATGGTGCTCCATGGTGGGGGTTTTTTAAAGGGCTGAATACAGTAACATTTTAGACTTTTTTTTTCTTTCTCTTCTTTAGACAGTGTGAATAAAGTGAGAGACAAAAAATCTTTTTATGCTGTAAACTGTGATCTAGAAATTGAGGGGGCTGATGTCGATGGCTGCTGGCAGTGTGTTTTAAATGTCATTTCTGTGCTGGAGTTATGCCAATAGTGAGGGTCCTGCCATTGCAGTTCTGCTGCTAGTCAATACCCATGATTGTAATATGCTAAAACATAATGCAGGCGTTCATGAGCAAGTGACAGGACACGAGGAACAGTGGCAAATTTCACCCACTGACTGCTCATCCCATTGCCTGGTCCTCGGTTGGTGTTTGGGTTGAATTACCCCGTGTTTTGGATACCTAACTACCAAAGGAGGGTTTCCTCAACCATAAATGGCTCCCAACTTAAATTTTTAAGACTCTTTGTTCCCTCTGAACAAATTCCAGTTTCAAATTTCAAACCAACAGTATTCCTGAGGCTGGAAGCATAAGTGCCATTGACAAAATCAAAATGGTTGGCAGGGAGAACAGCAACGAAATTTATGCGTTGAGCATCTTGAACAAGGAACAGGGAGCACACCATTCTTCTCAGTTGCAGCAGGCAGAAAAGGTTTGATATTTGTGCTGGAAGCAAGAGAAAGAGAACTGGATATCTACAGAAAAATGCCTGAATTGCTTTGAGACATGCAGGTGCCATGCTGGATGAAGAGGACCCAGCCACACATTGGCCGTATTCACTCCAAGCCAGGTCAGAGAGGTCCCTATCACACTGACCCAACATTGCCTGTTTGATTAGTGCTGGAACCATAACATTCCTCTTTATTCTGCTCTGATCTGATGTTCACTGGTGCTGGAAAATTTTTGTTTTTATTTTTACTAAATAAATAAATAAATAAATATTGCAGCCCAACTTTTTAAGGCTGTTCCTTCCCTGCCTATGTGCAGAAGACTGCGGATCTGTGTGCGATATAATGAAGGCCTAGGGGAGAATATTAGCACTTCTGAAAAGAGCTCAGGGAATTCTGGTTTTTGCTCTGACAACTGAAGGCAGAGGAGAGTTTTTCCTTTCATGTTTGTTTTCAGTACATAAAGTGATTGAAAGCAGCTTCCCAAAGAGGAGGATGGGGAGGGAGTGCTGAAAATTTTTAGATTTTCTAATCTGCTGCCTTAATTTTGCTGCTGCTGCACCCTCACATGGAGTCAGAGAGAGAGGAGCAGAAGATGGGGATGCTGTTTTTGTGGGCACAAGCTAGGAAAGCTCTGCCAGAGAGACCACTGTGGGGAGGGAAAGGAGCTGCTATGGCCGGAGCCAGCACTCCCAGTGTGCTGAGCCCTGAGCAGGCAGGCACCAGTTGTGGTAATACCACCCCAAGGCCACCCTGCTCCCTCCCACAGCACCCCAGCCAGAGTGGGCTGAGCACCACAGGGCTGTGCCAGGGGCAGGAGAGGGGAAACGCCAACAGGAAAGAATGAAAAATAAAAGGAGATTGGCTGGCAGCTATCTTTTGAAGGAACGCTCTCATGTGTGCTGGGCGGATCCACCTGGGTTTGGTTCAGTTCTTCAACCTCAGAATAAAAGCACTCAAATTTACCAGCACAGATGGAGTGGGGAGAGAGTTGCTGTAGCCACAACAGGACATCAAAGTTAGATTCCCTGTAATGCAGACCACTTCTACAGTGCCTGCACATTAGACTCTCATTTCTTTAGTGACTTAAGTGGCAATACTCAAGTGTCATACACCTGGGATAAAATAAACCTGACTCATCCCTGTAAGAGAGGAAGGCAAGGCAGGTTTCTGCAGCACTGATGCTCAGCTGGTAATGAGAAGGCAACAATATCAAAAGTTAAACTTTGTGGGCTCTATAGAGCTCTGTAGAGCCTGCCAAGAAGCCTATTCCAGTCTGTAGTATTTGTCAGGAGTAAAACAGTTGAATGCTTGTTTTCCTCTCAAAGTGTGCTAGGTGGATTTCAGAGAAATTAGTATTTTTAATGATTAACACTGTAAGGATGAGATTGACTGGATCCTGTGCTTTGGCCATGGCCATTTGGGCCCTCCTACTGTGTCCTGCAGCACTGGCTGCTCCATAAGCATTTACTGGAGAGGGACCACAGACCCCTGATCCAGTTGCTGGCCCACCTGGAGCTTTGCTAAATCCGAATCCAAAACACCTATCCTGGCCCAAGTCACAAAATGTATTGAGAAGTCCCTCAAGCAACTTTTGGATCAAATTACGACTGAGTCCAAAGGCCCTGTGTGTAACTATGAATCATACCTTGAATTTCAGTTTGGCCTGCATCAGGCTGTCTGCCCCATCCAGCTGCAGAGAGGAGCTCAGTTTCCAGAACTAGTCTGACACCTTCCTTGGCACAAAATGACTGAAACAGGGTGGCCAAGAGATCTGGGAGAGCACTGTAGCTCCCTCTTGCTCTGAGCTCCGAATCGATCCACTTGTTCTGAGTGATGCAGATCGGGATGGCTACAGCCCCAGACCTGCTATTAATAATCTGCTATTAATATCTCTTCTGCAAGTATGGAACAGGAGTTCCCCCCACTTGCTGCCTTCTGCTTTACTGGACTCTTGCTGAGACTTCCCCCTTCACCTGCATATCATCAGTCCACGTTATCACTTCCACATGCAAATTATGTGTCTTCAGTATGCAGTGCATTGGAAATGTGTAACTCTGACTCTGTTTGATAAGAGAGATGACAAAAAAGCCAAGTGGAGCTGGATAGGATAGCCACCGCTGTCCTTACCTTTCGCATCAGGTTACTTGTTGAATAAGAACTGAGAAGCAGGAGCTTGGCATCCTGGAATAACTCAGTGCTTTTAGCTAGGTCTTAATGAAAAAGGAAGAACGATGGTGTGTGTTGACATATATATGGCACAGAGAGGACTAACAGCAGCCAGTTAATAATCTTTGTCTCCCTCACTGCTGGCACAGGTTTAAAACAAATGCACACAAAAACCATCCCGGGCACGTGTGCTCGCAGATGTCTATGCACGCAGGCATGGTTTAGCATGAAGAATCACATAAATTAGCAGGATTATAATTACTCTTTTTAATCCTTTCGCTTTGAACAAACAAGCTTTAATCAGCAGACGGGAAGCCCATTTAAAACCTGAAATATAATCCAAGGTCAGAAACTAAGGGTCACCACCCTTGACCGTGGACTGAAAACCAGGTGTGACCAAGAGCTGTAGTGAAAGGCAGCCTCTGCCCCTTCCCCCAGGCACCTGAAGGGCACCATGGCCAAGCTGGGATGTGGGGCTCAGCATCTCACAGCAGCCCAATGTTTGTAGAGCCCTCGGGGCTGCAAAGGCAGCCACAGATGGGGGCACGTCAGCACCTCAGTCCTCGGGAACAAGGCAAGCAGCCGTGAAGAGGAGGGGTGAAAAAAAGCAGGAAGCTTATAAAAGCAGTTCCCCTCTCCAGGGATAATTGGGGAGGGGTTAGAGTTAATTAGTTTATATGGGTAACAGAGGTTAATAGGGTTCTTGTTTTGGTTTTTCTCTTCCTTTGATGGAGTGTGTCAGTTGTTTAAAGCTTACAAGCTGCTGAGATAAAAAGCAAGTTAAATATGTGATCCAGGTGTTGCCAAGAGTTGAGGCAGAAGTGTTAAAAGAAAAAGCTTAGAGAGCTGGATGGGAAAAAACAAAAAAGAAAATAAGGTGTGCATGAAAAAAAAAAACAAACAAAAAAATCCCAGCCCAAGCCTTGCCTTATTTGTGAATCAGATGTTTAACTAGTGAACAAAAAAATTGCAAGAGCTAACAATGGAGGCATTAAAAACAGCCCTCCTGCATGTCTTTTTATTGATATACACAAAAGTTCTGCTGTATAGATTGCTGTTCCTTATCAATAAACAGGAGGAGACTGAGAGTTCAGTGCTTGTTTCATGAACGGCGCAGCTGCTTTTTCTGTCCAGGCAGAGTAACCCATGCTCTCATGTCCCTGGACTCTGTAACATACCTTGCAGCAATATGAAAAATTTCTGACTTGGGTTAGATCTTGAGCAGGAGCCTTCTGGAAATACTGGGCTCACAAACAAAGCTCTGGTCTTCCCCCTGGCACCACAGGGATGTGAAAACTAACCAGAATTTCCTCATGATACTGTATTTATATGGAAGTCAGTTAAAAAGTCAAAATATCCATAACAAATTATTCCACCACCACATGATTCCTACATGTGCCCCCAATTCTTAGTGCTGAATTTTTAGTGAATATTTCTAAGCTCTGTTCCTCCTGCTGTCTCTATTTCTATTTACTGACCACATTCTTCCACTGCTTTAGTCATCACCTGTTTAACCTGGAACTATAAATATGAAGATTACCAACTTTCAAAGCCACTTCTTCACAGACATACCCATGAGGTCTCTGCTTAGGAGCAGCGGTTCACCTTTCACTCCTGATGTTAGCAGGTCTGTTTAGAAAGGAAATGTTCATGTTTTATGGGAGGGGAATTTCCACACCACATGGCTTGTCTTTGCAGATGTAACTATCATCCTTCCTAAGAGTTTGAACCAGCTGCAAAAGCAGAAATCACCCTTAAGAAATGTGTGATTCAGTGCCCTGCAACCAGCAGCAGAATTTGCACCGCAGGTGTTGGAGGGGAAAACACCCAGTTAGGCAGACAAACAGCTTGTGTAATGAAGTAAATTACCAGCAAATGGCATGAAGGTGTTTTATCCTGTGTATCATCAAGTTCTGAGGTATTCAAGGATGCCCTGTTGGAGCCTGCAGCATCAGGAAGAGAATGGCAATCTGAGGGAGCCAAAGTCGTTGAATGAGATCCATGGGCATAGAAAGGCACTGAGAGCTGACGTCACCACTGTGGGAGAGGAAAACAGTCCTTTTTTAAGCTGCACATACTGCTGGGTGCTTCCAGTTCCAAAATATTTTGTAGACAAGCCTCTTGGCTGTTTTACAGGAGTCATCCAGTCAGAAGCTAGCATAACCTGCTACTGCTTTTGCTACTGCCTGGGGAATAATTTTAAAATACCCCACTCGAGAAAGAGCAAATAGTACAGCTCTGTATTCAGCCTTGCTAAAAAGTGAGACTTGGAGCATCTGGTGCCTGATGTTTATGGCCTGTTCCAGCTCTTTCCTAGTACATTTATTTAGTACAAGCATCATCTCCCTGCTTGGCATCCTGGGGCAGGGCAGCTCCAAAATTTGGTGCCCGGGCTGTGCGATGCAGCCTCCACACTTCCTGCTCCTGCCAGGGAGGGTTGCAGCCACGGCAAGGACAGTCGACAAGAGCAAAGATGTTTAAAAACTCATGTCCTATGGCCATAGATCTGCAGGATTGTCAATCACATCTGCTAAGTCTGCATGGCCCCTCTCCAATGTTCTGGCCTGAGCAAGTGTGTGGGTGAAGATGCAGGGCTTGTCTTTACCTCCTGTTGCAATTTTCTCTTAGTGTTTCCCACCGAGCTTGGAATATAATACGTGCACACATGGGAACACAGACAAGTCATTCAATGGAAAAAGCAACCCCTGGAGCAGACAGAGGTTTAAAAGTCTCTGGTTTTGAAAAGCACCGCAGCAAGAGCAGGTGCTTCCACTCACACAGACAGGAGCTAATTGTAGGATCGGCTCTGGCCTACAGGCTCTCTTTTTTATGGTTATGTCCACAAAGTCTTTGACTGTTCTCTGTAGTTAGTGACCGCACACACAAAGAGGTCTTTCATTAGCAGTGCTCTATAGGAAGCCAGGGCACAGAGTAAATGACACCTTAATGTTCCCTTTCAAAGCTGGAGTAGTTTGACAATGACGCTTGTTAGTGAGCTGCTGTATGTTCCTCCTGCCCGCCTGCCTCCAGCTTGCAATTAAACTTACAGACATCTAATATTTAGCTTGTCTCCAAAACTTTGGCAGTGATTGCTAATAAGTTACTTTGGGAAGATGCAAGGGAAGATCTTTCTTTCAAGAGCATGGCTCCAAGTCCGTGTTACAGCAAGTGCTGATTAATGCACCGCCCCACGAGAGATGCCTGCACCCAGCGCCTGCAGGGACCGAGCCCTGCGGCTGAGCAGTGAGCAGCCAGGAAAACGCTGCAAGAATTCAGGGAGTCCGTTCGTTTTGAGGGCAAAGAATTACCTTATTTTTTCTGGAAAGTCCAATGGGATTTTTAATGCCCAGCCTTAGGAGCGATGCTGGTTTAAACCTGAGGCACAAGTCAGCTCTGGCTATAGCTCTCAGTCCCCACCTGCAAATATCAACATCCATGGCTTTGTGGCCCGATGGAGATGGTGCTGTCCTCTCCTGTTTAATTGTCTGCTGCAGTTTGCTACTTGTGTTTCTGTGTCTTCTCTCGTTAAATGCAAAGCAAAGAGAGAAACACAAGGAGCAGCTGTCACAAAATCCTATTTTTTCATTAACTGTGTGCTCTAAACTGAACTACCTTACTGACAGTTGACGGTGGAGAAGTTACAGGCATTACAGCTGAAAGCATCCATGAGTACAAAACTGAACTTTGCCCATTTTTGAAAGTGGGTGGTTCTTCCCTGGGTGAACTGCTTCCCTCGAGAAAGGATTCTCTGTTTACCCACATTAGTTAGGACAGAGTTGTGTTTCAGTAAGTCAGTCCAATTTTTAAAAGAAAGTTCTGTTTTTATAAGGCACTGTACTTTTCAGAGACTTCAAATCAAAATCTGTCTTCCTGGGGGAGTAGAAGCAATGGACTGCATGAAAAACAGAAGGCACGAATAATAAAAACTACACTTGCTGAGTCATATGCAAGGCATGTTTACAATAGCAGACCAAATATATCTCAATATTTTCATCATTATTCAATTTGAGACTCTACTGATTATTTACAAAATGCTCTTAGTTTCGACAACTTAGATTATTAAGGGGGATTTTATGTACCCAGCCTAGTTTGAATGATGTGACTAAAAATGCTTGAAAACACACACATGCATGCAAAAGAAAAAAAGATAAAATCTCACAAGTTCACAAGTGACTATTATATAAACATCTTTAACTGAATACTAATTAAACATACTTAGAACTATGGAAAAAGAAGGTAATTCTTCACCACTTCTTCCATGGATTTCAAGTTGCATTCTGTGTAACTGAAATACAGGCTGATGCAAATGTCATAGAAATATTCTTATTTTAGTTTTGGGGGAAACTGATGGGGGTTTTCTGAGGGGTTTTTGTGGGGTTTTTTTCTGAATTTGTAAAGTTAGCATTCACAAAGCCAGACAGCCAGGTGTTTTGTCTGTAAGAGATAAGTATCTCAGAGCTCTCTCAATTTTGTTTGACAGATGAGCTCAATCCCATCACTTTCAAGGCATATCAGCCAAATTGAGACCTTCCAGCTTCATCCTTTGGAGTAGATCAGTAAAATGATGTGTGGGAAGTACACATTAGTAAGGTAGTTGTCTAAAGCATTGTTGGAGATACTTGTATTTGGAAAAAGCTAGCTACAAATATATGATACAGATAATCCTAAATAAGAGCTGAACTGTAGTTACTTGGCCTATTTTCTGCATCAGCAAAGTCAGCTTAGGAAACTCTTGCTTTCCTTTTGTCTTCCCCCATGTTCTCAGCAAGATGCATTAGGATTTTTGACACCTTAAAAAGGCAATAGTCACCCAGATGACTAACCTGCACTAGGAGTCAAAGTGCCAGAGAGTTAAAACAAGGCAATTATTGGAGATAAACCCACAGAGGAGGGAGCAAGTGCTGAGGCTGTGCTCTGTTTGGCCATGGCTCTGGTGGATCCTTCCAGCCAGGCCAGTGTTGGATCTGTCAGATGTTCAGCCTTTCACCTGAGCTTTAGCACTGCTGGCAGAAGCCAGCTGCCACCACTACTGATGTCCTTGCAAAAGCCTTAGCACGTGTGGAGTAGATGGGAAATCCAGGGAATCTATTAAGTTCCAATAGACAGCAGACAGGAATGTTTCCGAACTGTTTGTGCCCAAGACCCACCAACAAACGACAGGAGACGGTGCTGTCAGAGTCCAGACGACAGAACGCTGGGAGATTTAAGTCCGTGAGAGATTGGCTTTTGATTTCACTAGGACCAAGTTTTACTGGGCTTCTGTCATGACATAACCAGACCCAATTATATTCCGTATAACTATCCAAAGGGCTGTGCAACATTTGTCCTGTTGAAGATATTCTGGCAGCTCAGCCAGGAGAAGGCGTTATGCTCTGGTTCTGTTCTTATTTGCACAGGCTCAGTACTGCTCCCTAGGATGTCCCATTCCTCTGTCTCACCCTTCATCACTGTCAGGATGTTCCTCAGACCCTTTTTTCCATCTTATCGTTGCCCCACAAGCCTTGCCTGAAATCTTTATCTTAACACCTCCTGACACATCTGAACCACCATATTACTGTCAGATGTTTTGGTCATTCAGAACCCATCAACTTGTGTCACATTCCTGTGAAGCGACACATCTTTCATGTTTTGCTTTGACAACTCAGCACTGGGCAACTAAAGTCTATTTTTAAAAGCACTAAAAATAATTGTTCTTTTTGTGAAAATCTGGATTAAACTGCTCTTCTATGCTAGGAACATGTAGGGCTTCCTGGAGGGAGCTGAAGACTTGCTCCTGCTATTTTTGGAACATCCGAGACAAGTTTCATAAACATGTACTAACCAGAATTTTTTGAAAGTGGAAAGCAGTGTTTTTTAGAATATTTGATCACTCTTTTTTCTGGGTTAGTGCTCCTTTGCTCTTGAAACTTTCTCCACAAACAACAGTGAGCTGGTTTGTGGCAACAAGTCCTCCATCGCCTCTCTACGTTTTTCCCTCCACCTTTGATGGCAAATACACTCCTCTTGCATTTTCCAAAGGTATTCCAGGTCTGGGTATTATGAACTCAGGGCTACTTTTTCTTGGAGTATTTCCACCAGGCTGCTCCCCTCCAGGAGCATGGGGCAGAAGACAAATGCAGAGAGGCTGCAGCAGAAGTGACCACACTGCTCTGCTAATAACCTGGCAAGTGAGGGGAGCTGTGGAGCACAGGACACCTGGCAGATGCATTTGGGAGGATGCTCTGCAGCTCAGGGCTGCAGGTGGGGAAAGGATTGGGTTGTGAAATGGGGTTGTCAACCCTTGGTGGCACATGTATCTCAACACATATGAGAAAACAGCTAAACAAACTTCTACAATGAGAAACGACACCTGTGTTAAATATAAGTAAAATGCAAGCAGAAGTCCATTTTTAAGTGTGCCTACAATGCACACAAAGGTGACTGATGAAAAATGAGTGTTAAGTTGCAGATGTTTTTGACTTTTCAGCTGTTGACATCTATTTTGATACAAATCTGTTTTCATGCTAAATAAATCAGTACCAAATCAGTTTCCTCAATTCTCTGAATGTTTCAATTCTTTCAAGAGTATTCAGTAGGTTTTCAGACCCCTGAAATTATTGCTCCATAAATAGTGAGTTGCATGTTTAAAAAAAAGTCAGAGTCATAGGAAAATCAACCTTGCCAAAAGATATCTCTTCTAAAAATCAGAGTTAATTTTAAATGTGTTGTCAGCTTACTGAGTTATTTTGCCTTTGATTGCCAGGAGAATTCAGTTTTCCAATTTCAAGTGAAATTCCTTTAAGCAAGTCAGGTCTGGGCATTATTATCAGATAATGCCATTTGTGGGAAAGATCTAGCTATGAACAGACGGCAAATCTCTGTCTAAATGGATAGCTCATAGCCAGCCATAGTTGAATAGCACATCTGCCATCACAGGTTCCCTTCCTTGTATTCAGCACTGGGCAAGCTGGACTGACTTCAGGAGCAAATTCCTGGGCACTTAAATATACTGGACAAGATGAATTTCAAATTTGAAATGTTTGAGGATAAAAATAGGATAAAAGTGGGATTAAAAAACCCACACTTAGGTGTCACGGGAGAGGATCTTCTGCTTGCTGTAGAAGATGCCTGAGCTCGGCAAAAGCTCAGCAGAATTACGAGCAAAGACTTTCAAATTTGCATTACATTACAGCCCATCTGACTTTATCTTCATTTCAATGGATTTTTAAACATGTTCCATAACCCACCTGCCACTGAGGTGGTTATTTTGCAATTAAAAAACAAATAAGCCACTCCAGCCCTCCAACAACAAATTGGTAGTAGAAAGGAGGGAATAAAGGAAGCATTTGTTGCAGTAATTGCCTAATGCAGTTGTTTATTTAGTTCCTGCAGTGTAGCATGAATTAGAGGGCTGTTGCTGAAGGTTGTCAGTCAGGAGAGAGGAAGGAAAGGCAGCTCTCACAGCTGGTGGCCTTTCACCTCTGGGAACAGGAGCTCGATCTGTCACGGGGAGCTTCTCTACGCCTTGATGGCCAATCTTAAGGCAGGAGAAGCTTTGAATTGGGCTACTGAGAAGATGTAGGTCAGAGCTGAGGCAGTGATAGAGCTTGCCAGAGGGATCTTTTATAGCTCAGGAATGGGCTAAGTCGGTGTGCAAGAGCACTGAAATTAATACCCCGGAAAACTCTGAGTGTGGAAATATCCAAGTTATGCAGTAGATGGGATTTTAAACAGCCCCTTGGAGTTTGGGAACATATATAATCAGCATCATGAAAGAGAAACCTGTACACCTTTAAAAAAACTACGGTGATGTAAGCCACATTATTCTGTATTTTCCTAGTCTTCCAGTTATTCTCCCTTTGCTAGTTCACATTATTCTTAATTTTAACTATGTATTTTCCTGAGGGCAGGCTTTAGTCTCTCCTTGCTAAGAGTAAGGAAAAGAGGGGCGGGGAGATACTCTTGGCAGGCACCACATTGCAAAAGCTGAATTAAAAAGTCCTGAGCATTTTCTTTGCAAGAGAGTCTCCTTGTCAAGCTCAGAGGATGCTCTAAGTCCCCTGTGCTCCTTGCCTTCCCAAGTGGCTGCCTAGCTGGCAGAGCAAACATGCATGCCTGGAAGAGGGCTGAAAAGACAGCAAGCCTGGGTATTTTCATTTTAAAGAAGGAACCAGGGTTTGTATTTTGCAGCTTATTTCCCTTAGTCAGACAGCTGACAGGCTGCTTGACTCTACTGCAGGCGGGACTGCCAAACCACTGACTTCAAGAAAAAGCATTCTGAACCTTCTAAATGCAAAAAAGCAAACATGTGAGGAGACCACAGTGGTTGCACTATCTTCTCTACAGGATGGTTGGATCACCTGTAAAGCCCACCTGGTGAAAATGGTGTATTTTGTGAGAAATAGTGTGATGCTGACAGTGCTGATGCAGTCTGTGTTTCTGAAAGCCAAGCAGCTCTGCAGGGCTCTTTGCCTGGGTGCCATAACTGGATTTGTTGGCGTCACAGAGTGGTGAGTCCCCATGCTATGCACCAGATAAACAGGAACTCGCAGCTTATGAGATGAATTTCCCCATCCCCTCTACAACGTTTTGTCTGGCCATGTCTGCCTGTTTCACCTCCTTCTCCACCACATCCCATTGATCTATTGGATAGACGTGGAAAACATTTCCAGCAATGAACATATCATCTGCTACTGTTTGCTGAAAGGCATCCCTCTGCTCTAGAGGGAATTACAGCTTCCATCTGCTCCCTAATATGAAAAACATGTATGGGCCCCCATGCAGCAGAGTCGCTGTGTTAGCAAGCTGTGTGTACTCCTGGAGGTTGGTGAGTGTAGACATTTGATTCAAGGAAATCAGGCCAGCACTCTGCAATTACTTCATTAGGCCCACAGATAATCAGATGAAGGGTGGTCTGAGATTTGAAAAGCCAGGCTGTTGGGACTTTGAAAGACATCCATTTCTTCACATTCTCTTTCAGCTCTGTTTAGATTAAGTGCAGGATGTGCTTGAAATTGAGAATGCTAAGTTCCAGTGGGGAAATGTTTTTATTGTGCATTCAAATACTACACATGTTATCCACAAGGACAAACTGCCCCAAATCCTTCATCTCGTGCATGAGGTTTCAACACCTGTTGAAAACCTAAGTGTGCATTTTTCTTACAGCTTGGGGGCTGTAAGAGATTTGAGCAGAAGAGTGATGAGGAGCTTGTGACACCACACTCTTCCTCTGGCCATGCATCTCTGTCCCCACTACTCACCAGGGCCTCTCTGCCTCTGATGGCTTATTTGTGTCATAAAGTGCTTATCTGGTGTCTGTGGCTTTAAGACAGGAGCTCCACAGCAAATAAAGGAATTAATATAATGAGGAAAAACCACTGTTTGGCCTAATAACTGTACAATTAGTAATACTAAGAAGCAGATGAGGGCAGGCTTCTTGTTTGGCTGTAATCTTTTGGCATATCATATTTTAATTACAGACCATGCTGCCATCTGGAATATTAATCATCTCTTGCTGTCATTCTTCTTGATTATTTTGTCCATAGAGAATGAAGTCCACCTTTCTCAGTAGTAGTTTAGTATTTTTTTCTTTTAAACTGCCTACATTATTTTAAAATACATTGTACTCATTTTGATAGATTGAGTATAATCAGACCCCAGTAACCAGAACTAAATTGTTTGCTCTTAGTTCCACACATGAAAAGAAACGTTGGGGTTTGTTTTGGTTTTTTTTTTTAAATTAAATTCAAAACTTATTCCTTTTCTTTAGTATTGCTTTAAGTTCTTTGTGTCACTCATTTCATTACTCACAAATACAGCCAAGCAGAAATAGATAAGTTTTAGAAAGTATGTCAGTGAAGCAATTTCACTAGCAATCTGAGAAGGAAGAAAGATCATAATTTTTGGTTTTGTTAATTAAGCACTTGCTAAGAACTCAATACCATGAAGGGGGGAGGGGGAACTAGAGAGCAATTAGAAAGAGAAATTAAATAACTTGAAATAAGATAAGACACTGCAAGTGAAATCTTGTCTCTAAAACCAAATTGAGTTTTATTGTTGGTTCCCTATCACTGATAGTGTAGAGATGCTCATTTTTCCTGCACATTTAGCTGAACTTCATCAAACTGCAGTATGCTCTTGAGAACACTGATACCAGAATCTAGAAGTAAACTATATGCATCTATATGTTAAATGTGGGTTTGCTTTTACAGAACAAAAATCAGGACATCTCTCCATGATTTTTTTTTCCATGCTGACTGGGCAAATCCCTTTAAATCTCCATGCCTTAATTTCCCTGAAAGATCCATGAATAATGCCTGCTATTGGAAAGAGCAGAGACATTACGATTGTTTTGAGATCTTTAACTAATTTCTTTCTCCAGGCAAAAAATAATCCTTTTGTGTTCACATTATTCTCTATCTGGTTGGTGCTCACACAGATGGCAAAGTCTGCCACTTTGGACAGACTCTGCAACTTATTTTGCTGGCTTACTGATCTGGTGTTTCTTCTCTTCTCTTCTCTTCTCTTCTCTTCTCTTCTCTTCTCTTCTCTTCTCTTCTCTTCTCTTCTCTTCTCTTCTCTTCTCTTCTCTTCTCTTCTCTTCTCTTCTCTTCTCTTCTCTTCTCTTCTCTCTCTTCATTAGAAAGTCACCTTTCTCAAACACCAGTCAAGGAATTTGGAAGTGACACTGCCGTGGAAAGAATTGGAAAAAGCAATGAGATCCATGAGCAGTAGTGAACAGGGAGACAGGCAGGCCTTGCCAGGTTGGAAAAATGCACAGAAAACAACAAAGTGAGATTTGACTTGTTAAAGGACAAGTTTAAGCTCTAGGGAAAAACATGAAACATGGTTTTGATGTTTTGAAGTGGAACACAGTTGCGCTAAAGGAGCATGTGGGAAGGTGGGCAGCGCTTCACTGACTGGCTTCAAAGAAGATTTAAAACATAAAGCATTATGGGCAGACTTCAGGACCCAGGGAAAGAGGTAATTCCTGTCTCCATGAGACTTGATTTGTAACTGGAAGTTTGGGGTTAGTTCTGATTTGTCAGTTGTCAGAAAAACAGATGTAGTTTGGTTAGAGTTCAGTGAAGGGCAACAAAGATGGAGCTGGAAGAGTGCTGGACTGCTGGTTGTGTTTTGCAAGAATTAAACCTGGTTCGCTTGGCAGTGCCACAGCAGAGGAGGAGACGCAATAGTCTGCGTCTGTAGAACACGTAAAGATCAAGGCAGGAGAAGATTACTCACAGGAGTAACGAGCAGCTCTTCAAAGGGAAAAACATCCTGATTTTTCCTGTACTGTGCAATAATTTCCAAAAGGAATAGTGAAGATATGGTGGAGCAGTTCACATCAAACGGCAGCAATCAGTGTGTGTAAAGCCTCTTAGGCCCACACCATATCTGGTTTACTCTACTGAAAATACTAGAGCCGCTCCAGGCTCAATGGACAAAACCCTGCGTGAGTCACAGCTTGACCCATTTTCTCTGCTATTTATGGCAAAACAGCCTGCCACACCTGCCATAGCCTGCATGCTATTTATGGCTGGATGTTGGAGAGCAGAGGCATCCATGTGTACATGACTGTGTTTCCGTGTGAAATTTGGATGATGGGTAGGACACAGCTGCCTGTGCCGCTGCGGGTGAGGCAGAGCCGCGGTGGCGGTGGCGGTGACGAGACCTGCCTGGGCTCGGCTGCCACACACGTGCGTTTGGCGTGTGTTTGGCTGCAGTGAGACTGCACGGCCTGCCCTGGGGTGGACTGTGCAGGGGACAATGAGATGCCACAGTGCTCCCTGACCCATGTCCCAGACGCCAGAGGAACTGCAAGTCCTGCAGACATGAGGTCCTCAGCGACACTCAGCACTGCAGAGCAGCTCCCACTGCCCGGTGCCACTTGCTAACAGGGAGTCCAGGAGGAGGTTCTCTGAGGGCCCATGTGCCCTGCACAGGTGACAGCCACTGTCTTATCTAGAAGCAAGGCCAAAGCAAGCACTGGTTCAGTGCCCAGCCTCCGGGCCATGGCTGCAAGGCACACCGCAACAGGATTTCTGCTGAGCTAGATATATCTTGGGTGAGTTAACAGCATTTCAGTAGCTCTGCAAGGCAGCTGGAGCAAGTCATAAGGATGGCTGGTCACTGCTGACTTTGCATTTGAGCTGGTGATTTAGAGGAAAAGCCTGATAGCACTTTAGGATTAGCCAAAGCATTCAGCCTTCCTTCCCTCCTTTTACTCCAGGCAGGCAGACCAGATAATGTAGCACCATAACAACAGGAAGACTATCAATAAATACTCGGGACCTTTTTCTGCTACTTGTTTGTGTGTCTGTCAAGTTATGACAATGCAAACATGGACAGTGCTGATGGGCAAAGAAGTAACGGGAAGAAGAAAGAAAACCAAATGTACAAATTATTTCAGATAACACAGGAGCAACTTCTGTACTGGAAAGAACATTGTCTGGAGCTGTAGGCTTTCATTTCAGCATGCTCGATGTGTATAGTTCATAATAACATATGTGGGATAACAGCAGTGATTTCTGGGACCAGGAATAAATTTGGGATTAAAGGGAGATAAGTATCCTTGGTTGAGGCAGTTGAGAAGTCTGCCTGTCTCTCTTTTCAACACAGAGACATCAATCCCATTCTGTGACCTTTTCATCAGCCTGTCCCTAAATCCCTGGAAAGGGGTGCTGTCTCTGGCAGGAGGGAGGAACTCGCCCCTCCTGATATTAGGAGGAGACCCAGTGATTGCTCTGTGTCTGCCTTTGGAACAGGGCTTTGGTTTGGTGGGGGTTTTGTGGGATTTTTTTGCTTTCTAGAAGCTGAGCTGGCAGCTTCTTTTGGATTATGTTTATAGTACCCTAGTGTGCTATAGCTGATAAAATATAAATGACAGAGTCAATTCTGAGGGCTGTAAAATAACTCTGGTGCTGGAAGTGCAAAGGCAAGTGTGCTTTTGCTTGGTGAAGTATTTGTTGCTTTTCCAAAGAGGTCATTATTTCAATTTTCATGTGAATTTTCATCACTTAACGGAACATATTATTTTGCACATTTGCACGGCTTTTGAGGTAAGTGCTGGAACATAATACTGAAATAATGCTCCTGCTTAATCCTTCCCATGAACTGTGCTGCCAACTTTGTTCACTCAGACTGTGGAGACAGGCATGGTAAAGGTCAGACACTACCAAAAAAAAAGGGGAAATCCAGGATTTACACAAATGCAGGGCTTCACAACTTCAGAAATTGTTGGTTTCTTTCCTGGACCTCATACTGCTCCATGTCTGGGTCTCTTGGAACATGGAGGCTCAGTTTTGTTTGGATTTACTAACTGAGTGATCATCCAGGGCTAGCTTCCTTGGCACGCGGAGGTGTGGGTTTCCTGCCTGCAGCTAGCTGATGCTGAACAGGGGATGGATCTTTTCCCCATCCCACAGAAATCCCACCACATTCAGAGGTTAGCAAGCTTTAAGGGAAAACAGTGTTTTTTTCAAGGCAAATTGTCATCGAAAGGGGAATGTTTCTCCTTACATCCTGTTCCAGCAGCTCATCTTGGACTTTAATTTAAGGTGTGGATTATACTTGAAGGATTTACCAGTTTATGCCAAACCCAGCATGGGTTAATTCCCTTTGCTACTGACTGGGAAGCCCGAATCAATCTTTTCCTGAGACGCATGCTATATTTAGTCAGGAAATGATAAATAATGCTATTTGAAGTACATTCTGCTTCTTCCCCTTTCCTCCCCCAATCCTTCTTCCTCCAAAATAACTACAAGGTATAAATAATTTGTACGTTTAACCTGAATATTCCTTGCCTACTTAGGTGTGCTCGTTTTCTCTCCCAGCACAAAAAGTCACTAAGTGGGTTGAAAGTTGTTATTTTATTGATGTACAGTATAAATAAGTCACACTACATAAGCTGATCTGCAGTTAACGTGTGCATGCGTGATTCTCTGTCCTGTTTTCTTATCTGACGTGCCTTTATCACTTGAACTATTCACCTTAAGAAGTGCATTCAGCGTTTGATATTTGAAAGGAAATGTTTCCACCACAGACAGAAAAAAACCCACTAGCTGCTATCATGTGTTTGCCGTTTCTTTCTTTGCTTCACAATTGTTGAAATGTCTGCATTTTTTTTGTCCCAAATACATAGATTGCTGCCTTTCTGGAAAAACAGGATTCTTTGCTTAATTAAACATTAGGTAATGATGACTTAAGAGATTTTTAATTTGTTTCTCATCTATGGAAGATCTGTAACAAAGAAAAATATCTTCATTAGTAAGAGACTTCTTCTGTGGAAGCAAAACACCTTACCTTTAGTATGACCCCAAAGAGATGGTATTGATTTTGAAATCACAAGAAAATCTTTATTCCTTTCAAAAGTCTTTTTTTGCTGACGGAAGTTTTCTACAGACTCCCATAGGTGCAAACATCTTGCTCACCATCACTTGAGAAATCCTGATAAAACCATGGATTTATGATCTATGAAAATATTTTAGGCCAAGAGTTTTTGATGGAAATCACAGGAGACAGACTGTATGAGTTACTCAATAACGCTGGGCTGCAGGATGTTTTCATCGCAGAAGCTTAAGGAGGTTGTAAATCAAAGGAGAACTGAGCTCTGTGTTATCTGCTGAGGCTGTGTTCACTGGGAGCCCTCACACAAGGACCAGAGCTCATGCAGGTATCAGGGGAGGTGTTTGGGAAGTGTTGTTTGGCATCCAGCGTCAAGGATAGTCTTATCATAAGGGGGAAAACACCCAGACAAATCATCAGTTTTCAGTGTTAGTTATTCTGCAAAAGTTGCCTTGCATGTTTATATATTTATTTATTGTGAGAAAATTCATCCCCCCCAAAAAAGTTAAATTTTTCTGCATATACAGAAAGGTGTTACCTGGCTACTTCTGAGTATTAAATGTTTCGGTTTGAATTAATCTTTTGAAAAGCAAAATGGACTTGGGAGGAGGGAGAGGAACAGTGCTAGTGGTGTTAGGACAGACACTTCCCTACCTGGAGCCTAAACTGAGGACTTGGGGATTTAAGAGCCTACTCAACAGCGTTCTCTGCCAGGAAACATGGAGAATGAGGAAAAGACTCCATCTAATTGCCAGGGCTGGTATTCATCTCATCTAATAGCAGGTCCCTGAAAGTGAGTTTTCTGGACTTGGTCCAGAGTCAGGACAGAGCTATGGATGCACCCAGGTGCGTATTCACTCCACTGTGATGGAAGTGTCCAGGGTAAACCACAGGAGTTGCCCTCCAAAGGTGCCTGTCTCTCTTTTGACTCAGAGGAACCTGCACAACTAGATTAGATTAGGCATTTCACTTTTAGGTAACTGGTGTCAGATGAGCTGAATTGCACCCCATTGCAAGGTTTTCAACAGGGTTTAGTGCCATGGAGGTAAGGGACTAAACACCTCTTAGGTGCTGTAATGTGTCACCTAAGCATCACTGGAATCATGGGTAGCTGCATGTCTGTCCTGAGAGAGAGGAATATACCATATAGGTGTGCATACATATTTGTATCCTGTAAAGCATCCATCAGGACCCTTCAGCATGCACCTCCAAGCCACTTGAAAATCTGCCTGTGATACAGTTCTGCAAGCATCAAATTATGTATGTCACGTCACTTTCTGCAGCAGCTTTTATCCGGCATGATCCGCTGCCTAAAACTGCCGTGTCTGAAAAGCCATCAAGGCAGGAGTAGCAGAGCAGGTGTTTAGCACAGGTATCAGAGCTCATTGGAAGCACAATGTTTTAGTTTAGGAACTACAGCAGTTCATTTTTCCAATTAAAATGAAAAGGGTACGTTCTTCCAAGGAAGCTTGATTTGAAGAAAAAGATGAGTAGTCATTTAGTGAGATGTGTCATCAAGACCTTTAATGACCGCTGCTGGTTGGGACATCAGCATTTATTTATGGTTGAGACTTCAGCAGTTCATCCCTTCACTGAAGAAAGACCGAACCCAGAATCATTAGTTTAAATTCAATGTCCCTGTCACAACCAGTAACTTAAATTAGGTATCTGAGCACGTAGCAGCAGGCACAGAAATATATTCTCCTCCATAGCCAAGTCTGAGAAAGAGCTGAACACTCACAACTCCTATTGTAGAAAATGGAAACCAAGAGGATTAGTGGCACATAACATATGCTTGATATTTAGGGCAATTTCCAAAGTTAGCAGGGTTTTTGTGGACTTACAGCCATCAGCTTACGTCTGTCTGTCTGTCCGTCTGTCTGTCCAGCAGAATCTGCTGCAGCGGTAATCGGTGATCCGTCATGTGAACACACGTGCAAGCGAGTATAGTATTTGTAAATTCCTAATTCAGTTTAACAATTACTTCTGTAGGAGTAGGTGTGATCAGTATGACTGGCAACACTGAATCACAATATTTTTCTCCTGCAAGTAAAAAAATCACTTTCACTCACTTCAAATTTATTTGCACTCGTTACTGCACTTTGTCTTGGATTTTCATGTGCTATTATAGGAAAAAAAAAGTCTCTCTGCCTCTGCTGTTTCCTCTCCTTATCCTCTCTTATTTCCAGTAGCCAGAACAGCACCTTTGTACTGCAGACAGGTAGTGATGGTTAGCAGGAGGGATTCAGCTTTGCATTGCAGATTACACAGCTGCATAATCTCCCCTCTAAGAAGCACAGTGATACGCAGTCAGCTCAAGGAGAGCTGGGAGTTTGGTATTTCTCACCTGTTTTCCAAATCTCTTTCATGACTCTGAGGAGACGTGAAGAAAGGCGTTAAAATAAAAAGGAAGCAGTTTATTTTATTTTTTTTTTCCTCCTGATGCTGCTGAGATTGCCAGTGAATATTACCTGAGCAGCAGCTAGCAAGTTTCTGCAGGAGTGTGTTGATGGAGCAAGTAGCAGTAGCTCTGAATAAATCATTTATGTGTGCACTGCAGACTGTGTTTCAGGGATTGGCATCAACAGTGGCGCACTAACAGAAAAACAGAGGAAAAGGCTTTCACCCAACTTTTTGTTGAAACCTCAGAGGAATAAAACAGGTCAGCGGTGAATATTAAATTAACTTTTGGCCATCTTCCAAAGTGATCTGGCCTAGTTAGGAAACATCAAGAAGGAAGAAAGCTTTGCTTCTTCACATCCTGATTTCTCCAGGGAGGGGAGAGAAGGAGGCCTGTGAGAGGCATTGCAAAGGCAACCTGATTTTATAAGTCAGCAGTTCTTCCACATGCACAGAGACAGCCCCGTGCAAATCCACATACCAGCTGCACACACTTTTCTTGTGATGTTGTAGCAACATTTAACCCACCTGCTTTTTCTTAATGCCTACTTGTACATTCTGATGAATAAGACGAGGTCAACAGGGTGTTTGTTCCGTTTTGCAAGGCCATCAGTACAGCCAGTATCAGATGGGGCGTAATGTGCCTTTGCTGCCTTCGCCTCCCTGGGCAGGATTGGTCGCTTATTGGAACATGTACATCTCCTTGTCTCATCCACATGAAAGCTTAGCCAGGCTGACTTTAGTGGAAACTACTTAGCAGCCACAGCGATACTGTGTGGAGGTACCACCCTCCATTTTCTGCATTTTGGATGTTTGTCCAAAACATACAATTTCTTTCAATAAATTATACATTTTTAGTATAAGCCTGGTTAAGGATAAAGGAACAGGGGAATTAAACCATCAGTACCTGTTGGCTGTCCCAGGAGGAAAGTAAAAAGCTGTATTACCTGTTAATAGGTAAAGAGCGGGAGGTGGGTGAGCCCTTTGCTAAATTTGCAGTCCACCATCCCATTCAAAAGTGTGTGTTGTGAGAAATACAAATAAGCTGTTGGAGCTACTGGGGAGCCTTGTGCCTCACCAGCAGCCCCGAGGTGTGCCTGCAGACAGTTTTCCACCCGATGGGGTTCGGTACATCAGTTAGATCTCCTGCAGGGAGCAGGGCTACTGAAATAAAAAGCTAATGGAACTGCAGAGCTGCCTTTCTGCACCATGTAGGTCCTTCCTTCACAGGCCTTGAGCTTGGTTTAGGGGGATGCAAGTCCCTGGCAAGGTGAAGCAAGGCAGGTAGAGTGGAAATTCAGGATACATAGGAATTTGTGTACCCCACTTTGGCACGCCCTGCCCATGGTCACCTCTTCAGACTCTTGCTCATTGTGCTTCAAAGGCTCTGTCAGTGCCTGTGGTTATCACTGTGGACATTCACTGGGAGAGGATGAAAAGCTCACGTGCAAAATAAGGAAACCACTTCCAAAATGCAGCTTTCTCCTGCTTCTGTGGTCAAAAAAGCAATTAAAAGGTTTTTAATAGAATTGCTAAGAAAACGCTGTGATGAGGTTTGTTTTTTTCTTCCTGCAAAACTTTTAACACAAATGTAAAAGCCACAAAACAAACATTTTTCCAACACAGATCTCCAGCTAAATTTGGAAGTGCCCCTGTGGGGCCGGTTGGGAACTGTATTGCTGTGCATCTGACTGAGGGTTCTGGTGTTGCCCCATTGGTTAGTGAGAGCCTCACTCCCCACAGGAGCCTGGCCAAGGGGTCAAGCCCTGGGGAGGGAGGTGGTGAGGGGCAGAGGACACCCTGATCTCGGCTGTGAGCCATCCCACACCACGTTTCCATGTTAGCACTCTCCAGGTACTGAATCTTCCCAGTCTGGGGGATTTTTACAATGGCAGAAAAGATTTCACAACAGATTTCTTGAACACATGATTTTCTCTGGGGTGGCAAAGAAAGAACAGATTTATGTAGCCCTCAATAATTTCACAAGCTCAAAGCTGGCTGCACCATATAAAAGTTTCCGTGCAGAGGTCACAGAGGTGCCAAAGCACCCAGCTCTGCCTCTGGAGCCCATCCAAGCTCCCACTTCTCACCCCACCATCCCCACTGGGAACCAGCTGTGCACTGATGGCCGTGGCAGCAAACAAGGACATCTCCCAGGCTTTAGGGCTGTTTGCAGTCTTGACCAGGTTTGGGCGCTGGGCTTCCTCCTTGAGGTTGAAGGGCGAGCTGCTGAGCCACTAAACCCTCAGTTATTTTCCACATCTGGTTTGATTCTCGGCAGATAAACAGCAGCCTTGCCATTAACAACAAAAACTTAATTCACTGAGGTTTGTTCAAGCACTGAGAGCAAATATTTTTCCTGTGCAGCTTGGGGTCATTTTAAGGGAAAAACAGGGCTGGAGGTATATCACCCCTTTAAAAATTATTATTACTTCCTAGAGAAAATAAAATGTAAAGCACCTCTTCCTTCCATTTTTGAGGTTATTTTTACAGAAAAATTGCTGGCTTTGGGAAGAAAACTCTGCTTTGTGACTGACTTGGGATCAGAGCATGGGATTTGAATAAATGTATGGATTAATTTACCTTTTGTCCTTTTCTTTTTATTAATGAAAATTCTCATTCATAAGTCGTACCTTAGTAAAACCCTGTAGAAATGCTTGATCTGTTTTTCTGTCCGCTCCCTCTCGGTGCCAGGACTTACACACAAAGGGAGGGGACAGAGCAGCCGGCGAGTATCGCAATTATAAGTATTTTAGGAAATGTCCGTGGCTGTATAAGCTGCTGATTCCCCTCACTGCTGCTTGGGAGACTGAAGCCTCTATGTAGGTCACATTCTCCAAGACTGCTGCCTCGCTTACAGCCAGACCTGCTGTTGACTTGGGCTGTCTTAATGCATCAAAGAGCCTCTGCTATGCTTCAGCTCCCCTTCTGAACTCAGGCTGCATCGCTCAGCTCTTCATGTAATCACTGAGGTGGGTAACCTGACCAGGGAGCTCGAGCATTAATCACAGTCTTTCTGGTTCCCCAGGCGGAGAAGAAAATTTCTCATTTTACCATCACCGTTGTTATTTTTAAATCTTTGAAATCTCTCCCTAAAACTGTTTTCCCACCTTTTCTCTTTTTTTTTTTGTTTCAGTGTTTCATAACCTTATTACCATTATCAATGATCATATGCAGTGTACCAAAAGAGGCAGTTAGGATTTTTTTAATTTAAAAAATACTTTTGAGAGGAGAAATGGAGACCCACAGAAAATGAAAATAGGAAGGCTGCTAGAGAATGTCTCTCTCTGCTGCACAATAATAACATCGGAGCTGTTATTACATGATGGAGCAGCATATTGAACAGCCAGTGGGTTTGGGGTAGGGACTGCTCCCTAGCTGAAAATGACTTTGTCCTCCTTGCAGTTCTGCACAGCATCACATCCAGATTTGGTGGTCAGAACCAAAGAGGCTGGAAGTACGCAGCTGACAATTCTCAGGAAGCCTAAGGAAGTATTGCAGAGAGGCACTGGCCTCCGGTTGTCTCTCTTTGCTGCAGTTTGTCTTTCTGGCACGGCAGCACCAAGGCTTGTGAGCAGTGCAGGGTTGTGATCAGGTTCTGCCGGCCTTGTCCTGGCCTTGTACAGGCCAGGAGAGTGGCTGGTCCCTGCTGTCACCGGGATCTGCCCAGTGCCCAAGGATTCACAGGCACAGGGCTGCGGCACAAGGAGATGCTGGGGGCAGCAGCCTAGAAATGGCTGCTTTTAACCACATCTATGGAGCTTTTCCCCCTCTTCCTTAGCAAATTTTACCAGCTGTGGTTTTTCTCCGTTTTTTCTCTCCCGCCGTGGCAGGAACAATTTCCCCGCGTCCTTGCCGTTCGAGCAGCAGCCAAGGGAGAAAGCGGAGCTGCTGCAGGCAGGAAAGCGTTAACGCGGCACGGAGGGCGGCAGCGGGGATTACTGCTCCCCACTCCGCCGGGGACGGGGTCGAGTGCGGATTAGGCGCTCCGAGCCCCGGGGCCAGGCCATCTGCGAGCCGGCTGCTGCCGGCCCTGCCCCGCCCGGCCCGCGGCGACACGGCACGGGCACGGGGACACTGCCGGACACGGGGACACGGGACGGGCATGGGGGACACGGCACGGGCACGGGGGACACGGGACGGGCATGGGGGACACTCCCGGACACGGGACGGGCACTGGGGACACTGCCGGACACGGGGACACGGGATGGGCATGGGGACACTCCCGGACACGGGGGACACTCCCGGACACGGGGACACGGGGCGGGCACGGGGGACACTCCCGGACACAGGGCACTGGAGAGGCGGAGCCGCCCTGCCCTGCCCTGCCCCGCCGGGTCTCCCCGGGAAGGATGCTTTCCCCAAACCCTGCCGAGCTCGCCGTCCTGCTCAGAGTCGCGCCTCGTTTCAAAGGTGCCTCCTCCCTTTCCTTTTTTCCGTTCCCGCAGCCAAAGCACGCTGTACAACTCCCACTGACGTGTACTTCTTATCAAACCTGATTTACAGAGAGCTCAGGCTTCTCGGCATTTGTCTTCTGCGAGCTGGCAAACCTGCTCGGGTATTTGATTTTTATGATTTTAATTTTTGTGGGAGCGTTTTGTTTGAGACTTATCTGAGAGCCCAGGGAGCACCCAGAGCACCCACGGGGCAGGAGCAGGGAGCTCCTGTGCAGCCTGGAGCCTCCTCCTCGGGGCTGGTGGTCAGCGGTGGCTGTGAGCCCTTCACAAACACCCACTCACCCATCATGGAGAGATGCATGGGATGCTGGAGAGGGATGACTGCTCTTCGTGTGATATCGTCTGAGATTCAGCCAGCCTTCAGAGGCAGCTGATAGCACCAGTGCATATTTTTGCTAGGGGTCTCTATAATTTTTTTTTTTTTTAAATGGCAGTACCAATATTGCTTAATTGGTTTGGTGATAAAATCTGCTGTAAACCCTGTCTGATTTGTTTGGTTCTGCTACTAGGGAGAAATATCTCTAGTTGTCTGCTCCTTGCAGAAAAAAAAATGCAGACTGGGCAGGATTTTTTTCCCCAAATGAAACACCAAATTAAATAAATAAATTGATAAGACCCCGGGCAAAATGCAGATTCAGTCAAACTTTTTTTGTATCAGATGCATGATCAGTTTAATAAGGGAGATGCAACTAAATGCTCAGAGGGAGGGAGATAGTAGAAGAGAGGGTTAGAGTGGGAGTATCAGGGTGAGACTTGATGTGTTTAGCTCTGCAGTTAGCTCTTTCAGCACTTTTCTCCATGATTTGAAGGGTTGGTAGGATAAAGTTGGGTTTTGTTAAACCTTGTTAGTGTCAGATCTGTCGATGCCTAGTAAAGATGATGCTAATGCGTAAGCCTTTGGGGGCTGGTGTGTGTGCATGCACGTGAGGCTGCTCCAGCACTGCTGACAGATTAAAGGGGAGGTCAGTAACAGCTATCACTTAACTCCCTGGCCAGGGCTGGTCACTTTAAAACAGTCTGTACATGGATGGCACCCAGTGACAAAAATGTCAGGCATCCAAGTGTTAATGGCTTAATCCCCAGCACACACACACACACACACACACACACACACACACACTCTCCTTTTTATAGTCCCCATGAAAATAATGTATGTGTCCTCTGCTGTATTCAGCACAGCTCTTTTCTTTGGCCTGACGCTATTGCTTTATAGTGACACCTCCCAGTGGCACTCTGCAACATTTCACTGAAGTCCACACAGAGCTGCTCGATAGGTTCATGAAACCAAGGGCTGTGTTTGTGCAAATGACACTTTATAAAATTCATCAAGCTTTACAGGTGCCTTCCTCACAGAAATCATCCCAGTCCTCCCTCTCCCAAATATTTGGGTCCCCTATTAAATAAGAATTAAAAGCAAAGAAGTACTTTCTAGTTATGTCTTCAAAAATTTGGCATTATGGTACAGCTTTCCCAAGCATAACAACATCCTGTGGCTCAAGAAAGCAATGTCGTGTTCCAGATGTTCCTGCTGTGGTTAATGGGTTTGTGTTGTGAGAGCAGTGTCTGCTCTGTTGTGTAGCAGTGTGCAACACGTGCTAGCAATATCCAGGGACTCCACAGACCTGGAATATACAACTTAAACTTGTTTCACTCTCTTAGTCCAGGGAGACAGGATTTGAGCAGATTGAGATACAGTCTAGTTAGGGTAAATTACTGGGTTCCCCATCAGCAAGGCTACCTCCCTCATCTCTGTGTTTTGTGGTCTCTCTTTACCTCAGCTCAAAGCTTTCCCCTTTTACTGGCTGTCTCAGAATCACAGAAGGGTAAGGCTGGAAGGGACCACAGCAGCTCATCTGGTCCAACCTCCCTGCTCAAGCAGGGTTATCCCAGAGCACATGACACAGGATCCAGGCAGTTCTTGGATATCTCCAGTGAGGAAGACTCCACAACCCCTCTGGGCAATCTGTTCCCGTGCTTGGTCACACACACAGTAAAGTTCTTCCTCACATTCAAATAAAATTTACTGTGCATTAATTCCTTGAGTTATAGATGTCACTGCTTCCCATATGGATGAGTATTTGGTAGTGCACACACTGAAGCATCTCTGCAGATATTACTCGCTAAGTTATTACAAGCCCGTTGTGGGTGTGCCCTTAACTAGAAACACTCTGTGCAGCTGTTTTTGTTTTGTATAATAGGGACTTTTTTTGGTCCGGCTGAGCTCAATTCTAAGTCTCTGTGTATGTCAAAAATATATTCTCAGCTAAATAAATGTGTAATTTAAAAACTATTAAATTAAAGGGATGCAGACCCTGGGACAGACAGACTGACCAGGCTATTTTTCTTTAGCAGCTCATTTTGGGTTCAGCAGGAATGGGATAGGTTCAGTCCTTCTGAGGAAGTGGAACTGATATATAGCAAACACAGTCATACTCTGACAGTAGCTCCTCAAGAGTACCTGCTGTTGAGAACAGTCTTCCAGAACAAGTAATGATTTTAGAAATTATTAACATGGTGCTTCTTCGATAAATCTACTTTTTCTATGGAATAGAGAATCTACACAAAATGGTCGGAAAGAAATACCATGTGCTTGTCAAATTCCCCATATTAAAAAAGGCCTTTGAAATCAGTTTGCTCCAAACCAAGGAAGAACTGCATCCCAGTTTGAAGGGTTTGTACCATGACTACCTACCATTTAATAATGCATCTTTTGTTAATTGGTGCAATTTGATCTGTGGACTGTCCCTTAATCATAAGAGATGCCTTACTCCTCCAGTAGTTGTGCTAAAGTTATCCCCATGGCAAAAGTGATGGGGGCCATGTGGAGTAAGGTAAAATATGGGAGAGAGCTATCAGACTTTGCTCAATGAAATTCAGAAAGAAGATAGGCACAATATGAAACACAAGTCTGGAGGCCTCTGCCTGTCTCAAGCTAGTGAGTGCAAAGCAATTCAGGCCTGCTGTCAGCTAAAGCTCTGGCACAGCCCTTTGACATGACTGTGTAATGCAGCAAATCTGTTTCTCGTCATCTAACGCTCCACTGAGACCTCTTGCTATGCTTAGCTGGGAGCTTTGAACGTCCTTGCTTTTGTTGGCCCCTTACAAAGTCCCTCAAAAACAGAGTCGATGTGGTATTTTAGTCTGCTGTTGCCAATTACGCTGGTTGGTGTTGGATAGCAGGGAGGCAGTAGCAGCTGTGTAATGGTGGGTTTTGTATTAACACAGCCAGAGTAGCAGGGCAGCAGTTGTGCTGCCTGTGCAACTCCTGCCAGGGCATGGGCAAGACAAAGGGATGACTGCTTTGCTCTGCTGGTGTCCAAGAAAAAGGGCAGCATGGAGGAAGATCTTCAGTTCATAGCTCTCCTTGTGCTGGAGGAGCCCCAGCTGTGGTCCTCTTGTTCCTTGAGGCTTTGGGGCACTTTTCTCATCCCCTGGACAGTGTCCTCTGGAGCTTTTTTAATGCTAGGTGCAGAATAGGAAGGCAGGTGCCTGTCGTGATGATGGTGGCTTGGGGCATCTCAGCCACTGAGTGCTAGAAACGCTCTCAGTGATGCCCCTGGCAGATCTGTGCTCACTTTCATAAATGAGCAGTAAATGAGGAGCAGAGCCATCATCTTCCCTGTAAAAACCTTCATGTCTGCCCTTGGGGTGCCTCTTACAGCCCCTGCTTTGGGAGAGCTTCCACTCACATAAAGTGGGAATGCACAGGATGCCACAAACCTGAGGCTGAAGCATGGGCAGCACCGGCATCAGACCTGGAAGGAGGAAGCTGTGGATGTCCTGAGTGCTTGTTCTTTACCCCTGCAAAGCCTCCAGAAAAGAATGCAGTATCCATGTGCATCTCATGGTAAGGCAGAAGCACAAAAATAGAGGGGTGTGCAGAAGTCACTCTGGCTTTGGGCCGGATTCCAAAACCCAGCTGCAACTTCTCAATAGCACAAGTGCAAATGTCAGACATTGATAAGATGGAGGAAATAAATGGTTTTGCAAACTAGGACAAAATAAGACTGCATGGAAATGCTTTATTCCCCTTCTTACATAATTACATCCACAAGTAGTCAGGAAGAAACTGTGATTCATGTCTTGAGTGCACTGTAAATCACCGTGCAAGCCCATGCCCTTTGTGTGTTACACTCACTAGGAATGGCCTCTGGCCACCAGCACCCCCAGCTGCCAAAGTTTTCTGTCTCTGACAGACTCACTGGCAGTTTGGGCTTGGGTGATGAATTTTGAAATGTGATTGTGCTGTAAAGCTGGCTTGGAGCATACACAGTCAAAGAGCCAGCCCATGGCTGGAGGAGATGATAGCAGGTCCTGGCCATGTAGAGAAGCAAAGGCACTGATGCCCAACACGCAGTGGCTGGTGGGCTGGTGTCACACACACGTGTATATGCCTCACTGGGTTTGGAAAAGTGCTAAAGGAGTGAGGGCTTGTTATTTTGGGAGGGGGTATGCTCAACTCCGTAAATATACTCGAGCTTTGCTGAGCATGTTGGACAGTGTGGAGGCTCTCTCTGTCATGAGGAATTAATGCACTGGATGAGATACACTGGCCCATGGAGCTTCCAGGGGTATTGTGCAGGATGGACTGGGAGAGCAGTGCAAATCAGCCTGGGCAGTGACTGCAGTCCTAGTGCAATCCCTGGACAAACCCTGGGGGCAGCACTGCCCTTGGGGAGAGGAATCCTGCTGCCAGCAGTCCCCAGCTTTGGGCTGTGCTGTGTAGGATGTTCCCAGCCCTGCCAGCTGCCCTCCAGTGAAAGCACAGCCAGGCGGGGGCAGATCCTTGGGTCAGGGAGTGCAGAGCCTGGCTGGAGCATTCAGGAGAGTTGGGTAATGGGCGCTTTAGCTTAGAAGCTGCTAGGATTGAAAAGTTGCATCAGGTATCTAGAGCAGACACTCAAAAAGCAGCACAGGATGCACTACAGGTGTCTAAACCCTTCCTCGCCTCCAGCTGCTATTCCAGGGTTCCATTTTGTGTAACCAGCTAGCCCTGTACAGATGTGTTGTGTATCCTAGGGCATCTCAAATGGTACTGGACACCTTTGCTTAAGCAACTGAATCCCACCCTAAGCGGTTTGCTCAAATCATATACAAAGCCTCTGTGATAACTGGGACCCGAGCCCAGACCTCTTCGCAGGCTATCCAGCATTTTGATGACTGGAATTTGCCCTGTCTCAAGAATGAATATATCCACATGGTGAGTCTGGTTCAATTTATTTTCTGCTTTCCTCATTTTTGAGCAATTTGACTAGCCAAGCATCATTAAAGGAAGTTTTGCAGTGGATAACAAACATTTCTCCACAGTGTATGTCATGTACAGGGAAAGAGTCAAAGTCTTTTTGCCTAACTTTATTATGCTTTCTTTAGTTTTGTTTTAGCCTTCGATGTCATTATGTCTTCTGTGCTGGGTTTTGGAGGGAAATGCACATACTGTTGTAATATCCCTGTGCTGGGTCTTACCCTAACTGTGGCTGCTTTGGGTTGCTTGTTCTGCTATTCGAGGAGAAGTCCATGTGAGCCTTCAGCATGAAAATCATATGAGACAGAACAGGAGGGAGAGAAACCCCAAATGGAAATAAAACCCCATGGGGAGGTGGGGTTTAGGAAAGCAGCCTCATGTGTGGCAGAAGACTTGATGGAAGTGTCAATAAGACAGTCCAGAAATTCCTCTGGCATGCAGTGGGTGCAGTAAGGTTTTCAAACTGACTGTTTAGTGGGGGGCTTTCTGGGGTCTAAAAGATTTCCATGCTGCATATTTGGAGCAATAGCTGACAGTGAGAAGAGCATGGCATCTCAGCTGCCATTTTGAGAAACTAGTGGGCTGCTGAGAGAAGTAAGAGTATGAGAGGCCTGGAATGGAGTGAGAGGAATAAACTGAATTGGGAAGCATGAGCTCAATAGTTTGTCATACCACTTTGGGTGAGGCTTGTATCGAGTAAGAAACCTGCTGAAAACAATTATCTGAAAAAAATGAAGCTGCTCAGATTTCTGCTTTATAAGTTTCTCCACTGATTTAATCCTGCTCCCCATCCGTTCTGTGAGTGCTGTGTCCGGTCTAATGAGGCCCCCTTCTTGTTTGGGCAGCCGTCCGAAACCTCTCCCATCGAGAAGGGCTTTTTCAGCCCCAGAGACTCCTGAGGGATTTGGGGGCAGAGAAATGCAGAGTTCAGAGGAGCAGCAACTACTCGTAAGAGTTAATGAGGGGAAATGAACTCATTTGTGATACTTGTAAACTTGAAACCCAGTTACAGGGAGCAGGGAGAGGGCTGGGGCATCCAGCTGCTTGTAACACAGATGTACTGATCTGGGAAGAGGTGAGCTGCTGGCTCTGGAGAGCCTGACTGTGCACAGAGCCCTGTTTCTGGTTTAAATGGGATTCCTTTGAAAAAGAGTCCAAGTCATGATAAAAAAATTCTGTGTGCCCTTTCCAAACATCCTGTCCCAGGGCTCAGATGCTGACAGTGTGCTTTGTATCCCAATGGTGCTTTGTACTCTCTGCTTGTGAAGCCCTCTGAGCCTTTAGCCTGGCTTCCCACTGTGGCTGCTCTTCATGGAACAGCACCGATTTACAGCAGTCTAATCCCCTGCCTTTGCCACAGGTACTGCAGAGAGTCGTAAGTGCTAACAACCTGAAAAAGCTTCAGAGCGCACTGCTCAGTGTCTCGTGCTTTAGGTAACTTCATTTCCACATTACATTTCAGCAATTTAAAAAGCAAACATGGAGCAGTCAAAGAAACTGTACTGGTTTGTTCCCAGTCTTCCCCTGAGCAGCATCCCCCTCCTATACCCCTTTCTCTTTGATCCCTAAAAAGCCATCTATGGCTTTAAATAAACTATAAGTGGGGACACGACTCTGCTTGATGTCTGGCCTGCAATGGAAGTAAAGTGTCACTTCCAATTTTGTGTGGGTGCAGAACAAAGATGCCTGTGACCAATCCACTGTACAGTGCACTAGTTCTGTTTGAACAGGGAGCTTTGGTGAGAAGCATATTTCAAAGGGCTGGGGAAGCAGATTTTAAATGCTGTCAAAGAGAAATGATTTTACCTTTTCTAATTCCCATCCATGGTACACTGTGTTCCTACCTCATCAGCTGTGCAATAACCTTGCACAGTAGGTGGAGCAAGGCAGCTGGAGCAGCATGCCAAGGATGGGTTTGGCTTGGTGGGGCTCCATCCCAGGACACAAATTGGCCCATGTTAAGTCAACAGGGGTGTTTGCAATGGAGGAAGTGTAGAAACAGAAGAGCCAGTAGGCAGGCTGCAGCACTCTTCATTTGCAAACAGCAAGGCCCAACCACATTTGTCTAACCAGCTTCAGTCACTGTTGTCAGTATCAAGTGAAAAAGCACTAGGTCTCTGTGGGCTAATACTCTCTGTGTAGCTGTTTCACAATATTTTTTCAAGAAGAGTGCAACAGCCAAGGAAGGGCTTTATTAAAATTAGTCCCAGATTTACTATGAATAGGAGTTTAGCCAGGTTTCATACATGCTAGCAGAAAAAAGCTATTTTCCTATCAAATAACAAAGCAGTTGAGTAAGGAATTGAGATAAATTGTTGGGATGACTTCCAATTGTAGACTGTGGTGAGTAAATGAGGTAGGTCATGCCTCCCCGACAGCCTGGGTTTCAGTTTCACATCAGGCAGTTCTGTATTGCCGTGTCTGTCTCTTCTGCACCATTTACTTCATATACTGTATGTACATCCTTCCCTCCCCCCACTTCCACTCTCCCTTGTACATATTTAATCATAAAATCTCTCTGCTGTTCTGGTTCCTTGTATTTGACATGTGCTTTATCCAGGCTTCTGCCTCTGAGAGCCAGTCCTTGATAAAAAGGGACAAAGCAGACCATCAAGCTACCATGCTTTGTACAAGGCATTATTTTTTCCATCTGTCAAAATTAAATGGCACTTGGGATTTTCCCTTGGCCTGTCAATATTTCCACAGAATTCGGGGCTGTCTAATGAAACTCAGGGAAAATAGCTATACGATGACATTCCCTTGCATGTTGTCATGGTGTCACATAGCTCTCTGCAAATTTTTTTTTTTTTTTTGGCTTTTTGAAGATTGATCCACAAAGAGGATTACCATCACTGCTCACTGCAGCCCTGTCACTGCTGTTGCACACATCTACCTCAGTCACCAGCCTGCCCAAATAGGCTCCTGTCTTTCAGACTAAGTACTTTTAGCATCAATTTAAATGTTTGACATATAGAAGGCATTTAGGGTGTTCACAGCCTTGGCCTCACTGGAATGCAAGTGGGCATCTTGGGCTCCATCTGGGACAGGATTTCACCACTTCACAGTTTCCAGCTGGAAGTGACTGCTGTGGACTCCCTTTGCTATGAAGGCTGCCCATCTCTAAAACAAATGGCCATTTATTTCCAGGACACAAAGGCTCAAGGTTTTCTGCTTTTCCTCCCTTCTCTGAGCTGTTTGTGGCTGACACAGGCAGCATGTGGGTGAGTACATCTCTCTCTCCCATTTGATTATGCACATCCCTCTCTTCATTTTCCCACAGCAGCAATGAGGACAGGGATGAAATACAACTGTTCTCCCATGGCACTGTCACCAAGGCAAGAACAGACACCAAGTTTATAAGCTATTTTTTAGCTAAAAGCAGCAGACGGTCAAAGCTTTTACGAAGATATGCCGTGTCCCTCAATCAAAGGCTCATGTTCAGGTGCTTTCCTCCTCCCATTTTCAGTCACATATTTCAGCAGCAGATTCAGCTTTTAGAGACACATAGGCAAGTGCAGTACGACTGAGAAATACACAGAGAAATACATATCCTTTTCAGGTTCATTTCTCCCTGCTTTTGCCACAGCTATGCCCATCCTTGCTCCACCTGCCACCTCTTGGCTACCCTCTCCAGAAGAGCCACAAGCTCCAGATGGATGGCTCATCCCTGCCACCATGTGCTGATGCTTTTTCTGGTTGGAGCACAAATACAGCATGCCACTCACAGGGCAAATAATAATCTACTCCATATCTGATGGATGAAACACACAGATACAGAGGGAAAAAATCAGAGAATTTCCATGATTGTCTCAAACTCTGTGTGTGTTGAAAGGAATTGGGGTGGTTCTCCTGGGGCAGCAGATGGCAAGCTCACTTGGGGATAATACCCACTGGATTCTTGTATTTGTGGCCACTGCTTATAGAGGTCACTAATCCTGTAGCTTGGCTGCTCCCTGGGGGTCACTAAATGCGTTGGTTTGGGTTTTGGAAATCAAGCACAGTATGTGCAAAGTGTTCTAATAGGAAATTCATGTGTAGTATTTTTAATATGTATTACATCTCAGACTCTTGACAAGACAGGCACATAGATGATGAATGTAATTTGTCAGTAAAATTCAGCAGATATATCTTCAGGGTTTAACTTGATATCAAAGCAAGAAGGCAGCACTGAAAGTAAAGCACTGAAAATTACACTCCTCAACTATTTTCCATCAAGTGATAGTAATTCTTGGATAAGTAATAATGATTTGTGCCAATGCAGTCAGTACAGAGTGATAGTTCCCTAGGTTGTTATTTGGGCTTGTGGGTAGAGCTTGCTGTAAAAGGCACAATAAATGCTGTGGGATTATTGCAGTTCTGCCCTATTTTAACAGGTCAGAAGAGGGCAGTTCTTGCTGGATGGTTTGCAGGCTTTTCAGATACCAGTTGTGCTAGAACAATGACAGGGTTACTATTTTAGGCAGTGGGTTACTTGAATGTGACTTGTATTTATGTTAAAAAAACTTGCAGTCTTTTCAAGCAGTTATTAGTCTGTATTATAACAACTGTGTCTTTAGCTGTTTGAAAAGCAGAGCCCTGGCAAGCAGAAATATAAAGTTGCCTTGCTAAAAGCAAAATACATTAAGTCAAACATCAATATTTATGACACAGTCAGTAGTTCTTCTGAAATAAACAAGAAGAAAATCTTGTGAAAAAGGATCAGGAAGGCTGGAAACACTAGTGAAAAACAATAAACGTAATAGTTTACAATAGTTACAGTATAAAGCTCGTGTAACTCAGGGCTCAGTTCTTCTAAGAGCCCCAGCACTGTCACCTGTGGTTAAGCAAAGGATTCAGACAAATGAAGTGAGTGATGCTTTTGGGCAAAAGAAGGGCCAATGAGAGGATCCCGTTCTGCAATTCTTGTTTTGCAGCTGGCACACAAATACCATGGAAGCTGAGGCATTACTGGATTACGTAGAAATGGATCAAGACACATATACAAATCTCTTAATTAATTATTGGGTGATGAGTGCTACATTATGAATCCAAAATATTTATACTAGTACAATTCCGATTCCTATTTAAAAAACATTTTTATTCTGCTTTTGGAGATGAAAGATCACACAAAAATATTTATACTTGTCCAGCATTTTTTATCATTACAAGACTTAAAAACTACATCATAATTCTCCCAAAGCATGGGTTGCACACCCTGTCACCCCAGAGCAGTGTGGGGGATAGTGGACTTAGTAAACAGGTTAAAAGTTTTCATGTTACTCAGGGCAGGACCCAAGATTAGGTTCAAGGTTTTATTTTTTGGCTCCATGGCAAACCAAGTTCCATCTCCTAGCCTGATGTATCAGTAAAACTGCAAGAATGACTCTTTATGTCCTAATGAATAGAAAATTTAGCCTTATCTCCTTGGTTAATGAGACTCAAAACCAAACCAGGATCAGTATTGAAAACCAGTGTCAGAGTGCTGTATTTCACAGCGGGTGACACTGTTCTCATGGGTAGGAAATACAGCCTCGTGTCCGTCTGAGGAGAGGAAAGTTTGCATCTGTGTCTCCCTGGCTCTTGGTTAAGTGCTACCATCACTGCACTTCGGCAGACCTGCAGGAATACAGTTTTCCCCAGGTGAGGGTGACAGGGAAAATCCCTTCCTTTCTTCAAGCTGTGAGAACAATAAATTTTCTGAATTGTTATTTTGCACCCTGGTATCATCTACCCTGTGTGGATGTGGCCTGGGTTGGCCAGGGGGCCAAGGTGGCTGGTGGCAGGGGAAGGTGAAGCCATGCAGGCAGCAGCTGGTATGATTCCATCCCACTCATTCCTGTAGGAAATGAGGCTAAAAGCTGCTTGTATGGGGTGGGCACGTGCTGAGCAGCACCCTGTAATCACAGTAAGGAAGAAGAGCAGAAAACTGTAATAATCTTTACCAGCAAGTACCTTGATAATTTGTAGCTGCCACTACATAGTGCATATTTAGGACCTGGTCTTTTATAAACAAGTTGCAAGCAGACTCCACATCCCTGGGAAAGTTCAAGGCTAGATTGGATGGGGTTTTGAGTAACCTGGTACAGTGAAAGGTGGCCCTGCCCATGGCAGAAGGGTTGGAACCAGATGAATGTTAAGGCTCCTTCCAAACCAAACTGTTCTTTGGTTCTTTGAAGCTGTGATTCTATGAAACCAATACCAAAAGTACGGGAAAAGGAGAATGGTTGCCCAAACCAGCCTTGCTGTCTGGTTTGTGTGCCAGGGCGCTGTTTCTGAAAGGGAGGGTGTTGGGGCAGAAGAGGAGCAGACACCAAGAAGGACAGACAGCTGTGGAGTTGTTGTCAAGGCTTCCAGCACACCTCACAGATGCTTTGGCCAGAAGTTGCCTCCCAGCAGCAGAGCTTGTCCATGATGACAGGCACACTTCAATACTAGTGGAGGAACAGCACTTGTCGTGTACCAGAGACTCATTAATTCTGCTTAAAGAAATGGCAGTATATAGGGCATAGAACTGAATGTAAGAAAGGATTGCCTTGTAGCAAACAGAGTTGTTGTGTTTCATGAGTTGATGTTATGAAAGGGCCCTGCATTAATGATGGTTTAACCTTGAAAAATTATTTATTATGAAGTGTGAGAAAAATGCCTGCTATTTGATGCAACCCTTTAAAAAACAGTATCACTATGAAAAGACAATCAGTCTGATAATTTTTGGTTTAAACATCATATTCAGTGAGGGTGAGAATGTGGGTCCTTGGCTGTGTGAAGGTTCCTATGTATGAGGATGGGTGTGGGAAATGGTCAGAAACCTGATAGTGGAATCCCTTGGGTGGCAATGTTCTCCAAGTGCTACCCCTGAAAACATCAAGAGTTTTTTTTTGTATTGCATTGTTTTCTAGTTCTTCATTATTTTAATAATACATGACCTGCTTTCTCTCTTAGAAATACAATTTACTTGCCTCTCAAATGTCAAGAGACTTTCCTCTACCCTGTCATTGTAAGATGGAAAGTAGGATTCACAAAGACAAGTGTTGATGGGGAGTGCATATCTGAACCCTTCTGGCTGGCTTTGGCCATCTCACTTCCAGGCATGTGTTATCAGTTATTCCCGTTTGCATTTTTTTGAACTTCACTTTTTGTATTTTCCATTGCTACAAGCTTCTGCAATGTGTTTTATGTTGCTTGTGACAAAGCAATGCTCATTACACATGGGTGGCAGCTAGAAGACCAGCCCAGAGTACAATTACTGCAAAAGAGGAAAGGCTTTCAAGATGATATGATTACCCTGAAGTGTGTTTGCTGTCCATCCCCACTACTCCAACTCTGATACTTCCCCTCTTGATGCATCATAAACGTTCAGCCCAGCAAATCCAAAATATACTCCATTTTCTGCATTACAGTACAATTTTTTAATGCATAATTAATTTTTATTACTCTTTCTCTCCAATTTACATCTCATCTCTTGGTGCCAACAACCACCTAAATTTACAAAATTCACTTCATAGCTTCAGAGAGTGCAACAGAGCATAGACAGGGATATGCAGTAACAGCCAGGAAAAGCTGGGGTTAAGAGAAATTGGGAGGAACAAGACAGGCCCTCCCCTGTCCTGCTTTTGTTTCCAGATTTCACCAAGGGGCTGCAGTGCCCTTGTCTGTCTGTCAAGGCCAAAAAGGGGACAGACCAGCAATGCAACCCAGTCTTTCAGGCATGAAAGTAAAACAAAAAGGGAATATCTATGCGAGGGACATTCCCTTAAGGGTTTTGAAAGCATAAAAGATGGATGTTAAAGCCAACATCAGCCTTTGCAAGGAGCTTGGCATGAAGATTTGAAGGCTAGAATTTCGTGTATGACTGCCACTGAAGCCACTGCCTGCCGAGGACCAGCTGGAGTGACTTAAGTGCAGCAAAGATGACATGGTAAACACGTGAGCTGCCCAGTGTATCCCTGCCATTCAAACTCTATGGCAGGTACATGAAAAGCAAAAGTAGCAATAGCTGCCTCCTTCCTTTCTTGTGTCTTTCCCATCCAAATTTCTCTTCCCTTCCTCCTTTTGGTCTCCATTTCTCCCATTCCATAGAATCACCACAGAATCAAAGAATGGCCTGGGCTGGAATGGACCCTGAAGATCATCTAGTTCCAACTCCCCTGCCATGGGCAGGGACACCTTCCACTAGACCATGTCTAGAGTCTCATTGCTAGTCCAGTTGCTCAAAGACCCATTCAGCCTGGCCTTTAACACTTCAAAGTGTGGGGCATCCACCCCCCAGCTTCTCTGGGCAACCTGTTCCAGTGGCTCACCACCCCCACAGTATTCTGATCTGAACCCACCCTCCTTCAACTTAAAGCCATTCCCACTTGTCCTGCCACTACATGGCCTTGGTAAAAGTCCCTCTCCAGCTTTCTTGTAGGCACTAAAACGGCAGCTAGAAGATCTCCCCAGAGCCTTCTCTTTCTTCTCCAGGCTGAACAACCCCAAATCTCTCAGACTGTCCTTGTAGGAGAGATGCTTCAGCTCTCTGATCATCTTCACGGCCCTTCTCTGGACCTGCTCCAGATACACCTTATAAAAAAGGGTAACACCAGTAAGGATCTCCAGGGTTGATTGAGTTGTTGCCTCTCGTTGCCAAATGCTGGGATGCTTGGCGATGCCCCTGCCAGGGATGGCCAGCTCCTCTGAAATGGGAGCGGCAGGCTGGAGCAGCCTGGTTTTAGGGTACATGCAGTCAAGTGGAGCAGGAAGGAAACTAGATGATGAAATAATGGCACTGAGATTTCCTCTCAAAGGAATATCACTGTGTTCTGCTTCCTTCTCTTGTGTCAGGTCACCAGAACTGGTACTGGGTCTTATTTTCTTCTTTCTTTTCTTGAGAAAGTAAAATAGAGGGGAGGCAGAAATACTCATACTGCGCCTGCTTAAAAGCTAACTTTTATGTGGTCCAAGTCAGCTTTGAAATTGAAACCTCTCTGGGATAATGAAACAGAAGAGGCTGAGTTCCTATTTAGACTGATATTATTTGGCTGAGGGCTGTCTTGGGAATTTGGGAAATTGACTGACAGCCATGACCTTGATTTACTTTGTAGCAGTTTGGGTTGAAATGGAAGAGCATTGAAATTTAGATTTTTTCAAAAATTTCAGGGACATCATTAAAGAGGACGACTTTCCATTCTTCCTTTCAGTACACTCTGTGCTGTTAAAAATAGCAGAGGAAATAGATGTGTGACATTCATCTGCTGACTCCTTCATGTCTGTTACCAGACTTGATTGCATTTAAAGACTGGTCAGAGCAGGAAAATAGTCCAGGACTCTCAGCTTACCTCTGAAGGATTCTCAAAATGGGAAACACCCATTTATATGATAAAATACATTTGTCAAACTGTGCTCGTGGGAGGCATAGTACTAGATGAAAGAAGATAGTGGAAATCCTGAACAAGGTGCATTTGCTAAGGCAGGTGGAGAATTCAAATAATATGGAACATATTCTGCCCCATTTGCTTCGGAGACACCCCAAGGTACACTGAAATGCATGTATTAGGACAGTGCTGCTACTTCATGATCATTTATTTGAGCACTTATCTTCAACTCAGTCACCCAAAAACTTGAAACAATCTGCATTCACCAAGTAAAACATATATCAATATAACAGGATGGGTAATTATGGGAGAGGTGGGCAAGCTTTTCTTCTGACTGAAGCAATTTCTGCCTCTTTGGGAGTTTTGAGAGCTCTGGATAAAGATTCAGCCCTAATTTATTTCTGTTGGGATCTTTCCACCACCCAATCCCGCACTTTGTTTGCCTGTTCTTTCTTACAGGAATGAATTTGTTTGCTTTCCTGCAAAAACATCTCACAACCAGGAATGAGCATGGAACTTGTCGGGTCTGGGAGCTGTTATAAGCAGCAGTCTGTGAACATTCCTGTCTGTAGATGAAAACAATGCCATTGCTTAGGAGAACCAAAGTAAAATGAGAAGGCTGTGTTCAAAGGTTTTTTCAGGGTATAAAATCCATAGGCATTTGTGCTCCAAAGTGCTGACCCATGAGAAGCAGATTTAGGAAGAAGAAACAAAAACACAAAATAAATTGTCACATTAACCAAAGAAAATGAAGTAAGAACTTCATGTGAATTTGTAGACTTGTCCTTACTCTCTGAAATGTTTTCTGCCTTTTCAGAAAATCCAGAGGATGCTCTTCCCTTTCCCAGGGCAAGGGGACCACCACTAGCACAGGGCCAGTCAGCCAGTAGATTCCCAGTGGAAATTTTACCTGGCTGTCTTAAATGGGAGTGGCACTGATTTACTTTTTAAATTATTTCGTTCATCTTAAATTTGTATGTATTTGATTATACAGAACATAATTAAATTATTCTGGCAAATTTGGGGAGGCAACTCCAAAATTATGGGGATTGGATGCAGGGTACAGGCAACAGCAGGTTTGCATTTTTTCCTTAAGAAGCTGGGTGAAACACTTACTTCATTTAGAAGTGAAATATGAATGTGGCAAATTGGCACACAATCTTATTTTTTTGTGTTTTGATCTAGTATATGATGTATAATCGATGTTTCTCCAGAGATGTTCTTGATGCTGCTACGTGTATGTAGGATCCCCCTTTGGCAGTGACTGTAATAACCCTACCAGAGCAAACAGAAAACTGAGGTTTGATTCATGAGTGTTGGCAGAAGTCTTCTGTATTTATCTGGAGGTTCACACAGGCAGAGCTTCTGAGATGGTCCCACACCTCTATCCACCACAGTCATCCCTCCTCAGTCTTGGGCTCACACTCTGTGCCAGAGAGCTCTTCCTGCTGCCTGCCCAGAGAAGATGAGTGCAGCCTGGTAGGGCTGTGATGTGGAGAAGAGGACCTGCAGAGATATTTGCTAAAAGATGGAGTGGGAGACTGGTGGAAATCCTGTCTATGATGAGTATGTGATGTTGTTCTGTCCCAGCTGGCAGGAAATGTCAGGTTTTTAATTCTGGCTCATTCAGAAGGGCTCTGGTGTTTGATAAGAATGCGTTATCAGCCCACGTGCAAAGCACAGCTCTGAAAAAGAAGGGGGAGGGAGTTACGAATAAACCCTGAAGGCAGGGGTTTTACCGACTTCCTTCAACTTCCCACTGGCTCCCTGTCTCTAGCACAGGTTTTCTCTGGGACTCGATGCACCATTGTGTTCCTAATTCAGAGGGCTGATGGGGTTTCATTGCTGAAAGACCTTTGCAGTCCCCCTGCATGTGAAACATTTCTAGCTTACAAAGCAGTACCACTACACGACACGTGTGACATACCCCTACCCTTTTAGAGGAGCTTGCGTAAGTTTTGTGACGCTGTTCCAGCCCTGTGTCAGGTACTCACCTGCAGTCAGCACTGCGGTGAGAGCTGTTTTTGTGTGCAGGCTGTAGAGGCAGGTAGCACACAAACCAGGCAGAGCACATCTGCTAATGCAGTCATATCATACGATCACAGAATCATTCCAGCTGGAAAAGACCTCTGAGATCATGAAGTCCAGCCATTAACCTAACACTGCCACGTCCACCACTAAACCATGTCCCTAATGCCACATCTGCGCATCTTTTAAATTACTTATCCCACCAGTCCTTTTACTTGCGCGGTGTTTCATACGTGTGCAGCTTTGCTGGAAGCGGCGAGAGCTCCAGAATGCGAGTGTGTGTTTATATCCGCACGGGGCTGTGTGTGTGCAGCAGGTACACGGAGGCATATGTTATACATATGCATTGCACACAGCCGCTCCGTGCCGGCACAGCCGCGCTGCCGCTGCGAGCATGGGCGCACGCAGGGAAGCAAGGCTGCCGAGCCCGGGAGCCGCCATCCTTTCCTCGCCCCGGCGGCAGTGTGGGGGCTCATCCCGGCCGCCCTGGTAGCCACTGTGAGCCCCGGGGATGGGCAGGCTCAGCGCAGCCCGTGGGCTCTTCCAGGAGAGAAAATGCAGGTAAGGGGAGATTGCCCTTGACAACCGAGAGGCCCTGCGCTGCGGCTGGCCGGAGCTGTGGCTCCTGCAGCCTCCAGCCGGGGCTGCCGTGTGTTCCGAGGGCCCCCTCAGTGATGCTTAGAAGGCTGAGGGGAACGGAGGAGTGTTGGCAGTGTGTGCTCTGGTGCTCGCAGCCTGGCTGCTCTGAAGCGGGCGGGAGTGCTGGCCGAGGGATTTTGCTGCAGCATCCTTCCCAGCAGTCAGGGGGGAGCAGACGGAGCTGAGAGGTGAATGCTGTGTACAGGGCAGCGTTCCGGAGGTACCTGCTCTCTGGTGATGCCAGTGGAGCTTGCAGGGATGGAAACCAGACTGATCTCAGCCCTGCAGCTGGGTCTCCTGGTCTGCAGCAAGCGCAGGGATATTAAATCCCGATGACACAGTGTAAGAGCAAAGTATTTTGTAAAAAGCGACAGTTGTTCAGCAGCCAGCATCGCCTGGGTCCTCCAGATGACCTCGTCCCAGGTAGCTCTGCTCGGGATCCTTTTTTATTACAGAAGTAGAGTTGGTGTCTGATGATGTCACACTCAGGAGGAGGGAAATAAAAAAAGGGAAAAAACCCATAGATTGCAGTCCTAATGCAAGGAGGATGCAGCAAACCACAGAGAGAGTCCTCTCCTCTAAGGAAGATGAGGTGAAAGGCAGAGCCCCTTGGAGGGTCCCTCTCTTCCTTGCACTTCAAAGAGTAAGACTGTCTGCCTTCTGTAAATGGAGCTGGTTGTGTAATACATATACATCATGAGGTTAGACCTCTTCTGATTTCTTAATGGAAAGGCTATTTTATTTCTCAAGTGGGTGCCAGCGGGGACGCTGGAAAAGCGCAGAGAGACGCATCCTCCGTCCCACACTGACACGGATCCACAGAGTCAGCTGCAGACCGGGAACTTGTCGAAGAGGAGTAAGGACCAAATCTGGAGCCAATGCAGGGGGAGAGGAGCAGCCTCAGCTTTTTTAGCAAGTGAATGGGGAGGAGGAGGAGGGTAGTATGAGCAGTGATGTCATTTTTAACTGGTTCCTCACAGAGCTGGGGAGTGAAGTTAAAGGAAAAACCTGCAGTCTCAGAATGGCTCTCAGCCTTGACTGGAGACTCTAAATGACTGAGGGTCCCCACAATGGTAATTAATTTTCTTTCCTATACAGAACTGTTCTGTTATTTTGGGTCGAGCAGAGGGCATTTATTTTCTCTCTCTCTCTCTCTCTCTCTCTCTCTCTCTCTCTCTCTGTATGCTTTGAGGGTTTGACTTTTGCTGTTGCCTCTGGTTTGCTAAATACCTTGCAGGTTATTTGAAGTTTTTCCTGGGTAGTTTGAAAATTTTTCTCTGATGTGGGAATCCATGTCATTACAGGAGAGTTTAGCATGCAGCGTTTCTGCTACTCATCAGGAGGGGAGATGCAGAGGTTGCCAAGCACACAGCATTCTGCACAGGAAATGCACTTTTAAAATCACAGGTGGAAAGAAGGGGACTTGACTGGCATTTGTTGTTGTAATGGATAGCATTAATGTTGCTTGTAAGAGGCAGAAAGACTTCTGGTCAACTATATAGATAGAAATGAATTTTGCTTCAGTGGTTATTTCTATGCTTTTGATTGGTAGGTTTTTATTATAAGCATTTTAATTCTAGTGGCACTGAATGGAAAATGTCAACATAAAAGATTCTGGCTATGTGAGACAGTATATGTATGTATAGTTCTTCATGGCATGCATTAACCACTGGCGTGCTGCTCCCTCCACTGCACTTGCCCTGTTGCTGTCTTCCATAGAAATCAGTGGGATGCCAGGCTGTGCTGTGGACAGAGGGTTATTCTGTCTCTAGTTCCTGGAATCAGCAGAAACAACCAAGCCATTTTTAGACAAATAAGTTTGTCAAGACAGGTCTATCAAGGGTAAAGTGTATTAGCCCAAATGGCGAGCAGTGAAAAGCATCCCCACTTTATATTTCCAAGTATTCAACTACTGGCATCATTGATACAGTTTGGGTTTGTGGTTGTGATGATGCTTGGTCCAAAGGTAGAGGGTGTAATGCCAAAAGTCCATTTGTCTATGGAAGGCTTGTAAAATTCCTCTGTGGGATCCCATTTCCCAATGGTGAGACTTGCTTGTCTTTTCACCCAGGAGAACACTCAAGACAGCTGAGGAAGCCAGACCGCAGTTTTGCTTACTAGGAGCTTGGGATGTTCATGTGATAGCCACAGACCTCCTGCTGTAGTCTGTAATGACAACTGTGAGCTCTGAGATGGGAGATCTGGGATCAAGAATGTATGAGGCAGAACAGAAATAGGAACATTGTGATTCCTTCTGAATATGAAATGTTCCTTCAGGAAGTTCCTGCTGTGGCTGAAGGCTTGAGGAATCCATTTCTCCCCTTGAAAAAGCTCTTACTGAAGAGCAGTTGGGAGGAATAAGCATTCCTTTTAGCAGCTATCATGAAGATGCCGGCAGCCATCACAGGGGCCATTTTGAACTCCTCCCCCTGCTACATGCCATGGTGCAGAGGAAGAGTAAATCTGGTAACCTCTTCTGCCACTCCTCTCAAGATTAGCCTTAGTGTTGGAACATGAAACCCAGAGACAAAAGCCAGGCTTTAAAAATGGTATGTTCCTCTCAGTGTGGTTTTCATCCGGATGTGTGCTTGCCTTCACTAACAGTGCTTGTGTGTGGGGGCACTGTGCCTGGCAGGTGGAGGGAATGGTTAACAGGCTGTACTGAGCTAGTCACAGTGGAATACAGAAGATTTCCATCTCTCTAGCACCAGGCTGAATCTGCTGCTGTGGATAGGCAACTTTGTTTTCCTGTGATTTTATCATGGCACCCTTCACCAGAAGGAAATTAATGTGTTTTTTTTTAGAGGAGAGCAAAGAACTGTGCATCTGGAGTAAGCAGTGATCCATCACTTTTCCTTTGGGGGCTCAGGCATTCCCACTTCCCCCACTGCCTGGAATGAAAACTAGTCCTGGATTTTGGGCCAGGGCACTAGTTCTGGCATTTTTGTCTCAGCTCAGTTCATCTGAGGTGAGAAGTTGCAAATTCATGGCACTAGAGATGGAGTCTGATATTCAAAGAAGAGGGGAGCTGCATGTGACTGCAGCCAGCATGCCTGCTTCTGCAGCCTTCCCCCTTAGGAGCCAGCTGACTTTGCAGCAGGGAAGGTTAGGAAGACCTTTCCAAGCACAAAGAGGAATAAAGCACTGGGACAGGCTCCTATGGAGCTTTATAGGATGTCCTTCTTTTAGACTTTTAAAGAATAATAAAATTGAGGTGAACTAAAAATACTTAGTCCACTTTATAGTGGAATTACACTTGGCTTTGCATTTTGGCATTTTTAGGACAGGTTTGGTCATATATCAGTCAATATTCACTAGAGGAAACATTTTCTGTGTCAGGAGGTGGGTACCTCATTTGCTATTAATTTTAGCTGTGTTTCAGAGGTGGAAAAGTCACGGACCAGACAATTCCCACATGGCTCCTTCCTGCCCTCCATTTCTGCTGCAGTGTTAGCCCCACTGAGCTTCTACCACCAAAGGGACGAGAATGGTTCAATGCCTCAGACCGTCCAGCTGTAAAACTTTGTACTGCTGCTGTCAGCAAAAGCGTTACTGATGTGTCAGTGACGGACATGATTGTTAGGGAATGGGAACCAGGGCACAGACGTGATGACTGCAGAGGTTGCAGTATCTTTCTGGACTTCAGTGAGCTTTGAGTTTTACCATTAGCTGGCAACTGTGTTTGCTTACGTCAGGCTCTGGACAAAACCACATTTGGTTTGGAGTGGACTCCCGGAGGGGACTGGGGCTGTGGAGCACTAGGGAAGCAGACCTGACTGGAGTGATGAGGCTGACCACTGCTCACAAGGAGGCAGCACATTTTTCACACTGTAACTGTGACACAGCGTGACTTTCTATCTACACTAATCCTTCAGTATGTTCATGTGTTGGAATTTACTTTCTGTTCCAGTTGTTCACATCTTGCATGGTGTTCTCAGGGCAGGACAACATACACTCCATGAGAATGAATTCAAGTTAACAGGTGTGTCAGGGAGGTATTTCATGGTGCATGCAGTGGTGATCAAAGTTAGAGAAGCAGGTAACAAAGAGGACAAAGCTGGGTACTCAAAGCCCCCACTGGAGGTGAGGAAATAATTTTCAAGGGATGAAATCACATCTGTCCTAGGAAGAGATCCTTATCAGGGATGCAGAAAAAGTGCAAATGACTCTGTGTGAGTGTGTTTGTGGGAAAGAAGGAAAAGAAGAACTGCCCAGTCCCAAATTTAGCAATTAGTTCAACTCTGTACATGTGACCAAGGAACACTAAGGTCAAACGTCTAACTGCATTTATGCCATTGTCAGCTGAGTAATTATCTTTCCCCCTAGCATTTCAACAGGGTAAAACTGAAGTGGGTTTGGACTGCTGTACTCTGGTAAGTCAGAAATTAGATAACCTCCATGGCTTGCTAGCAGGGCTGTCGCCTCTCCTTTGCGCTCTCCTGGTAGAGCAGGCAGTGGTTATATTCCTCTGGGATACTTTTTATAGGCTACATTTTTCGGCAAAATCTTTTTAACCATCCATATAATCTGGATATAACTATAAAGCACTGTGCTGTTTTCTGCCAGTAATTGAAGGAGGAGGGCAAGGCAGTTGGAGAAAAGGTGAGTTCTGCACAACCTCCTCTTGTTTCAGGAAGAGCCAATGTTTTCTTCCACTTTGCACAGCAGTGCTGAACATCATTCACCTCATGATGATAATAGTATATAACCTTCATAATAGTGATAATCTTCATATGCAACTGCACATTTCAAATTCCTTCCTGTTTTTAGAGCAAATTTCATTTGATGTCATCAGAAAACTGTTTTTTCATGTCCCTGTCTATTTACCCCTCCATAACCTCATTGCCAGCTATCAGAGCCAAACTTTTGAAAAGAGAAAAGGTGATGCACCAATGTCAGAATATGCAGATTCACATCTCACTGTTGCACCTCATTTTTTGTGTACCTGACAAATTTTTTTTTTGGCACAGCACAAGCAATCAGAATTTATCATCCAAATTAAGACTGTAATTATATTTTGATAAAGATCTGGAAATTCAGTGAGAATGAAATTTAAAGGGTTGCCGGGATACAGATGACTCTGGATTATGGGGAAGCGTTTGCATGTGGAATACTAATAAGCCAAGGTTGTTCAGCATCCTTATCTAGACTTTTCCAATAGTGTCTGATAACACAGACAATCAAGTGCTTGTTTCTTTGCTATTATCTGGCAAAGTGATTAAAGATACAGGCTGCCTTTTATGAATGAACAGGCAACATGCTCAACGTGGAGTGACACAGATGAGTCCCCTGTTGGTACACAAGTAAAGTGAGGGGAAGGAGTGCTGACCATGGCCACACTATTGAGCCTGCCAAAATAAACTTTTCCTGAGGTTTCCTAGGGTCTCAGGGTTGCCAAGGAACCTTTGTGGGATGAGGCAATGCTTTCCTGGGAAGTGTGAGCCCTGCTCAAGATGGGGGCTGCTGGGAGCCTCTTTTTACAGAGCTGGGTTCTCACTGGGGAGCAAGAACTGGATGACATGTCAGGGATGAGTGGGGGATATCCAAAACCACTAGAGTTTGCTGTCCAGGCAGGATGGCCACAGAAGTGATGGCACCACAGAGCTGGGGGAGGTGCCAAACAGCTTGATTGTGGCCACGGCTGCCAAAGAGAAGGTTCTGGCTCACGTGCAGGTACCTTCCTGTGCCAACCCAGCAGATGAGTAAAGCTCGACCTCAGCGCTGCAATTTCATGAAGGAAGAGCTATAGCACTTCCTCTCTTTTAAATATCTGGTCTGTATGTGACATTAATTAGTTATTATGGAAAGTTATTGCTATTCAATAATGTGGCCTGCTGACGAGGTATTATTCACTGCCCACGCTGTGGTAGCCCTCGCAGACCTCGGAGGGCTTCACCTGCTGTGCTGCTGGCACCCTGCAGCCTGAGCCAGCCGATATCCCACCCTGTATCCCAGCGTTTCTGCTGTGCGAGTGGTCAGCAGTGAGGACAGCGCGGGGTTTGTGTTATCACCTGGCTACAGCTCTGCTCCACACTGCCTGCTCCAAATACTGGCACGGTGAGGGAGGCTGGTAAGGGAAGGATCAATTTTCCCTTGCACTGAGTTTGTCCCAGACCCTGTCGCAGCACCTCCCTACCAAAGCCCTGTTATTTTCAATGTCTAACTCCAAATGCTGAGAAAAGCCTGCAATAATTGTTATACCCTGCCCATCAGTGGTTTAGGAACTTAATTGTAGCACATGGTTGTATTTTTCCTACAGATCAGAACAATTCTGTGACTTTACAGCTTTTTCAATTGACTCTGAAACAGTGAGAGTGTCATATAACAATGTAAAAAAAACGTTTGATGTTATGTCAGCTTCATCAAAACAAATGGGTTTACTTCCCTGCTGAATTCCTCCCAGGTTTTTAGTGACCAAATTTTATTCTCAAGATGTTCTTTCATGATCAGTAAGAAATGGACTTCACTTGCACTAGGGCAGTTTGAATGGCAGGAAGAGCAAATGTGATTTGGGAGGCCTGGGTTAATGAGCATTTTGGGAAAGCAGAGTACATTGGAGATGCTGAAGCTGTAATATGAGAAAAATGACTGTAATACCTTGAATAGCCTTCTAAACACAAGGTGTGCAGTGCTTAAGTGGCAGTCTCCTCAAATTCAACCTGCACAAACAGTAATGTGCTTTCTTTTTCTTTCCATAATGCGCATGGATATGTGATACCAATCTCAGACACCTCCAAATCTGCAAGGTTATACTCCAGTCCAAATTTTGTGATTTTCTGTAAGCTTCAAGACTTGCCAGAGCAGAGGCTCAGTTGCTGGATTGGTGCCACCAGCCTGGGTCTAGTAGAGCTGTGGAAGAAAGGTGCTTATCCTGGAAATGTGACTCAGGGTCCCTGGCTCTGGCAGGTACTGAAGGCTCAGTATTGCTTCTTTGGACCAGTCCAGGACTGTCCTGTCTTGCATCCTAAACCTCCCTTTCATAATTTTTCACTCTTTCAGTGTTAGAGAAGTCCAGCAAATACCTAAGAGGATAGGGGTTCTCCCAAGTTTGATAAAATCTTTCATCTTGAGTTGTTCTGTCTCAACATATGACTGCCCCTTTCTGCCTTGGCAATGCCAGGTATCTACTCATATGAGGCAAAATTAAAAAAAAAGAAAAGTCTGTAAGTTGTACACAACTGCATAAATGCAGCAGAAAGTGATTAGCCTATTCAAAGGCTGACTGATGTGTCAGTCTGGTTTATTCTAATCCCATCCTCTGAATTTGCACTGAGTTTCTATTTACTACATTTCATGCAGTGTTTCCTCTGCATTTTCTATGGTGCCTCTTCACAACCCACACCTACTGGTAACTTTTCAGGAATCCATCTTCTCTGTCCTTTCAGTAAGCCTTGCTTGTTTTCCAAACCAGTCATCCTGCCCTGGGTTGGCCTTGCTGCAGTCTCAGATCCTCTCTGGAGGAAGGTGATTACATGACCTAGTCAGCTTGCGAGTCCCAGGTTGTTTCTGGTGCCAGCATCACGATGAAGTCTCCGTGGGATTATTGGAAACTTTTTTGGAGTCAGGCAGAACCCTGCCTTCTTGTTCTGCAGCTGTTTAAACAGAGGCACTGTGCAGTTGGTGGTACCTCCAAGAGATGCAATAAACTTTATTTATATTATGGATTGTGATCTGTGGGCAATCCAAACAGGTTATGGCAAACAAAACAACCCCGTAGAGCTTGGGACCCCATGAAAAGGGTTTCAGCTTTGCTGGGTGGAAATTTGTACTTCGTGAGAAAAAGTATTTACTCAGTAGGTCAAATGTGGAAGCTCAAGGGGAGGAACTTGTAGCCAGTGAAGCTAGGAGTATAAACTGTAGTGCCCCACACTTTAAAATTCCTTTCATGTGATCTGAATCTAAAAGCTTGTGTTCCCCATAATAAGTCTGAATGAATATACTGAAGCTAATTTTCTTCACTACTCATTTATGCTTGTGCAAAGGTGTGGCACAAAGCTCCGAAAAGACTGTGATCTTTGGCCAGTAAAACTGTGCAAGCCACAGCCATTGCTACCATTTATCAGCATAATGTACCTTTTTGAAGAGTATGGGGGTGCAAAGAGTATGCTGACTGCTAAAATGCAGTTCTGTCAGCATGGCTGCAGCTGCTTTACCAGTATAATTTATTGTATAAAGACAAAGGTCATTTTGTTGCATTAAAACCTGAAGAACTTTCATCGTTTGAGAGTGGGAAATTACCTCACATAACACAGTTGGAGTTAGCTAGACCCTGAATTATTTCCAGAGGGTCACTGCCTCATGTGCGCAATACACTGCCTTGTATGGGTTCATGACCTCCCAATATGGTGCTACAGAGGTCCTGCATGCAGTGAATTGTCAGACTCAGAGATATTATGAATTTGAAGCTTAGCGATAAAATTAGCAGTGTTTATCCTGTTGGTAGAAAGAATAGATTAGAATCAGGTAGAGTTAGAGTTAGTAGAATGGAATGGAATGGAATGGAATGAGAATAGAATAGAATAGAATAGAATAGAATAGAATAGAATAGAATAGAATAGAATAGAATAGAATAGAATAGAATAGAATAGAATAGAATAGAATAGAATAGAATAGAATAGAATAGAATGTTTTCAGTTGCTAGGGGCCTACCATGAAAATCTAGTCCAAGTGGAAGATTGCTAGTACGAAATGCAGAATGAAACTCTGGTCATCATCAGCTGTAATTTTAAAACCAGTGATATGGAGGCACCTGGCCAGAAATGCTAGGTACTGCTGAGATACGTGTCTGATGGACAGCTAGCCCCAAGTCTCCCTGGTTTCATGATGTTAAAGGAGGATTAATTACCTGATTATTTGCACCCCATCAGCCTGGCTGGGCATGATGACAGCTGAAAGGCTGGAAAATTTAGAGCTGTAGTTCAATGGAGCTTTACCTTATGGGGGGGTCTGAGCTGTGTATGGAGTTGGCTGGAGGAAGAGACATTTTTCTCCTGTTGGGATGAAGGAATAGTCACAAACTAGGCAGTGACAGTGCTGTTGCAAAGTTCTGCTTTCTGTGGTAGGCAACAAATTAATGTCATTTTGTCCTCAAAATAGAGAGTTTCTGAATACAAAAACTGCCCTGGGGATTATGTGAATAAGCTCAGCTTTGGGCACATATCTGTCTCAGTGGTTCATGAATGGGGTGAGAAAGGTTTTTCTGCCCACAGTCATTTTTCGAGCCTTATTTCTGTGAGTGATGTGTGGCACTTTGGTTATCATTGGTTCCTTCTGGCTGCAGCATTTCTGGAGCAAGATCATCCTACACTCACTGAGTGTCCACAGAAGGGCATCAAAGGGGAAGGAAGGCAAGTATCTTTGAGCCATCCTTTAGCAAATATTTCCCTTAGTCATAAGTTATCATGGATGTGGCTGTAACTTCAGTCATGATAGAACTGAAATTTCTTAAAGCCTTGAAAATTATTTCGCTGTCCTGTAAAAGTATCTGCAAAACAAGTTGTTGCATGACTCGAAATGCAAATCTTCAAAGTTTGGATATTTTCTGCTGATGGGCGAAATTTTTGTTGTAGCTGTCCCATCCTGGAAGAATGTGTAACACTTTGCCAAAAATAGGGAGAATTGTGCAGAGGCTTCTCTGGCCTTCATAGAGTGAAAAAGCACTGTGGTATTTGTAAAGTGTTGCTGTTGTGCAATATTACAAAGACAAAAGGAATCAGGGCGTTAATAGATGGGATAAAGGATAACCCAAATGAAAAGCATTCAAATGAATCTTTGCTTAATGCCATTTTCTTAGCTAAGTGGTGGTTGCACTTTTTAGGTATTTTTTCTTCTGCGCTGTTGCACAGAATCACATTTTTCTGGATGCAATAAAAGTATGTTAAGTATTACAATACCCAAATTTCAGAAATTACTGAGTAGCAAAAACCTTGCCAAGCGGACCTCACCCTCGCTTACTGCAAGAAAATGTACTGCATCCCAGAGGAAATCAATACTCACTAATGTGAATAAACATGAAGATGAAATTATCAAACTGGCAAGTCAGGGAAACAATCTTGATTTATCAGAATTAGCTGTATTTAAATGCAGTAGTTAAAAAACCTCACGTGATAATGAATCTGGCAGATGATCAGTGAGTTCTTGTCTTCCCGTGCCGTGTGGGTCTGGGTTCTGGTGGGACTGGGCAACCTGGCTCTTTTGTCTGTACTGACCATGGGGGGTTAATTCTGAGTAATGAACCACCTGCTCCTTATCCCGTGCAGTGCTTTGGAGCTCCTGGTTCATGGTGAAGGTTGGTTGTGCTGTAGGACTCCCGAATTTTGTGGGTCCAAAACTGCAGCCTGGGCAGCGCAAACTAGGGCTCATCTAAAAATTCGGAGCATGTCCTAGTGGGGAATAAGGACTACTTTTATCTGCAAGAGTCTGACACTAAACAGACCCACCAGTGAGGTATTCCTGGACTAGCACATGAAATGCAGGGCCTGTAACTGTATGTGCAAATGCTTAGCATAAAAGGGTGATTTCTGCTCTTAAGACACACAAGTAGAAAGACCACAGAAAAGGCTAGGAGGTCCCTGGCAGGACAAGAGATTGGTGTTGAAGGCCGGGAGGTAACTTGCACCAGGCCCAGAGCAGGGATGTGACAGCATATCCACCCATCGGGACAAATTCTATCTCCAAACAACAGCAGCCCAGGCAACCACAATTGAAAATGCAGTCTCAGTTCTTAGCATTTTACTGCATACCAACTACCATATTTTCTCCTTTTTATTTCTTCTTTTTTTCTTTTTTTGTTTTTAAGCTCAGCAGCAGAGGTAAGACCTTGTTTTCATATTCTCTGTAACACCCTTATGATACTTCAGACGCTACAGAGAAATAAGCAGATGGCAGGGAACTGATCTGTATTTGTGTATAAAATGTCTCTGACTTTATGAACAAGATCCATACTAGAAAAAAAAAAAAGTTGGCTGGGGTGGCTCCCCTCCGCCTGTGCTGGCAGATGCTACAGGAGTTGATGGGATGTGAAGACCAATTGCCATCTCCCCCCTCAACAGATCCTGCCAGATCAGGGCTGTGCTGAATCCGTGGGTGTCGTCTGCCTTCCACTGTTCAGCATGTTCAGCATCTCAGCCTCTAGAGCAGTCTGGCACCTCTTCCAGCACTTCCTTTTTTGTAACACCACTTGGAAAATCCGTACAGAAGGAAGAGGGGCAGAGAGGAGAAGGCAGTGAAGTGGGAGGGAGGTAATTAGGGCCAGACCTGATGTCCTGGCATAGCTGGAGGGCCCAGAGAAGTCAGGCAGATCCATGACTCAGGAAGGACAGAGTAAGGACAGCAAAATTTCACACCTGGCCCAGTTTATGGTGTCACATTTACGAGTGTATTTATCTCTTCCTTCATAAAAATGAATATATTTTGTTCGTTTATCAGGCAATGCTTCACCTTTTGAGTTAAAACTCACCTTATGCCTTGGTGGCTTGCCTGTCTGTGACTTGGTTTTATTTACTTTGTCATTAAATATATTCAACAACTAAATGTGGGAACCCATCCATAGCTTTGCAGACTCACATCTGTTTCCAAGTAGGCAGTCCTGCTCCCCTGTAAAGGTGGTGTTTCCCCTCTTGGTGCCTGCTGGTGACAGAACATGTCAGCTCCTCCCAGTCTGTCTTCTTATGGTCCTTCCACAGTGAACAGAGGGGGACAGGTGCTGCTAGAGGACTCTTCAGAGCTCTCTGAGGCTCACTTGTACTCAAAATCTGTGAGGAGCCTTTCTGCTAGCTACAGAATTCTCCAGGGAGACAAATCTCCTCTGAGGAAAGTTACTTTTGTGATTACTTTCAGTTGTCTGCTTCTTTATGCTTGGAAATATTGTCAACTTTGCTCACTGTGAATAAATCTGAGTGTCCCAGGAGTGCCCTCTGTCCTGATTCACCATTCCACTTGATACATGATACATTAAGGTCAAACACTGCTACTCAGTGGCTCCATTTTTAACTTATACTTTCTGCATGATAACTTTAATGACAATCCTCCCTTCTCCCGATGCCCTTCTCCCCACTCTCCTTTGTTCCTTGCCTTTTTCCTTTCCTGAAAGTATTTCCTAGTTTAATTCCTTTTCCTGAGGATTTTTTTTTTCCACAAAGCTTATTTCCTGCAGATTAGTTTTATTTAATTTTCATCACTGCTGGCAGCCGAGAGTTTGGAGACTTCTGCCCAGTGTTGCTGTCACTGCAGTCATTCCACAGTGATATCTGAGAGTTGCCAGTAGGTGTTGACACCTGACATTGCTGCTCTGGATGCAGCGAAGTGTAGCTATTTCAACCGTGCCTTCTGCTTTCTTCTTGGTGTGCAGGACTTGGTACATGGTCCTAATAAAATATCTGCCCACACTTCAAAGGTAATCATTTTATATGTACATTAGGGGAGCAATTGTTTGCCACTCTGTATTTGCTGTGCCAAAGCCAATGTGTTGAAAACTGCCTTGTACTCGGTCCGATGCGTGCACAGAGGAGTTACAAATGTGCAAGAATTAGCTGTTTGCAGCTATGTTCTGGATGACAGCTCTCACCAGAGAGTGGTCCACACCCCTGCAGCATCTGACAAACCCTGAAGCTCTTCAGCAGATGTGGCTTTTCAGAAGCCCCATCAGAACTCAATTAGGTTTTGTGCATGAATATGTGGCTTAATAGTATAAATGTGAGTACAAACAATAGGATATGGTGTGGGCTCGTAAAACCATATTAGCCATAACAATAAAGCCTAGCCTATGTTATGATCTTCATTAACACCCTGTGACACTTTAAAAGAAGTAAATGCTTTAAAATTTATTTTAGCTTCAATGTTTTTATGCTGCATTTTATGTACTAGCTGCCACTGGCTGTGATGTCTCCCTTGGAAGTGGGAGTTAGTGGGTCAGTGTGAGCCGCAGGGGCTCCCCAGCTGGCATGGCTACAGGTTTGCACCTCTGCAGGGACATGCAAGGGGATGCAGCTACCAATCCTCACCTCCTGCTTAAATCTGCAAGCTGGCATTTACCATTTGCAGCTTGTGGACCATTTGAGGTGAGCAAGAACTTGAAATGTAGTAGAATAAAACAGTGCAAGTTTGCAGGAAAAAAAATTAGTGCCTAAGGTGAGTAAGCTGAGAATACGTTATTCAAATAATAACAGTGGGAAAGTAATTTATCATGACATAACTTATTCATCCTGCAGTCTAGGTACACAACATCACTGACAGAGTTTCCAAACATTATTTGGATGGGTTTCTTTAAAAAGTAATCCAGTGTATCTTGGTGTGTTTGTATACATGTGTCTAGGAAAGTACTGTAAGTAATACAATCCATTTCATATATTGTAGCACATCCATGCTCTATGGATTAAGGACTAATTTCAAACCCAAATGGCCTGGAGGGGAGAGGGTGCAATTCCTGGGTAAGCGCTGGAGCCTTGGCAGTGAGTGGTGCTGGGACATGTCCTTCACACCACAGGGTGGGTGGAGGGGACTCACAAGACCTCCAAAGGTTTCCTAAATCTTAATCAGGTTTCTTCATTAAAAACAATTCCTTTGAAAAAGTATAGAAGGGAAAAAGGCAGAAATCCTTATTTGCAGGCAGCTTTTTTTCCTGTTACAAAACAAAAAACTGTGTTCACTATTGTTTCAACAAATGAAACTCTGCAATTCAGCTGGCCTTATTCTCAGCGTGCCTCTCTGAACTTTTACAGCCCGGTTTGCTCATATGTTTTACACAAGTGTCCTGTCAGAAGTGGGACTGGAGAAGAACAGGGTGGAAATAGGACCCTCCTCCTGGCCCAGAGCAATCTGGTCTAGTGAAAGGTGTTCCTGCCCATGGAAGGGAGCTGGACCTAGGTGATCTCTAAGGTCACTTCCACCCCAGACTGGTCTATGGCTCTGTGATTTGTGAGCTGATTCAGATGGTTGTCTGATACTGGGCTTCAAGTAAGTGTCTTGGGAGGCCAGAGCCAGACCAAACATCTGAGGGACTGGTAATGGAGGACTTGGGTATTCACTGAGACTGGGGAAGAGTTGTACTGAAAGAACCCTGAAAAGCTATACCATGAACTTGGCTGTATCTGCAACTGCACCCCTGTGCCCAGCCGGATCTGGGCCACCATCAGGGTGGCTCCAGAGAAACCTGGTGGAGGAGTGTGTGGGACTGTTGTTGTCCCGAGAAACATACTGCCTTAGCATTCCATGGAGGAAGCTTTTCAGGGCTAGTGACAGAGAGGCACAACCAGGTCTCTCAATTCCTCTGCAGAACTGACTTACAGAGCTGCAGGAGCCACAAGAATATTTCTCCAGAGGAAGGAAAAAAAGAGTTGCCTTTGGACCCTCTGAGGTGCTTGACTTTCTGTCTTCCCCTGCATGGTTGTGAGTAATTTGAAGGGATGTGTTGCACTAGTATTTACATACATAGCATTGCACAGTATTTACTAGATGGAATGGGAAGAAACTGCTGCTACTTACCTCTACTTGCAGTTAAGTGGCATCCAAGGCATCTAGCCAAGCACACTGAAAAAGACTGATGGGAAGGAAGAAGTGTGAAATATGAGCCACCACCTCTACTCCTAACACATGGCTTGTAGTTCCTGCTTGATTTTGGTTTGGTTCCTCAGCCTACAGGCGGTGCCAGCGGAAGGGAAGAGGGGCCTTGATCATTCATTTTCTGTGCAAAATGGCATCTTTGATGCTAAATGCCGCTTCTGGAAGGTATGGAGACTGTCTTAGAGCGTAGATGAAAGGTTCTAATTCTTGAAAACTCCAGGGAAAACAGAAATACATTTGCTGTATTTGGAATAAGTAATCTGAATCTTACCTTCCAATATAGCAAGCACAGCATATTCTTTGCCAAGTGTCATCTTCCAGTGTGCTTTTCCAAGGTTCGTGGTGTTTTACAGATGGTCCCTAGGTTCACAAATGTGGAGAGATTGTTCATACTGTGGATGCTGATGTGGAAATAGGTGCTGCAATGACCGAGTCTCTGCTCTTCTTGAAAAGAGGATCCTCAGCATAGACTCAAAAGGCTGTTAATTGAAAATGACCACTTTATATGTAAATGTTCAGACAGAAATATGCAGGGGAATTGAATGTTTTGAGTATCTTGAAGGTAAGCATTAACTAAGGTAGGTAGAATAGTAAATGAATTTTGTAAAGCTTTGTTCTTGAGTGCTGGCATGTGACATCAAGGTGACTGATCTGAGAGCAGCATCACAGTGAACAGCACAGCTCTCTGTGATAAAAGGGAGAGTGTTATGGTGACCTGCTGGAGCAACTCAGGCAAGCTTAGTGATTTGGGCTGAGTCAATACAGGAGAAGAATAGCAGGGCAGTGAGAGAGAATTGCAAAGGATGTCTAAAAGCATGCTTACAAAGTGTGTTATCGAGACCACACACTACACTACTGGAGATAAGAGACTTTATCTTGCTACGTATCCAGAGTGTGGGAGTAATGTGAAGGGTCAACAGAGGAAGAAATCCGTGTTGACAAGCACTAAAAGTGTGCCAAATTGAAAGAAGTACTTTCAACTAATTAAGTATGTAGGACTGGAAGGGCTCTCTTGGGACTCCGATTTCAGTTACATGCTCTGGAGAGAGTGTGTGTAGACAAACACACAGACGTGTGCATATGTGGGATGTCGTATCATCCCTGCTGTAATAATCCATCCTTACCTTTAGGTTCTGGAACCTTAAAATAGTTCCATTTTGGATTTTTCTCTAACACTGTTTATGCCATCACTGTTTTACAGGCTAGTTAGCTCTTTGTTTTCTCATGGAGCATGGTAGCAATCTGAATTTAATATGAAAATAATATTCCTGCAGAACAGTTGACCTAACAGCAGCCTTAAGCTTGCCAGGCAGGACTGCCATGTTGTCTGCCTTTTTTTACCATTGCCCTGCAGGGCACTCTCAGAAGCTGTGTAAAACACAGACCTGAGAACAGGAATAAAAGGAGAGAAAGAAATTGCTGGCTAGAGGAACTTCACAGGAATGAAGGCTTGAACATATAAAACACTCTGTCTTTCTAAGAGGTTATTGTCTATCCTGCAGTGGCAGCTTTGAAATACTTTGAAATACCAAGTTCCATTCTGGCCACTGTAACTTATTTGACAGAGTTAGGAAAAGCAGTTTAAAATATGTTCAAACACCACCAGCAGTGATTGAAAGCAGCAAAGCCAAGAATGGGATTAGCATGTGGTACTCTTCACATAAGTGCATATTGCTTAACAGCCTAATCTTCTTATGTGTATAAGAACCACACACCTCCCAGCCCTCTTGAATTATGTCTGTTGTGCCAGTCAACCAAACATCAGGTAAATGCAAAATTCAAGGATCTGCTCATGGAAATGACATCCAAATCATATGCTTTCCAGTATTTTAATCTTTCCTGCTACCTGAATGCCAAAAATGGATGGGGTTTTGTCCACTTGCCCGTTTTTCTCCTGAATAGCTGTTATTTCCATGTGTAGCATAAAGCACGGCATAAAAAATACCACAGGGATGTGCTAAGAAACTGTGATTGAAACAAGAGAGTTTCACTGTATTGGCAGGAAATAATACAAAGAGCATAAAAGATTGTGGTCTTTCTCAACAGATTCTGCTGTCAGTGAGGTTTCTGCCTTTTTGCTTGAGTTTGAAAAATTTGCTAAATTGTCTGTCCATGAGCGCAGAACAGAATAATGATTGTACTCATGCTGTTGCCCACATGTAGCTAAAGACTTAACTTGTTTTGTCATGTCTCCCCTCCTGTTTTTCTGGAGGGCAGCTGCAGCCTGCGTAGACACAGTTGCACTGGCTTTGATTTGCATGTGCAAGTGCCAGTGGCAGGGCAGATGTGGTGATCCAGGCTTCAGGTCCAGACCGGTTGCCCAAACCATCTCTTGGGGTCTGTGTCACTGGAGTTTTCCACTCACATCCATTCTGGATTCAGGTTGCACAACACAAAAGCTCTTCAGAAATAATTTGGATTTCTGCCCTGATAATAGCAATAAGAAATAATGATGCACGAGGCCATTATAAACCCGTGTTTTCCAGCACAGGCTCCCAGACAGAAGGAGCCAAGGAGCAAACCACCTAAAGTGGGTCATCAGTCACCCATGGCCCCATGACAAAGGGCACTATGAAGACTGAAAGGGAAATGCCTGCCCTGAACAGCACCCTCAGAAATGGCAGAATGCATCAGGAAAACAGGAACAACAGATGTGGCCAAGGATGGGGGCATCCTATCCAGACCCTGAACAAATCCCAGAGATGCACTTGGTTGGTGAGGAGACAGGGTTTAGCGCGCAGTTTTCTCTTTCATTGAGTTGAGCATCTCTTATCTTACGTGAGACATGTGCTTAGAAAGCTCTGTGAAGATCTGCCTCGTTTCTCACATGTCCTGGGGAAGATGGACTTCAGACAGCTTCCCAGGGAACAGGAGGACTGGGAAGCACAGGCAGGGTCCTCAAGAGCCTCTGCAGTGCCCAGGAACCGGAGTGCCTGTCACATTCCCATTGTCTGATGTCCCTGCCCCAGCAAAAGAGCTTTAGAAGAGAAACCCTTCACTGTCAGGTGTTGCTCTGGCACTGACTCGGTGGGGAACAAGCATGGCATCCTGCCCTGCCAGGGTGACCAGGGTTTCTGAGGGCACTGGGCTATGTCCCAGTTTCTAGCTGCAGTCACTTGGTACTTTTTATCTAGATGTGGGAGGGAAGCTGTGTGCATACCCATGCTTGTAGGTGCCGTCAGTGAACTTATGGTGAGGTTGCCATTGCTCAGCTGGGTGATGGGAAAGCTGACGAGCCAGTAGCCTTATTTGCAATGAACAGCAGCCCCACCAACACACTCCCTTTGCATGGACATTTTTCAGTTGTTAATAAAGATGGGGCAGGAAGGTAGCTCATCCAAATAGCTACTTGTTCCAGTCGGTGGGGATTGCCATTGGCAAATAGGGAAATGTCTGGGTGCATGCATGGTTGGGGGGGAGCACAGCTGTTGAAAACAGTGTGATTGTCCCACCTTTGAGCAGCTCCACGCTCTGGTGTCCCTGCCGGGTAAGCCCTGGCACCCTCTTTGCCATCACTGTGAAGCAGCAGCTCAGAGGGAGCTGCTGTGAAAGTATTGAGCTTGCTGATGGATGTGGGACATGAACAGCAGCAAAGAAGCAACTCTAGATTGTTACCAGTGCTGTAGGCTTAAACCCCCTGGGTGCTCCGGTGGAGACACGGGTACATTGGGGGAAGCATGCATTCGAGACATACAGGCCTATAAATAAAATTCACATCAGACTCAGCACTTGCCTCAATGGAACATTTATGCACTAAATTGCATGATGAAGTTGGATGTGCTGCCAGGATGCCTAGTCTTTGAGATAATCTGGTCTTCCTCAGAATTAATTTTCTTGCAATGTTTTGCACACAAACACAGCAGGCAGTAACTCACTGCTGACCTGGGCAGTAGCTGAGGAAAGTCTGATCACGTTGAATTCTGCTGCTGCTGCCATAGGCCTATTTATGCAAAGCTGGATGAACATCCAGCTTTCTTATGACATTGAATCACACAAGTAGAAAAGTCACAATTTGTACAAGAAATAGCTAGAAAAAACGGCACACGCTAAAATGACAGGTCAACCACTTTAATGCTGGAGAAGAAGGGCTTTCCTAAGCAGAGCCTGGTGTGGCACTGCTGGCCACAGCAGCCTTTGGGTGCATCCTGCATCCCTGCAGCAGGCTGTGGGAACAGGTAGAGTTTGCTAAGTGCACAGCCCCCAGCACCTCTGCCTCCTGCAAAGGGCTTGGGTCATCACAGACTCTCTTGAGCGAAACTGGGCTCTGGAATAGGCTTATTCACTAGTCTAATCCTTTCTGAGTTTTGTCTTTTGGAATCTGGATACTTTCATAAGGATTGGGCAGCTGCCACTTCAGCTTTGCTTGTGCAGAATTCAGGGCTAACAGCTCTGGGCTCTGGCCCTTAACGTGTAGGCAGCTTCTTCACTTGCTGCTCCAATTCCCTCCAGGCTGCGCACTCTTTCACACCTTACAACAAATCGTGTTTTCTCTCTGAACCAGGAAACATAGGAAATTATCTTTTTTTTCTTTCTTCCCCTGACAGCTAATAGCAACTATAATGCAGATACAAATAATAGAAAGTTGAGAAACAGAAGGAGCTGGAAGGGGGGAGGCAAACGTCTAGAGAAACAGACGGAGTTGAGGGGGGAAACCCATGTATCTATCAAATAAATAGAGCAGAAATCTTTCTTGCTTGGCCTTTGTGGTGTTATTATTAGAACAACCACGCCTGAGTGCACTAAAGCCGCACAACCTTCAAGCATCCACATCCAGCTCTGCTATGGCAGGATCCTTTTTCTGCTTGGCTAAAGGATGGAGGGAATGAGAAGATGTGAAGATGAGAAGGGTCTGTAAATGATAAATATGATCAACTTCAATAAAACAGCTATTCAGAAATCTTCAAAAATCTTCTCATGAGAACAGCCATTAGTGTACGTCTGTTTGACACTGGTTGTTAGGAAACCAGCCAATGTTAATGGATCCACAGAATGTAATGGAGAATCCATTTAAATGGTCTCTTGTCATTTCGTCATTCCACAAGACAAAAAAACCCAATTACTTTAACTCAGGAATGAAATGAAGTGATAGTTTATATGATTCACTTGTATAGTCTAAATTGATCAAAGCACACACTAAAAATATATTAACAGTCTATATCTGATGCCTGAAATGTAGCATTTCCTCTCTCTGTATAGGCTTTTTTTCTCACTCACTGTGATGTCCAGCTGTTAATCATTTAAAGACAGTTGCTCTACAGTTTCTATATTGCTTTATTTATTACGCACATTACATTGATGCTGAGGGGCTACAGCCACGCGCAGGCTTGGCATTGTAAAAACAGCCTGCAGTATAAAACACTGAGTTAAGGAAGTGCTGGCTGAAAGAGATACCTTATCCTCATTTCACAGAACGGAGGCATAGGGAGTCCTAATATTTAATGCCAGCTCCTAGCAGAAGCATATGGTGAAGCTTTGACTGCACATTCCTTCAAGATCTCAGCCCAGTGGTCTTTGTCTGCTGAATTACCCTGCCACAGGGTTGGCTTTTTTCTTTTAGTGGAAGTAAGAGATTCAATCCTGTGAAGAAAATTAGATGTTCAGTAGTCCTGAAAGCTCACAGTCCACTCCTGTGGTTGCATCCTCTGGCTTCAGCTCCCAGCAGTCGTGCCCAGTTCCCAGGGGCAGCCAGCAAGGGCCAGGAGAAATGTCATTGCAGAAGCACAGGCAATGTGCAAAGGACAGGGAAGGACGTGCAAAGGACAATGTGCAATGAATGAAATGGAAGCAGGTCCCTCTTTTGGCAGGCTTTTACTCACCAGTTAGCTTTCTCCCTCCTTCTCCTTTCCAAGAGTTTTTTCAGAGCTCTGCTGCTCTGAGGTTGGGATGCTGTTCCTCAAACATCCAGACTAATTGCATTCGCTGCGGGTTTATACTTACTTGTCCTTGGGCCAGCATTGTCCTCCACCTTACCCAGCGCTGCTCCCTCCCTTTGAGCTTCTTCCCCACTGCAGGCTGAGAACATTCATCCTCCTGCGGCTTTTTTTGCCAGCACTTCTATTCTGGACCTCCTAGAAAATCCACTCCAGCTTTGGAGTATTTTAAAGGATTGGTCAGCTCAGTGAATACTGTGCAATATTTCTGCTTTCTTGGTGTCGGGGGGGAATATTCCCTGTTACCATGAATCAGAGATCCGGCAGGGAAAGGTGAGAAGATGTGCATAGGTGCTGGCTGGGACCATAGCACAGGGTACTGTAAGCTTCTTAATGCCCTGTAATTTGAAGATAAGCAATGCATTTGTGGTTTTTCTCCTGGGAGAGCACTGTGCACAGCACTGCCAGGTCTGCTGGCTAAGGGAGACTTGTTGGGTGGCTAAGAGGTCGTGCTATTTCATCTGTCAAGAGCAATGTGTGTCTACAACAGTAGGTATGTAGCAGAGCTTGTATGAACTTGGTTTCATTTTTAAGTCTCACACAAAGTATATTAACCCAATCCCTGCTCTTATTTGTAAAACACTGTTGCCAAAGCAAAAAGAGCGTTCTGCAAGCTAAATTTTGCAGAAAAATCTATTATAGTCTGATAAAATGTCTGAAAATTTCGTAAGTAGGTAAAACTTTCCACTTACTTACTGATATTCATCACAGACAACTACTAGCGCTTCAGTCTAGACAGATTTTTCTGGGAGCAGGAAGGAACTGTTTGTGCCTGCCTTTTCATTAGCCTCCAGGGTACAGTTTGTGATCATGAATATCACATGCCCTTGGCAATACAAAGAATGGGTGGGGTGTCATTACTATTGCTTACAAATGTTTGTCCTGAACTGAGATTCCCAAGGAGGAAGTGTGGTTCAGAACAAGATTGGGGCAAGTTGCTTTGTGTCTCAGTACCTTGTATGTAAAGCAGACATAGTGCTTTGTTTCCTTCAAGGGGTAAAGGAGATATAAAATCTTGCAGCTCGTGCGAGTGAGGTATTTCCCTACTACAGTGGTAACAGACAGGCAAGCCATCAAAAGCTCTGCTTGCAATTTGCCAACATTATGTTTTTGCAATGTCAAAAATTTAATTAGTAAATCCTCATGATGAACAAGCACAGACAAGTTGCCATCATTCATCCTACTGCCTTCCTCCACTATCATTTTTTTCTCCCTCCAGTGCCATTCCTTGCACTGACACCATGCCAGTTGCATGGAGCACCACTACAAATGTGCTGAAAACTGAGTGAAACCCCACCTGCAAAAATCCACTGAAAAGCAAAGCAAGGTTCCCTACTGGACAGGGAGTTTGGTGTCTCTTCAGTGTTGTTGAAGCTCTGAGAACCTGAACTTCAGCAGGTCTGTTTGTCATATTATACCACCACCTCCATCATGACACATACAAAGTTTTGTGAAATGTTGGGGGTTTTTTCTGATCAAAGAAACTGATAATCTCTCATCATCTCACATATGGCAGCATGGTTCCTAGGTTTCTCCTCTTCTGTCTGCTCCCTCCTTCTTCTCCAACTGCACTTTCCCAGATCTTTCTTTATACTAAGCACTGGTATATCTTCAGGCAGAGTGAATGTTGTTTTGCATTAAAGGAAGCAACAAAACCAGAAAGACCAAAGCATCTCCAGCAGAGAGCCATTCTCTGCCATGATGCACTGGCTACCCTGCAAAAAAGGGTAAGAGTGCAAAAGCAGGAAAGTAGGTGAGAGCCCTGAAATGTGCAAAGGAAAGGAGTTCATGGCCAATGGGGGGACCAACCTGAGGCACGCTGGCTCTTTGCCTCCTGAGTGGGAAGGGAAGCCCAGGAGGTACCTCCTGTGCCTGAGGGTGCCTGCCTGTGTCACACTGTGCTGTCCTGTGAGCAGAACAGCTGCAGCAGCTCCGTGGTGTTAGAGTGGACACAGTCTGTATCGATGTCTGTGGCAGAAGGATCAAGCCCAGCGCTATACCTGAGGAGGTGCCACCTGCTCTGCTGCATTGTGTGGGCTGAGGATGAGCCTGCTCCCTGTGGCTAGCTGGGGCAGAGTGCTGGCCTCCCCCATGGCCCTCCACTCCTGCTTTGGTCCTTGGAAAGCTGCCTACTGTGTACCTTGAGGCTTGCCTTAGTCCCTGGGACTCCCATGAGTCCCAGTGCTCCTGAGAAATTCTCTCAAACCTTTAGTAGACTTGATTCATATAACTTGCAGAGGCAGACTTCTGGGATTTCTCTTTAGAGGAACTGAAGTGTTTCTGTCCCTCAGAAGTGCCTGTCTATTAAAGGAACCTCTTTGGGTAGGTGACAGCTAAAGTCTCTCAGCAGGGCAAGCATTTCATCCCAGTCGTTATGCCCTGGAAGGCAGGGAACTAGCAACCTGTGTCAGAAACTAGTTGTGCGTAACATGATGTAGTGAAAGAGCATATTGGCAGGAGAATGGGTAAATGGAAGACCTGTTCCTCCCACTCCCTTTGCTCAAAATGTCACTGTGGGAAGATTGTGTAGCTTCGTTGCATTTTTGTTTTGCTATCTATAAAATTATAATCCCTTTGATCCTTTTCTATAAAACACCGATATAGTATCATTTCACCTGCTTGCCTCCATAGAGCCGTTTGCAATCTGGTAAAGGGGCATTGTCTAAATGCTACGTGGTATAACATGATGTGGAAACACAGAGAAGATAATGTTTGCTGCTATTTGATGGGAGTAAAGGTGCTGTAACAAACCCAGTGCCTGTTCTTGATAGTCCTGTCCAAGCAAGAACCTTTGCTTTTCAGCTAGGTTGATGGAAGAGAGACTAGAAGTCTTACCTTGCACTCTGGTTCTATCCCACAGCTGTCTCCAACCTTGATGCAGAGAGCAAACTGAGCGTCTATTACCGAGCACCTTGGCATCAGCAAAGAAACATCTTTCTCCCCTCCACGAGACCGCCCTGCGTGGAGGAGCTGCACCACCACGCCAAGCAGCACCTGCGAGCCCTGCGCAGAGGTAGGTTCTCCCCCGAGCTCCAGCTCCACACACCTAACACCGCTCCATGGCCCACTCCAGGCAGCAGAAGGATGCTCAGGCACAAGAACACAAAACTGTGGGCACCGGTCTCCACTGGGACTTAGGCTAAGAAATCACAGAATTGCAGAATCACAGGATGGTTTGCGTTTGAAGGGCCCTTAAAGATTATCTAGTCCCAACCCTCTTCACAGGGGCTGAAACTGGAGCTCAGTGGTATTGGTCTCCACAAAAACTGAGCTGTCTATTCGGGTTTCCAAGCATGATACTGGAGGATGCCTGTGTCCTTCAAGAGTGGCAGCTGAAAGCCAGATAGATGATATATGTCCTGGACAGCTTAGAAGGGTTGGGCATGTGTCCCCTTGCCAGGCTAGGGAACATTTTCTGACCTCACCTAACAAACTGCAGACCTGTAGCCTCAAAGCAACACAGAGAGGAAGCAGGAGCAATCAGGGTCATAACCAGGCTGCTGGGTCCCTGCCATAAAGAGAATTTCTAGATGTGAGCATCTGGATGGTCCTACAACAGCACACTAAAGGGAAGGCAAAAGATGGGGAAAGGTCAGTTTTCACTGGGAACCTAACCAAGGGAAAATTATTACCAGGACACAAGTCAAAGCAAGCAAACAAGCCTGTCTTTCTTCTGTACCATAAGGAAGGAGAACATCCATGCAGGTCACACTTAAAATGTTCAGCTGCAGCCTCCAGGTCTTGGAAGTGTTTTGCACCAACAGCTCTAATTGCCTTGCTCATTTATTGTTGTTATTAGCTTATAATAATAATCGATTACTTAGAACTGCAGAGCATCTGTTAGCTGGATAAGATGTTCCAATTAATTACCACATTTGACCATCTCTGCAGGTTTTAGGTCAGGAACACACTGTGGGTGCAGTATGTCTTCATAGCACGGCAGAGAGTGATACAGCCAAATTGCAGCCACAGTAGTGCTGGAGTAGAGCACAAGTTCTTTTCTGTACTCAGCAGCTCTGCTTTGCAGTTGTCCCAGAACCAAGCTGATCTTTGCCTGCCATCTTGTGGGCAGCAGAAATCCTGACAGCAGCATGGGAAGGCAGCTGTCAGAAGATGTCTCATCATTTTAAAGTTACAAATCTCAGTTTTGGCAATTTCCCATCCTTGGCATTTAATGGCAGCTGTGCAGGGTCAGCAGGCAGCTTGTCATGTCCTGCTTTATCTTGTTTTCCAGACAACTGCATATATGGGAATGAAATTATAATCTGAAATTTACTCTAAACATGTTTATTGTGTCTCAACTCTATCTTATATCAGAATTTCATTATCTCTTTATCTGTTTAACCAGGAGCAATTAAAACTAAACATTAGGTCAGAAAACAGGCTATGCTAGCAGCAAACATTGTTGACTGAACCGTAGCAAGTGGAGCAGGTGAATGTATTGCCTCCTTCCAGCAGCACTCCATGCAAACAGCAATTATCTGTCACCTAAAATTAGAGATGGGAAGTCCACGAGCATCCTCCCATTCTCTTGGAAGATTCCAGAGACTTGGGACTGATGCTGGAAGAGGACTGAATATTGTGGGTCCATTGTGAAGGAAGACTCCTGTGGGCCTAGGATGGATAAAGATCTTGACCTTTCCAGGATGATCTCCTACATACTGGAATGTGAGCATTACCACTGCAACAGCCTGCATGATGTCAAGCCAATGCTCAGGACCTAGCACTGCCATGCAGCCAGGGAATAAAATCCCACCTGGAGCTGTGTTTCTTTTTTTTCCCCTCAGAGGGATATATCATATATGGGTAGAATGCAGGCATTACTGCATCTCAGTATTTCAAGCTGCAGGTTCCTGTTGGAAATCAGGCCTTGGGTCTCAAGTGCCTAGAAGGTAGCTCTTTTGTCTCTTGGATAAATGGTATAAATCCCATCTGGGGACAGTTCAGCTTCAGAGCATATGCTGGGGTGTGTTGTATGGGCATTGCTCTTCTGGCCACACAGAAGGTCCAGTAGGTGCTTCTCCCCTTTGTTTGTAACAGAGATCACATGTACCAGTCACCGGGGAAGAGAAGAACCTTTGTCTTTGGAGTCAGCTGTCCTGTTCCTGTCTCTGTGGTGCTGTTAATAGAGATACTTGTATGTTTTTAACAGTTTGAAAGACTCGTGTCTTCTTTCTCATCCAAAACAGAACATCGAAGCCGAGGGGAAAACAGAGAGCAAAAAGTCCAAGGCCCCATTGCTGTGGTGGCTCCCCCCTTTCCTCCCTTCCCTGCAATCTGCAGCCAAAAGAGGCAAGCAATAAAGGACCGGCACTTGCTAACAGTAAGTCTTTCACTGCAGCTCCCACACACAAACACGTTATTAGCATGGTAGGACCTAATGTGACAGTGCTTCACAAGTGCCCCCTCCCCAAGCCAGTGCAGGTACAGCAGAGCTGACCTTAGAGACTGTCAGCAGCGTAACGCAGGTCACAGCTTCCAGCAGCCAGCCCCAGGGTGGATGTTTTCAGTCAGAAACCTCTTATTTTTCACCCATGGGCAGCACATATATGCTCTCTTTCACACACTCCTCCATAGTCCTTCACATTCGCCACTCAGGCCGTAGAGGTGGTGTTTGAGGACCCTCTTGTAATTTCAGAAAGTGCTGTAATTTCAGCCCTGGCATTAGCATTGCCAGGAGCCAAGAGCTCAAGGGCTCTGCGTGCTGGCTTGAGGCTTGTGTGTGTGCAGACAGGCTCAGGAGCATGTGCCCAGCTACAGGGAACTACACTTTCCATAGTCCTGTTCTGCCATGTTCACCTCCATGCAGTTTTTTCGGATGTTTCATGTCTCACATGTCCGTGCAACCAGCCAAGCAGGAACTCCAGCTGAAAATCTGGTCCTGTATGTCTGTGCTGACTTGCCACTGCTGCATTAATTTGAAATCAAATTAGTGTTGACAATATGGTATTTATCACTGTTAAAGGAAATGTGCTAGATTCACAACTTTAACTCTGATTAGGTCCACAATTCCCACTGGCTTCAGCTGGACTTGGTGCTTCTGTGGCTCTGGGTGTTTTTACTCACAGAAGTGTCATAGTAGCTACATTTTGCCCTGTGCTAAGAGCCATTGCATTATTTAAAAGCTGTAGGTCAGACCTGGATTTGACTTCGAAGTGAGGCGTTGGTCTAATGCCAGCCCTCAGTGGGGTGGGGATAGATCTGTTCTGTATCTGCTAGTGCAGGGCAGATACATCTCGAGAGATGCTACACCTGTGAGTACATTATAAGCTCAGTGATGATTCAGTAACTACACTGAATCATCACTTACTTAGCTTAAAAATCCAAGTGCATTCATCCTAATGCATTATATTAACCATATTTAAATACTATAATGCTAAAGCACTCACAGTGTAGAAGACTCAATGTAAACAAGTCACACCTGCCCAGGGACCAAAACATCAGTTAGTCAGTCCGTAGGAAAAGTTTTGTTTCTCATTTTAAGAGCATAAAGTACACAATAAGATTTGAATTCGTTTGACTGTTCTGGCTTTTTGGCTTCTTATCTGGCTAATTTTGAGGACAGCATCACCATCGCTGCAGGCTTTGAACAGGTTAAATTTGGAGGCCTTATGATTCAACTTAAAGAAGATATCCTGATGTTAAAGGACAGCATAGAAAAGAGTTTGAAGACAGAAAGAAGAAACAGGATTACCTGTTTCTTCTTTATAAGTCATCATCAAAGCTAGTGCTGTTGCAGGGTCACTGAAAGGTAAAGGAAAGATGATGCCATGTTAAGGATCAGAACTAGTTACAGATGATAGTTTGGACAGTCTATTGAACATAAATCTCTCTGAGTGTCAGATAGGGAACAAGGCATCTCTTTTGAAATTGTATACACAGTGCTTAAAGGCCTGGATCTTTGCTGTGTTTAGAAAACAACCAGTGCATTTTAGACATTACTTCCATCTGTGGAACACAAAATAATAACAAATAGTGAGCAATCTTCTGAGTCCTGTATTAGTTGACAAAATTAAGTCATGATGAATGCAGATGTCTTGGCTATATCTGAAAGCCCACCATTTTCTTTTCAAGAAGGAAAATATTAAGCTTTGTGCCCACCCGTATCAGACCTCTTTTTGGAAGCTGATTGGGTTCAGTGTTCCCCTAAGGAGAAGCAAACAAGGGCTGCTTGGAGGGCTGTCATTCTGTTGATTTCAAGGCATCTGGCAATGTTCTGCTTTGGAAACTGTAAATACACCAAGGCTAGAATACTTCAAAGTGCCTTGACCCATTTCTAAGAAAGCCCCTTGCTAATGGAGCAACTTAAAAATTAAAGAGAATAAGACAAGATGAAGCTGCACATGAATGTTCTGTCTGGCAGGATGTTAATCAGAGATTTTTACGAGACACTGCAACAGTGAATAACTAATTGATATTGTGCCAGCCTTCATGATTTAATGATACCATCACAAGAGAAAGTTGAGAATGCTGTTATTGGCTAGCTCGCTGTTCTTGGCATAAGCTTTCTGACATCTGCAAAACTTTATCTGCTTCAGGGACCGTTGGTAGTTTTTCATATCTGATTCCAGTTGATGGTATCATTTAGTCATCACTGAACTAAAGATGCTGTGTCCACAAGAATTTTTATTCATGGCATAGTAGTATGTTGTATATTCCATTCTTCTGATGCATTGGGAAGGTCCTGAAGGCAGCAATGCTGAGCAACAAAGAAAGCCCCTTTCTGTGTTTCTTTTAAATTAGGAAAGGGATCAACAAGAAGATGGGAAATATTTGAATGTTACAGGGTTTTACTTTTCTGAATTGACTAAGTTAAATGCATGTATTAAGATACTCAAATAAGAAACTTGATTTTGAGGAATGTTCAAATTACCACTGTGAGACCTGTGGGAACTACCACTTGCTGAGAAAACAAGTCACCTATATCTAAGATGAGCCAAGGCTCCCTACATGTGTACCTTTTGGCTGCTGTTTTTATTGCTCCCAATTAGGTGACTATGAGCTCTTCCCAAGATCTTGCACATTCTGTACCAAAGCTAGAGAAAACCAATCCCAACAGATGAAGATTCACTTTTAATCACAACTATGTTCACAGGGAGAAAGATGACAAAGTCCCACAAATTCCAAGAAAGGACAAATGAATACAAGTTCAAAGCAAGTAATGCCAGCATAAATGGGTCTAGAAGGATGTTTTGGATTGTTCCATCACAAGATCATTTTGTTGTGGAGAAAGTGTAGAGAACTAGAAATGGCATAGGCTCTTTCATGTCTACTCTTGTTACAGGAAATTCCCTGATTTGCCTGATGAAAGGTCCACTTAGCCCAAAGGCCAGAAGGGGATCCTTCAGGAAAGGGTATAAGAACAGGGCATGGTTTAAGCTGCTTATTGTCCCATGATTTATCTTTCCGGTTTCATACAGAAACTGGTTACAGAGTTCCTGAGCCAGAGATCAAACACAGAATAATAGCCACCAAAGAACCTCTCTGTGTTGACTGTGACATTTGTTTAATCCAATTTTTAAAGTAAATTTACACCTTCAGGCTCAACAGCATGCTGTGACAATGACTTTAAAAATCTATATGAAAATGTAGCGTTTGTTTGTTCCAAACCAAATACCTCAAAATTTCATCACATCCCTTCTGGTTCTCAGACTAGGAGAAACAGTAAGCATTGCATTCTCATTCCCTTTCTCCACATTCCTCATGATTTTGCAGACATGGCTTCACTTAACCTTCCTATCCATTCCAGTCATTCATTTTTAAAGCTGAAAAACTGGCATACTTAGTCTCTTTCTACACTAAAGAAATACACAACCAAACACATTTTAAAGTATCATTCATTCAGGCATTTTTTAATTAAGAGAAAGAAGAAAAACCCAAACCAAACTAAAAATAATCAGAGGAGAGTACAGGAAAGTTAAGGACTTCCTAAAATGAGGAAAATATTTCTTACACATGTTCCCATGACAACCCTGCCTGTAGCACTGCTTAGGCCAGTCACTGAGTGTGAGGATGCTGTGTCATTCCAACTGCATTTCAGACTTCTCTTTAATTTTTTCTGCATTTTTTCTTTCTTGGATTTCCCCAAGTCAAGCCAGCAAGGCTCTGAAATTTCAGTGTTTCAGTTCAGAATGTTATGGGACCACACTTCCTCAATCCCCATGTGGCCCAGCTGTTGTAATAAAACTGAGGAGATGGAGCAAGGAACTCAGTGTTTGGAAATCTGCACTCAAAATTGCACAAATTTCAGTGTCAGTTTATTCATAATTATAATCCAAGCAGGAATCTAAGGGACAAGAAGCAGGAGGTTTTTTTCCAAACAGGGTTTTTCTCTCCCTGAGCCCTCAGCTAGAGCAAATGTGAAGGGAAAATAATGCATCAGGTGATTTTCTTCCGTTTCCTTGCCATTTCAAAACTCTGTATGGTCTGCTTTAGGATGCTTTGTGCAGCAAAGGGAAGGAAGTACAACTGAATATACTAACTTTCACATAGCTTTGTCCTGAAGCCAGATGAAGCCTCAGTAAGAAACAACTGAGTTAAGGGACAGACATGAGCTGGGCTCTGCACTTTCTGTGTGCAAATCCTGCCTGAAGCTGTTAGAAATAAAACCTGACATTATTCATCACACTGAACTTGTATAGCGCTATTTGTGCAATGAGCTAATACCTATTACCCTGTAGTGTGGGATGTTTATTTTGTACCTTTGTCTGCTGAAATGCCACATGTGGTATGACTTCTGTCACAAAACATGTCTTAGTTTTGTCTTTACCTTGTCAAAACACAGGAGCAGTACATTATCGTTAAAGGATTGTCAGTACTTTAACTGATCGCATTTGTGATGCTCCAAAAGAAAAGAAAACACCCACAAGCGGATAAAATAAAAACTTGAGGCAAATGAAACATATAGAAATATAAACACTGGGAGCAGGCAGGTGATTTGCAGGTGAGCAGGGTTGTGATTTGCAGCAGAAATAGTACGGTCAGAAATATTCCCATTATTTTCTCTTCAGCATCAGCTGACTGTGTAAGAAAGCTGCTGTATAGTTATGAGTTTCTAATTAAGTATTCAACTGTGCTCTGAAACACTGGAAAGCTGCTAGCCTTTTATTACTATTTCTTCTCCTTTCTCTAGATCTTTAGTTTTTCTAACATGCAAATAAATATAGTTTTCCTTAACTCCTGTGAGTTAAGGAAGCAGCAGGCTCTCCATTTCACAGGCAGAGAGAGGGAGACAGAGAGGTTTCAGCCAGAGCCCCAGGAGTCAGTACTGTACTCATGGGATTGAACACTGGCTCACACTTACTCTACATGTTGCCTTTTCAGTGCACGAATGACTGTTCTCAAATGAGATGTCAGGATGTACTGTACATCTTATTTCTATGCTCCCATAGGGCAAAAGCAAACTGTATGTACATTCTGTTCACTGGAGACAACAGAATATATAAAGCTTGCAGATGCTGAAGCCACATGCTGATGCTCTGCTTGGGTGAATATCACCCACTTTATTCATAAGGTTATCCTGGGAGGGAAATTTCCCCCACCTACTTCAATAGAAGCCCAAAGTCAGAAATAATATTGATCCCTTATGCTTTTTGTTAGCTGCAGCTTTTAGGCAGCAGGAGTCAGAAATAATCCTTGGAGAATAGCACTGTGCAGCAGCGTGCACCAGCCGCCTCCTGCCCTCACCAAGGCTGTGCCAGCCCTGTGCTGCTGGGGGCTGTGACTCTGCCACCTAAATCTCCTGTGAGGTAACACCTTGCCTGCCTGATCAAACACAGCTGAGGGGGAAGGAATCAACTCAGCCATGTCTAAGTTCAGCAAACATGTTGAGGATAAGTGCACTCGATGAGGCTTTAGCATTCTCAATCTTTAATTAACTGAGGAAAAATTAGTTCTTTATTCTTAGGTTTATGTTTTTCCCATCACCATTGCACTGTGTTCCATAGGCCCTGTGCACTAATTTTGAAATCCCAGAATCTTCTATAAGACTATCGGTAAGGCAGGCTCGTTACATGATTTAACACAAATTATGCTTCTTGAATTAGTTTTTTCTATATGTTGAAGATGCTGAACAACAGTCACATCTCAGAGCTTTGGGGGATGGAAAAGAGGGGCAGAAGTGGCATTTTTGTCCTGTTATTGACCCATTCATTTCCTTCTCCAGCTCCGAGCTCTAGGACAATAAATGGGGCAGACCCATAAATGGCCAGGCTGGCAAATTTGCTGATTTGCTTCTTTGTCACTGTCCTGATGATATTTTAAAGTTTTAATTCATTAAAACGGTTAATCATGAGTCCTGACTTAGATATGTGCAAGTAATGCTCTTCCTAAAATCAGGGGGAGAGTGTTCAGGGGTGCTTCATCTCACCCTAAGTTGAGTGCTGAAGGAAGGTGAGCTGAATTGCTCCTCAGCAGTGTTGCTCTTTATAGGGGAAGCTGTGTTGACTAGTTCAGTCTTGGGCATCTGAGTATTTTGTTGTAGTGCACAGAAACCAAAGGCTTTCACACTGAGGGGATGCAGAGCACTGAGAAATCAGACCACGTGCATATGCAACAAGATTTTTACTGCAAGGCAGTTTCATGAGCACAATGGCACCTCTGCAAGTGAGGTTGATGGGATAGCTCAGGAAATAAAAATGCTCACATATGTCAGTGACAAATCCCTATTCAAGCAATTATGCACCAGTTTCATTTCAAAGCAATCTTAGCCCATTAAAGAAAAATGCACATTTAAAGTATTCTGGCTTTGTATTTAACAGAATGATTATCACTATTTCTGTTTGCCAAGCACACCCACACAAAAGAAATTCACTTTTAAAACTGCCTAACTTCAGATTTGCCCATCAGACCAGAACAGCCTTGGGTTTGTAGTAATAATTTCTTGCTTAATTACTTGTTTACTCAAGACATTTAGAGAGATTCTGGTCTTCTGAGTGAACGAGAACTTTTGAAAGGCAGCAGCTCACTCCCTCCCCCAGCATGGAGGTGTTGAAATGCTGAGGCTGCTGCTCTATGCCACGGTGCCTCAGCTGCCCCAGTGATGGGCACCACGTGGGAGCAGGCACTAGGTGACTTCAGGGTCCCTTGGCGAGGCAGTGGTAGCACCAGCTTCATCAGGAGCTACAGCTGTGACAACAGAAACTGAAATTTTGCCAGTCACCTTCATTTTTGTCCTATCTTTAATGGTAGCAACCTACCTAGGAAGTTTGTCTTGCCATGCTTCAGCAGAGACCTGAGTGTTTGGCACATTAAAGGATGGCTGTAGGTACGTGGAACCAGACAGGTGTTCTCTCAGAGGCACCTGGCAGAGGGGCACAGGGGTGAGGGAGGAAAGTGCCGCACTGATAGGACAGGCAGATGGGTAACCAGATCTTGCTTGTCCCAGCTGTAGCCCACACTGCTGTCCCTGAGACCAAAGCTGAGATCCTGCTGTTTCTCTCCTGGATGCGTTTGCCCCTGAGTGGCTTGTGCATGTAGTTGTACTTGGAGCTCAGGGCAGGAGGTCTCTCCTTGTCCTCTTCTCCTTGTGTACTGACAATCATAGGCCATGGGATATTGCAAAGATTTCCATATCCTGTACTCTTTCCACCTCAGCAGCGTTAGTCTTGCTGCATCTCGACCCTCCCCAGAGATCCTCTAGCACCTTCTATGAGGAAGTTGAATTTCAAGCATCCTGGTAACTGCAGTCAGTCTGCTTACAGCAGGTGACTGCAAACTTGGTCAGAGGACCAAGCGTGAAATCATCCTTGGGTATCTGAGGAGTACATAGACTGAAACTGTTGACGTATTCAGTATCTCCACAGCCTTTCTTGCATGAACAGAGGTGTTGCTCCTCAGATAAGGACTTGTCCCTGCTTGGGAGAACTGGTTTTCCACAGGCCTGGCCGGAAACTAAGCTGCTGGAAATGTTCACTGGAAACAGCTATTTTTTGACTTCCCCTGCTCTGCTCTCCTGTAAAGCTTATGGCCAGCCCATCTGGAGGCTTCCCATGGGCACATGGGAACCAGGGAAAAGCAGGAAATGTATATCTAGGAAGAGAGTAGGATGAGATGGAGGATTAGGCCTTCTGAGACTCACTACAGATTTTTTTTTTTTTTAAGGAGACCATAAAATGCGAAGTCTTTCAAACTGAGGTTTGTTCATCTGTCACAGCAGTGTTGATAATGATTAATAATGATGGGGAAGAAAAACATTCACAGAATTGTTTGGCATTAATACTGTGCTAAGTAATAAAGGGAGCAATAATAACCCCTAGCAAGAAACATGTGCTGGAGATTTCCAAGGTGGTCAACAGACCTGTTTTCTTTTCCTATTTCAAAAGGAATCAGTTGTCCTTCACCCCTTGGTTTTGAAAATTGGACATTGCAACAAACAAACCAAAGTTTCTGACAGAAGAGGATTTTGGAGGCGTAGGGATTCTCAAGACCCAGGACATTGTAGCCATTGCTGTTTGTCCTTTCAACAAAAAGTGACAAAAAGTCAATTGGTCGTTGTCGCCCTGCCACAATAATTGCAACCTTTGAGAAGTAGCAATATCATCAGAAATACATAGCAATCAATGCATTTAATAAAACACCATCAGCACCATTATTTATACCCATTTCCTTAGAACTGAAAAAAAAATTGAAAAATAATTCCCTTATATGATGAAATAATTTAGACTTATAATGTAATTGCATATGTATCTTGCACTGCTTCAGCTCCAGGCAGAACACAGTTTGAGTTACCAAATCAATACAAGGCATTCTTGGGACAATTTAAGCATGTTGGTACAAGAAAGTTGAACCAATTTCACTGCAGTTTTGTCTAATTCAAGTAAGCAAAATCAGCACAGACTTCACAGGGGTCCAAATCAATCTGTTGTGGGGAACAAACCCATCAGTAGGAAACAGGGTGAAAATCTCTTCTCATTTTGACTCTGATGCTAATTTATCCAGACAAAAAATTATGTGTTTTTACCAGAATCGTTTTGTGTATGTTTTTAATTTTAATTTATTTTTTTTTCCCCCATTTCACATTTATAGTTTAACAGCACCCGTTCGCCCTCCCCAATTGAGTGTTGCCACATGACCCCCTGGAGTAGAAAGGTACTGGAAAAACAAGCAATCCTCAGTTAACAGCCCTGTCTCACTCTTCTCCCTTCCAGATCCTAACCCTTCCTCTTGCTTGCTTTTCACTTGCTAACTTTACTGCGCTGAAAGAAGCCATTTCTGTTTTTCTCACGCCAGTAAGACACAATAATAACTTTTCCCCCCTTCTTTCACTCTTCCCTTTGGATGGGTTTCAGGAGCTCAAGGCCACAAAGCTGCCTCCCCCTATCACCTCCTTTAAAAGGCCTGAATCGGGACAGATTCGATAGTGTTAGCAATTGCATTTAATTCTCTTGCAATGTTTTGCAACTGCTCCTTCTCTTTTTCGGTAAGAAACAGTTCTTGAACGGTAAGAAATGGTTCGGACAATGCCACACCGACAGCAGGTATTTATTCTCTGGCCATTTGGTGATGCTACTGCTTGAAGAGGAGGAGCTCTGGCAGCCAGGGTCACTTTGCCCACTTTGTCCAGCACTTCATTGTCATCCAGGGAAGGATGGATTCGGCAACAAATGCAGCCTGTGTGTGTGTGTGTGTGCGCCCATGTGCCNTGTGCTTGAAGTTTATATGAGCTATTCACGTCTGCCGGGAATCAGCACAAAAGCTGCAGGCAGAAAGAAGGCTGCAATGTTTGACTGAAACCCTACGTGGGAAAAGGGGGTTTTCTGCGGGCGGGAGAAGAGGAATCGTGCGTTGCCTTGGGTCTGGGGGTGCGGCGGGAGGTGACACTGACGAGGTAAGTAAGTGCCCTCCAACAGTTTAAATAGTAGCTGCCGAGTTAAGATCTTTAATGCTTTTGGGGCCGGGACATAAATGCTGTTTGGCAAGCCTGAGATGGTTAATTCCCCCAGGATTTGTGAGGAGCCTGGGCGGAGGAATGGCAGAAGTACAATGGCAGACAGGGCATGATCCTGCAGTGTTCAACACCCGCCTGCTCCATGCTCTGCCATGGCAATGTAGAGCAACATTTTCTCTTTGCCCTGTTTGCTACCGAAACGAAAACTGGCAAATAAAGTGTAAACAGCAGGCATGAAGGAGAGAAGGCTGGTAGTTAAGCAGCTGGGAATTCAAGACCGAAGAGAAAGCCGGTCTGAAAGGGATTGCACTTCATTTTTAAAAAATGTGAGGTAGACAGATGTCCTGAGCTGGCCAGACAGTTGTCACAGCTTACAGAAGAATGTTTTAATGGAAGAAGGGAGGGAAATTAGGCAGGAAAAGGTGAAGGTAAGTGTTTCTCCCCTCTGTCCCTTCCAAACAAAATAGAAACTTTTTTTTTTGACAAAAAAAGAGACCCCCAAACCCATGTTGGCAGCCATCATCACATGAAAATGCACTTGCTTTATTTCTCTTTGCAAGACAGGGTGTTGGGGGACTTGTTTTTTCCAAAAGAAAACAAACCATCTGTGTTTCTTCCATGCTGTTTACTTTTCTCTCTGTTTCTTTATCTTCAGCATCTAGTACTTCTTGTAGTATGCTGTAAAAATACTCATGGTTTCTAAACAATCTCTTTTGAATTTCTTCTGGTGTGGCTACCCTTTCCTTTGGTTGTTATCCCTCTGTCCCAGCATTGTCAATACCTGCCACTTCCCACCACACAGCTGTTGGGTGGCTGTACCATGGTCTGCTCTTATTCTGTCTTTGTACAAATGAAATGCAAATAGTTTTTCTGAAGTATGGAGGAGTCTTCTTTAACATTTTGGACGTTCTGATGCTTGAATGAATGCTTGTATCAGGTCAGTTGCAGTTGCAAATGAAAGTCCATGTCTAATGTTTGCGGTGACTGAGGACATGCTTGCCACAGCTGCGCACGAATGCAGGATGTGTCCCTTCTGACAGAGGAGATGGCCTGTAAATGTCACTGTAAATGTGCTGACTTCCAGTATGTTAAGGTGTTTTTCTCCTATTAGCAGGATGTTAAGTTTCCATTGGAGAATGGCTGGTGTTGTGTGACTTAGCTAGAGTGATTCCTCCCTGCATCCCTGTAACTGATTTCTGATTTGTGTGTCTGCTTTGTTTCAAACTTAGCCTTGTGGGCCTGAGTGGGAGACACTGATTTTGAATGTATTCATTTGCAGTCCCACCCACCAGAGGACGAAGATACAGATGTCATGTTAGGGCAGAGGCCGAAAAATCCAATACATAATATCCCTTCTACACTGGATAAACAAACCAATTGGAGTAAAGCACTACCTCTCCCAACTCCAGAGGAGAAAATGAAACAAGATGCCCAAGTGATTTCTTCTTGCATTATCCCCATCAATGTCACTGGTACAAATCTCTTCTATTTCTTTTTGTATTTATTGCATGGTTCAAGGGAGGTCAAGTACTTATTTTGTTTAATTTATTTGAAGTCACGGGATTGTGCAGTCTGGGGGCAAAGACCCTAGCTTGAGGATTTAGTTTCTGAAAGACAGTGGGCTAAATTCATCCCTTATGCCTGACTGCTGGAGTCGCTGAAGCCGCATCTAGGATTAATTTGGCCCATACTTTCAGAGTCATGTTATATGGTGTGACATAACCCTAGTTCCCTGTATAAACAATGTACTTCTGTTGTGTATATAACCTACAATTTTTATTTACAAAGACCTCAAATAACTTTTTGAATGTAGCTGACTGAAATAATGCAGAAAGCCGCCACAATTAATCATATGATTATCATGTGTAGCAGGAGAAGAGAAACTAGAGAATGTAGGCTACTATTTGCAGTGCTTTAAACATGCAAGGCATGAATGTGTAGCATGCAAACCATCGCTCTGAGATCTCTTTACATGCAGCTATGCTGAAGGTATAGTAATGGCGTTTTCTTTTATTTCTATAACATTTGGATATATTTGACTAGATTTATCTGAAGGAGAATTTGTTTATAAAAGCAGTAGGTATATCACTTATTAAATGTGATAGATTACTTGTTTCCAGAATCAAAAATCAGGCTGTTTTTCTCTTTCTCTTTTTCTCTTTCTTTCCTTCCAGAGGGCTATGGTAAAGATAAAGTTGATCTGAGTTTTCCTCAATAATTTTTTCAAGTACCAAGTTTTGATTAACGTAAGAGCATAAAGTGGGCTGACTTCCACAGTTATAGACTTCAATGTAAACAATCAGGAAAAAAAGCAGGGGGCTTTAAGTTAACCTTCATTCTCCAGAGAAAATATTTGTATTTAATTCTATTTTCCCAGTAACTGGGGGGTTGGGGTAAGGTCACAGCCCCTCACTTCCCACTGTTCTTCCCCCTGTCTGTCAGTGGTGCACAAACCTTCCTTCAAGACAGGCTGGAGGATTCACCGTGGTGCTGGAGAGAGCTGTATGCCCCCAGCCCAGCTTCAGCTCACAGCCAAGGCTTTTGGACTTGCAGCACATCTGTCCGACAGCACCACGGTGATGAGCCCCCATCTGCTCCACTGTCAGCTGCATGAATCCTGCCGGTGACAGCAACACTGTCCCACTTCCCCTCCATGCCGGCAGAGGAGGTGACACCGCACAGTGCCACCAGCTCTGCCTGCCTGTGGAGGTGGCAGCCAGGACTGGGTGTTGCTTTGCCCAGGACAGTGCTCTGACCACAGAAGGACAGGCAGCCTGGCAGAACTGCCTTCATGCACCCTGCTGGGCTGGACGTCGGGAGCCAGCTGGCCAAGGTCGTAGGTTGGGCACTGCCACTGGAAATCCCCATGGAAAGTCATAGATAATGTAGCACATTTCCACGAGGGAAAGCTGGTGACAAAATGATGCTCCTTATAGATTCAATATAGGACCCTAACCGGTGCAGGCTCTCTGACAGGGCTAATGACACCCAATGCAGCCACAGGACAGTTAGGTCTGGGACCAATGTTAACTTTTCCAGTAATAGCCATTTTTGCCTAGACTCCACCTGCCATACATTGGAACCAAATTTCCACTGATCAGTTTTACAGATCAAGAATGGTATGTAATCTTCTGGATGTTTATGTGTATCATTCTCATTATCACTAATGGGAATAATTTGTATGCGTCACGGGGAAGGAATACCCTCTTCCACTTCCCTCTCAGAGATGACCCCCGTGCATCTGGCACACAGAGCATGTTTGGCTAACTCACAGTTGCTGGAAAACCAGCAATGATGCTGATTGATTTTTTGTTTCAAAAAGTTTGCTTTTAGTTCTCTGTTTTTGTTTTTTAAGCTTCTTCCAACCCTGAGAAATGTTCACTTTTTAAAAAATGATTGTTGTTGGAGTTTATGGCACTTTTGTTCCATATTAAAGAAAGTTCTTCCTCTGCTTATTCCAGGGGCATTGGTGGTTACAGGACATCTGTCTGAAGCCTCTATTTCACTGTAGTAGATTTCAAGAAGAACTTTTACAAGAAAGTTACTTTTTAATGTTTTACATTGTTATGTAATGTAATATGTATGTGTATGTCTGTGTATAATTATGTTTTCTATAATTATACGCTATTAAAATAGAGCTTCTTATCAGGATTTTTTTTTCCTTTTGTTTGGTTTAGTTTGTTTGTTTTTCTTAAGATTACAAACCACTGTACCAGCAATCCTTATGTTAGTGTTTCTATGGACCTGGCACATTTTTTCCAACCTGTCCCACGTCAACTTTAGAGAGCACGAGTGCATGTACAGTTGTGCAAAAAGCCAGCACAAATAGGCACTGGCCTTCTGGTCAGCCTCCTTTTAACTCTATTTCAACTACACAGTGTAAAATCAAACTGAAAGACACTTCCCTGTGCTAATGCCATGGAAACATGAAGAAAACAAAGAATTCTCACCTATTCTGTATGAAGATGGTCATAAACAAATGTACTCAAGAACTTGTGCTTCTAAGTCTAAACTAAGGGTCTTGATTGCGTGGCCTGAGCAGCCTCCCACCATGTGCTGTGCAGATGTGAAAATCAGGCCACTTCCTAATGTATACAAATAAATAGCTCCCTGTTAATGTCACTCTTGGCCATGTGTCATTGTCACAGAGAATGCTCTCTAAACTTGCATGGTGACTTGGCCCCATTTTAGCTGTCTCCTTCCTTTATGAAATGTTAGCTCCCTTGGCATATTGGTCTCCTAAGAAGCACCCAAATACTGCAATATGGCATTATAACTTTAAAATGCTTTCTTATGCTTAGTTGCTCAAAATAAGTCAGGTTACAGCTGGACAGATAATGCTTTGCAGACAAGTTACTGTCATTGTCCCTATGACAGATGGATAAATAGCTGTAAGAAAGATGCCCTGCTACCAAGAGCTCTCAACTCTATTTGCCTTCCTGATTTTCTTTCCTTTTTCTGTTCTTTTTCTTTTCATGCCTTCTGTTATTTTTGGCAGACCAGGCTGCTGAGGGGGAGCTGGAATTAGATGTAAAACTGTGATATACTGTGATATAATTTACATAAGAGCTACATAAGGGCTCCCTTATGTTTATTCACAGGCTTAATCCAAGCTCACATACCTCCACTGTGTTCCAGCCATGAAAATTTGTTTACTATTTCTAAAGGCTAATGAGACCTATTTATGGGTTGCAGGAGTTGGTTTTGACAGAGAGGCTAGTATACGCTGCTCTCTTGTTCATTCACAATCTGTACTACAGCGGAGACGAAAGTTGAGGAGGAGGAAAACCATCTCTGGCATCCCCAGAAGAGTGCAACAAGAAATAGGTGTAGTATAAATACAAATCTTCCATAGATAGCTTTCTAACCAACTTAAATTGCAGGGATACGAGCTGGTAGCTAGCCTTCCAAAGAAATGAAACCTTGAAAGTGTAAATGCTTGTGGAGTTTAGGAATGACATGTTTTGTTCTTTTGATTTATTACAGTAAGCAAAGCTATATTACTCCATGCAGCCTTGAAGGACCAGGGGCCTTACTGAGTAATATAGATATATGTGTTCAGCTCTTATTGTGTAAATGTTAATCAGTTCTTTTTTCTTTTTCATTTTATTTCTGTTATGAACCCATAGTTATGTGCATAAAAAGTAACTAGATTAAGTGAAAGTTTTTTCTTGCATCAGGGGAGCTTAAGGTAAAGAACTGACAGATGTTACTCAGCAAAGTGATGATGAGTTGTCACAACAGCTGGATAACTTAGATGAGCAGTTGAATATCCACCATAGATACAGCTGCTGTACCCTACGGGAGCTTTGCTAAACCTTTCTTTTATTTATCACACTCCTCAATTCCTTCCTATTATTCTTTATCACCAAGAATATTTGCCTTAAATCTACCAAATTACGTCACTTTTTATCAAGGTAAATTAGGAGCAACTCTGTTGGGGGCAAATTCAGTGCGAAATTCTTATTAATCCAAAATGAAACTAACAAAATTGTTATTTCTAAATGTTCATCTGCACCTGAAGATGGCTCTGGTGTCTCAGTCTGTTGCCATGAAACTTGATTGGAAGCAGAAGGAATGTGTTTATCATAGGGAATAAGCAATCAGAGAACCTGTGAAAGAAAGATCCTTTTACCTTGCAAATATTCTTGATAGTAAAGAAGCAGATAAAGGTAATTCTGAACAGACAGGTAGGCAAAACAGAATTATTTTTGGAAGCTTATGGAGTGTTTTGTCCAGCAGCAACTCCTGAAAACTGTCTTTAAGTAGCTGAAATAGAGTGATAAAAACTGAGAACTTAGTATTTGTCTTAATATTTACCACAGCAAGCTCAGCTTCACATTGAGAACACATTGCAGAAGTCATGTTGCAGGACTAGGAGAATTTCCCTACCTCAATGGCAGGTGGTCTGCCTTATAAATTCTTAAATTTAGCAAACTTAAATTTGGCCCAATGCTCAGCAAGATTAAAAAATAAAGAGTACAGCAGATAATGCTTCTTGGGTTGCTCCGCGGGTTGTCTCGTGCCAGGAAATGTGGAGCTCTCTCCCACTCACCCAGCTTTCCGTGTGTCCTAGATTCAGACGAGTCGCCAGTGGCGAGAGAGCGCAATGTGATTGTGCACACAAACCCGGAATTCTCTGGCTCCAGCAACAGGAGGTTGGGGACCCGGGACTCGGAGTGCCAGACGGAAGAAATCCTGATAGCTGCTCCCTCCCGGCGACGGATCCGCGCCCAGCGGGGGCAGAGCGTTGTCGCATCCCTCTCCCACTCTGCTGGCAACATCTTGGTCCTGGCGGACAACGGGGATGCGGTCTTTGCTGCTGCTGTGAGCAACCGCATCCGCTCACGGAGCCTTCCTCGCGAGGGTGCCCGGGCCAGCGAGGGCCATCAGGATGCCACCACCAAGAGTGCTGGGTACGAAGCAGAGCACTTCCTAGCTGGTCAGGAGAGGATCCCAAAAAAGGGGAAGGAGATCTTGAGCAAGCAGGGTTCACAGGAGTGCCAGCCCATTGGTTTAACTTGTCCTCAGCACCTGCACAGCCCCGAACACAGCATCGGCGAGAGGGGGAGATCACGGCTATCAAGGATGGTCGATTCAGGCAGCTGCGAAATTTCATCCAACTCAGACACCTTCGGGAGCCCAATTCACTCCATCTCCACAGCAGGAGTCCTGCTCAGCAGTCACATGGACCAGAAAGATGACCACCAGTCCTCCAGTGGCAACTGGAGCGGGAGCAGTTCCACATGTCCCTCCCAGACATCTGAAACCATTCCTCCTGCTGCCTCTCCTCCGCTGACAGGCTCTTCACACTGTGACTCCGAGCTGTCACTCAATACTGCTCCCAATGCCAACGAGGACTCCAGTGTCTTCATCACAGAGCAGTTTGGTGACCACGCAGACAAGGTCAGGGGCCACAGGGCGAGCTCCTTCACATCCACTGTGGCGGATTTACTGGATGACCCCAACAACAGCAACACGAGCGACAGTGAGTGGAACTACCTGCACCATCACCATGACGCCTCCTGTCGCCAGGATTTCAGCCCTGAGCGCCCAAAGGCTGACAGCCTGGGATGCCCCAGCTTCACCAGCATGGCCACCTATGACAGCTTCCTTGAAAAGACCCCCTCTGACAAGGCAGACACTAGTTCACACTTCTCTGTGGATACTGAAGGATACTATACCTCCATGCACTTTGATTGTGGTCTGAAGGGTAATAAAAGCTATATTTGCAACTATGCAGCCCCAGGCTCCGAGACTGTCCAGACCGGGAGCATGACTTCCAGCCTGGCTGACTGTGCCTGGCAGGAGTGCATGAGCCACAGGAGACAAGGACGGCAGAGCATCTCACTGAAGAAACCAAAGGCAAAGCCAGCCCCACCAAAACGCAGCTCGTCTTTGAGGAAATCAGAGGGCAGCACCGACCTTCCTGACAAGAAAGAACCAAAGATCGGTAGCGGGCAGCATGTCTCTCACACTGCCAGGGAGATGAAGCTGCCCCTTGAGTTTTCAAACACACCTTCCCGAGTGGAAGGCCCCAACCTGCCAGCCAAGCAGGAGCTTCCCTGGGCAAACCAGGGTGATGGCGGGTTAAAGGACACTCCGTTCGACACCGCTGATATCCCCTCCTTTAAAGATGAAGGTGCTGAACAACCTCACTATGCAGACCTCTGGCTTCTGAATGACTTGAAATCCAGCGATCCTTACAGGTCCTTGTCCAATTCAAGCACTGCTACGGGTACTACAGTCATAGAGTGCATCAAGTCACCAGAGAGCTCCGAATCCCAGACGTCTCAGTCTGGGTCACGAGCTACAACCCCATCCCTCCCCTCTGTTGATAATGAGTTTAAGCTGGCTTCCCCAGAGAAGTTGGCAGGGTTAGCCTCACCCTCCAGTGGGTACTCCAGCCAGTCAGAGACGCCCACCTCCTCTTTTCCAACAGCTTTCTTTTCGGGACCTTTGTCTCCAGGCGGGAGCAAGAGGAAGCCAAAAGTACCAGAGAGGAAGTCATCACTGCAGCAGCCACTCTCAAAAGACGGCACTGCCTCAGTGAGCAAAGACCTCGAACTTCCGATTATACCTCCTACTCACCTCGACCTAAGTGCTCTTCACAATGTCTTGAGCAAGCCCTTCGCTCACAGGCACCAGCTGCATACCTTCAGCCACAGCAAGCAGAGCGCGGTCGGGGAAGCCCTGCAGCCCAGCCCTCCCTCCGCCCTTGCCATCACACCCTCTGTCCTCAAGTCTGTCCACCTCCGGGCAGTCAACAAGCCTGAAGGAGTGAAACATAAAGGCAATACCCCAGACCTGCTCTGCATACAGGAGACCGCCTTGATGACAACTGATGTCTCTCCAGGAAAAATGAGGCCACTCTTAGCTAAGAAACCAGTATCACGCCAGTACTCTACAGATGAGGCCATAATGCTGTACATCGACACATCCCCAGCAGAAGCAGGCCCTGGAAAGCCGCCTTTAGAGAAAAGCTCCTCTTTCAGTGGGCAGAATAGCTGTGAGCAAGAAGCTGTAACTTCAGCAAGTGTGGGTCTAGTTGAAATCAAACCTGGGAAGGACCAAATGCACCTGGCCGCTGAACACCTATCAGAAAGCTCGCTGAATCAGACATGTACTGTCACCGTGGATGGCTTTCAGAAGGGCTCAGCTGTCCCCACAGGTGATGATGAAACAAAGAAACCTGTCCAGGGAGCAGAAACAGTGCATGATTTTCAGCAAGTGCAGGCTCAACAAGAGCTCTCGGCAGGCAGTGAGGGGAAGATGGAAACTGGGACTGTGGGTGAAAGCCCAGCTCAGGCTGAGGGACCAGCCATCACCTATCAGTTAAAGCACCAACCCGATGTAAGCCACCATGTGCCTGGGAATATCAGCTACGAAGCAGAGATGGCAGCAGTGGATTCACTCAGCGAAGAGGGTTGCAAGCAGGAAAACGATATTACATCAGGTATCCCAACCAAAAGTGCCTCTGATGACAGCAGGGCAGACGAGACAGTGAGCAGCGCAGACGAGCCTTCGCTGAAAGGTCAGTTGGGAACTCTTTCTGTGTCGTACCCAGTCAGGCAGCTTTGGATGGGATGGTAGTGGAATCTCAGAGCAGGCTGGAGTGGCACATCAGCTTCCTTCTGTGGGTTTAAGCATAGAACCCCCCACTTCTGTTAGCTGCCTGGCCAGCCTAAAGCTATTTCCACTTTTTCAAAGTGTTAAGACTGCATTTCTGGTATTTATTTCCTCCCTTATGTTGTATTTCAGCTGAAAACATAAAAGGGAGGAGCAGTGGCCCTGGGTACAGAAGAGTCTTATTATCACAGCTGTGCTGTAAATGGGAGATCCTGTGTTCAGTGCCTCTTTGATGGGCTGCAACATCAAACAGACACAACTTTTAGCTTAGAGGGTAAAGGCTGAATGGTGATACTGGCCACTTGGTTGTGAGTGGAGCTGGTGCCTCTAACTGGCGGTGCCGTTGCAAAGCGCAGTGGAGTCTGACTCATAACATGTCTTCTTTCCTTGTTTAAGAGTCTTCTCCAAGCGATGAGTCCATCATGTCTCCACTGAGTGAGGAGTCACAGGCTGACACTGAGGATGTCTTTGTGTCTCCGAACAAACCCCGCACTACTGAGGATCTGTTTGCAGTCATTCACAGGTGACCTAGCATTGCAGAAATGGGAAATGGTAACATGCATCCCTGCACAGTTGTCCACTAACAATCGCTGTAGGATGGTTATTCCATGGTTACGTCTTGTCCTCAAACTAGCTTCTTTAGTTAACTCAGTTTAGTTTTCTAAAAGGCCTCTTTTAAAACATTCTTTATTATGGTCTGGAGTGCAGTCTGAGTATCTTCATGGCACGTGTAGGATACTTTATAAATAAAAACATCAGGCAATTCTCTAAAAAACATACATGTCTTCAAAGAAAACTACCTGCAGTGGTTCCTGTCTTCTGCTTACAAGTCCACCAGCTGTATTCCAGTGAACGAGTTGTTGCAGCAAGAAGGATGAGAAGGCATATCTTCAATTTTAGAGTATTTTGTAGTCAGCTGAATTTTGGGAACACAACTGAAAGTCTTCTAATATTGAATAGGTTACACTGTGTATTATTATTACCTAGGATTCTGTATGTGTTGGGTAGGAAGACTTGGCAAAATATGATATTAAAGCCATGGGAGAAATTGAACTAAGGACAAGTTGTGACTTGTCCCGACTTGTCCAACCCCAGTCACTGAAATAGCCAGAGGGCAAGGCTTATCAGCCTTTGTTAGTGTTAACGGCCCTCTAGCAGGAAACAATAGGCTGCTCCTGGGTGGACCCCAAAACTCCCAAATCTTATCATTTCAATGGGAAGCTGAAAAACCAGTTTTTAGGGGTCTAATATGTAACATCTATTGTAATACTCTCATAGGCTATATGCAAATAATGTAGAGTTTGCATCTTGTACTGGATTGGTTGGTGGAAATTAGAATGTTCATCAGGGAACCTATTTTATGTTATTGGGAGCAACACATTGTATCCCTTTTTTTATCCTCTCTTACCTCCCTCTGTAACTCCCCTTGCTCTGCCACGGAGCTGCGCCTGGCGGCCTCGTGGCAGGGTTCCCTTCCCTCCACTCCTCTTCCTCAATAAACTGGCATGCTCCGAGACTGAAGAGCAGAGAGAGCTGATTCAAACCGTCCGCAGAGGTATCCCACGGCAGGCACCCCCCTGATTTCTTCCTTCATGTATGCATTGTTGCCTTTACAAAGAGCTGATTGTGCATACATTGGAAGAGCTGGGTAATGTTGAGAGGGACTCTGTAGCTCAGCACCATGAGTCACTGATAGCCTCCAATATTTGACAGAGATATTAAGAGAACTCTGGCTGATACAAAAGCAGCTGTAAAACTCCAGAACAGTGCTAAGAATTATACTACAAAAATAACATATGAAAGAGTTTTCCTTTGTGTTTTTACAGATCAAAAAGGAAAGTTCTTGGAAGAAAGGATTCTGGAGACCTTTCTGTAAGAAACAGATTGAGACCTTCGTCTGGGACCAGCAGCCAGCCTCCCACCAGCAGCACACTGCCCACCAGCAGCATGCCACCAGCCGGCACCGTGGGCACTCCCATTAGCAGTCAGAGGTCCCCCGGGCTCATATACAGGAATGCCAAAAAGTCCAACACATCCAATGAAGAGTTTAAGCTACTGCTCCTTAAAAAGGGCAGCCGGTCTGATTCCAGCTACAGGATGTCTGCCGCAGAAATTCTGAAAAGTCCTATTTTGCCCAAGTCTCCTGGAGAGCTGACGGCGGATGCCCTTCAAAGCATGGAAGAGTCTCCTCCCGCGACCAGCCCCGATGCATTATCCCCGCTCTCCCCCTGCTCCCCCAGGGTCAACACGGAAGGATTCTCCTCCAAGAACTTCCCCATGTCGGCGTCCTCGCGGGTGGGGCGGTCGCGGGCGCCGCCGGCAGCCAGCAGCAGCCGGTACAGCGTGCGCTGCAGGCTGTACAACACCCCCATGCAGGCTATCTCCGAGGGGGAGACCGAGAACTCCGACGGCAGCCCCCACGACGATCGGTCTTCTCAGAGCTCTACATAGGCTGCATGGATGCCAGGGCCAGGCTGCCGACACCACTCGAGCTCTGTAAGGATGTCAATGTGAGAGGCCAATGCTGTAGCAATCAAAAAGAAAAAAAAAAGAAAAAAAAAAAGAAGAAAAAGAGAAAAATCGCAGGGCAATATCAATGCTTAGATGTGTTTGCGTTTGTAAGATGCTGGGGAAACAAAAGGACTACAGCTGTAGCTATTTATTACATTACATTTTCTAAAAGGATGAAGATATGCTATGTCTGTTCTGTTTTCTTTTGGCTTTGTTTGGTTTATCCCACTCTCATTTCCATTGCCACTGTAGATTTCAAGGCTATACACTTTTCATAGAGTTAAAGGTGACTTTGGGTGGGTTTTTTTCCCAGAAGCTGCCCATCTAGAAACAAATCCCTCACTGTAGTGCTTCCCTATGGATAAAAAAAAAATGCTCTTGAGAATTGGTATTTTTCTACACTAAAATGAGCTGAAACAAAATTTAGAAGAAATTAACAAAACATATGTAAATATCATATTTTTGATAAAAATTTGTAAATAGAATTATCAAAAAGTGGACGTGGCAAATGATTTACTGCATAACAACTTTGTTTATAGAAGACAAATGAATTCAATTGTAATAACTGTATTCTGTGAATACCATTTTCATATCAAACATAAAACATGGCCACCAATAACCACTTTCAGTGTGACATGCCTGAAGGATGACATCGAGAAGTGGAAAGCGGGAATTTTCCACCTAAGTTAAGGAAATGGAAAAGCTGACTGTGAGGGGATTAAAGAAACCATTTGTCTTTCTAAGGCAGCTCCAAAGAAGCTAACTGGAAAGCACAGCTGGGAGGGTTACCGTGAGGATCGGTGGGGAAGATGAGTATGTTTCTGACAGAATGAAGCTGGGTCTGATGCAAGGCCCCAAAGGGTCCCATCCCACAGCCTCCCCTGGGCCTTTATTCTTGCAGGGATTGCTTCAGAGAGGATAGATGTGAGAGGAAACAGTACTTAACTTTCACATTCCTATTAGGCTATTGGGATACATAACACAGTCATAACCTGGTAACTATAATCTTTAAACACAGTTAGTTTCTGGTTCGTAAAGGAAACAAATTATAAGCATGCAAGAAGCGCTTTCAATTTATCAGTATAAATCCGCAATGAGTTTTCAGTGAAGCTTTCTCTTTGTGCTGATGAGATTCATGCTACCTAAATATTTACAAAAATGACACTGTGAAAACGTAGCTGGGAGATAGGTATGTGTATGCATTATTTATATTCATTGTTGAGCTGGAAAGGGGAAAGCTCCAGTTCATTGTGCCAGCCACGTACAGTAGGGATCTGGGTTTACCAGAAACACAGAACAGGGTGGGGGACTGGGGTGGGGTGGGAAAGGAGACAAATCAAAGTAGCTGCTTTGATACAAATGAAGGCAGGGAGATAAAATCTGAATTACTTGAAGTTACTTGAATATTCTCATCTTAAAACTGCAAGAACCCGTGAGTCACTTTATACTTTTAATTTTTAAACAGAATAAAACCAACAGGCCTGATTCTCCTTTGGGCCACCACAATTTCCATTGATGTAGCCCCATCTGTGCTACTTAGAGGACAAGGCCCTCTTTATCCAAAACTGATGCAGTTGGTGTTGGTTGCTGTAGGATATGGTTTGGAATAGAGGAAAGGTTAGTGCAGAGAAAATAGTGAAGGAGAAATGGGGTGTGCAGTAGGACAGGTCAAGTAGGATGGCAGAAAGAGTGTTCTTTGGTATGAAGAAATCAGCTAAAAGCTGGCTTTAAGCATAAGTAAATGACTGGGAGGCAGGATGTGTGAATTCGGTTTTTACTGGATTTTTTTTCTTTTAATCATGTAACACATAAAGCTGAGAGTTATTGAAAGAAGGCAGATCATGTTTTAAAGAGGAAGGTTCTACCTAAAACTGTTACAACTTTAAGGAGTCAAAGCAAATCAGAACATTTTAACAAATCCGAAATGTTATTCCCCATAAGGTTCACATCTGATTTTGTCTAGTGCTTACCACGAGACATACATTATTCAGGGTTTCCTACTGTCCTCCTGTATAGCCTGGTTGCAGTTGATGAGGTAGTCACTGTGCATGTGATATGTGTGTTGGGATGAGGGTTGGTCCATCAGTTGAAGGGCTGCAAAATTGTCTAAAATAGGTTTTAAAAAGGTAATGGGATAAAGGGTTTGGAAACAAAAAGCTAATCATAATAGTAGCTTAGTTAGGAAAATAAGTCTGAATACAAGTGAAGTGAATGAATGAGAATGTTTTAAGAGGAAATGTTTAGCATATTAAAAAACACCTTCTGGAGAGTATGAGTAAAGGACATTTAGATACTGGGCAGCAAATCCTTAATTTGTCATCTTCAGTAATTTTCTGCAAAAATTTTATCAGGAGCACTTTTGCAAAATATGTAATAGTCCTGAGTTAAATAGTAATTCAAAACAGTAAAGAGAATACAACTGAATTGACTTTGATGATACCACTTTTTATTACCAATCAATAATTTCACAGAGTCCCTAAATAAATATATATATGCTAATTTTGGTTTTTTAGCATAATGGTGAGGCAATACTTCACATACAAAACAAACACAACAATCCCACTGTAGTATAGTCTTCTTTTGCTTAATTTCCTGGTTTATATTTAGCAGATTGAAACCCAAATAGAGAGATTCTAAATCCCCTGGAAGAAAAGAGTTCATAACAAATGTGGGAGTCAGAGGAAGACGAATGGCGGGGATCCCTGTAGCACTTCAGGCGTGCCAGTAAGGCACCTGAGGACAAGCCACAGAGCGAAGGGGACATCACTCACCTCTTGAGACAGGGTCTAGTATGTGCATCAGCTAACTGCTGAACCGTCATTTCAACCTACTGTTCTGTTGCTTGCACTGATGTTATGAAAAGGATTTCTTAAGTTATACAGCTGTGTTCTGAAAAATAACATTTTCCCCTTTTCTTCTTTGTTTCTTTCTTCTTTTTTTTTTTCCTTTCTGTTGTTGTGGCAGCATAGAGGGCATGGATAGTTGTAGGAAAAAAAGCGTATGTTTGCTTTTGCCAAAGGTCAGTGATTGAGTGCATTTGCTGCAATGGTGGCAGATAGAGAAATACTGTAGGTTATGACTTAAAGAATAAAAAAAAATTAAGAAGGTTACAGTGTAACTATTTTGGTACTAGCACCAGTTCATGCTGGCAGAAAAGACAATGGTTTATGGACTTGCATCCATTTTGTATTTTTGTAATATTTGTAAATATGAACTTTTTAAATTGTTGCAAATATGGTTTCTTTTGTAAAATGTTTTCAAAGTTTACATTAAATCCAAGCCTTTGTATATTTTAGAGCTGTGCAACACTTTAAGTCTTGTATTTATTTTTAGTAAAAACGGTGACAGTTTCATTGTGAACCCCTCTCAAAAAATGTGTTGGAAAAGTTTGATTACCTAGAAAGTGTGTATAGAAACTGCAAATAAACGTGACTGCAATTAAATCACACATTCGTTTACTTATTTGTAGCAAGATTTGAAGTCTAATCTACAGACTACAAGTACGCTGTTTCCCAAGGTCACACTCAGCACATTACACATTTCAAACCTATTTAATCATGCTTTCTCTTCAACTTAATTTTTTCATAAATTGAGTAAGGGAAAATGTCTATCCAAACTGTCACTGACTTTAAGTGCTTACTTTGGGCATTGGCAAATTATAAGGTGTCACTTTCCCTGAAAAATCAGCTGCCCGAAAACCGCTAAGCGCCGACAATGGACATCACTGCCTGAGAGGAGGAGCGGGACAGTAACATGTCCAGAGCCCTGTTTGATTTCATAGGAACTTTTCAGGCTAGACCCTAGTGCCTGGTCTTGAGTGGGCTAGAGAGAATTGGCACAATGTGCAGACAGTGCTGGACCGCATCACTGCCTGCAGCTTAAAGCAAACTCTAAAGCAGGGAGAGGCAAAGCAGGCGTCCGTGCTGTTCTATGGGGCTGCGTTGGCTCCTGCCATGGGAGAATGGGCAGCACATGGCAGCCGAGAGACGGCGGTGATTGAGTCCCTGCAGGCACTGCTGCAGTCCCTACAGATTCAAGTTGCAGGCTTAAAAGGGAGGCTAGAGGAAGAATAGGCACAGAATAGTAACGCAGAAGTTTTGTGAAAGGAATTAGTAAGGGGATCCAACACGCCGGCAAACAAGAAGGCGTGCTCAGAAGATGCAGGAACCAAATAGCTCGCTCCCATTTATCCATGGGAAGAGCTAGCAGAGGCACAGGTTCAGGCAGACGCACCCTTTAGTAAAAACAGAGTATCTGCATGAAAATGACCAAGACCTAGTTCCCCTCATTACCATAAGGAAGTGCCGTTAATGGCCACTGAACGGGCAAAGTTTAAAAAGGATTTCAGTCACTACCCCAGGAAATCTGAGATGGAGTAGGTGTGGTGAGTATTCCTGAGTGGGGGGGACCAGTTCCTTTTAAGCGAGAATAAAGGTGAGGGACACTGGGGTCCTGGCATGTTCCTCACAACTGGGGACTGCCAAGCCCCCTGGTCACTAACCCAGAGAGTGCCTGTAGTAGTCGAAAATAAAGG
>VZRL01006423.1:0-21120 GCA_013397895.1 Origma solitaria
GAACCCCCTTTTGGATACCTGGGAGCCCACAGGAGCCCAATGGAGAGCCCTTGCTGCATTGGGCTCAATGACCGTGCATTCCATGTTGCTCTGCAGAAACCTTCAGGATTCTTTAAGCCAGTCAGGTCCTAACAACTTCATTTGACACCATGAAACTATTTTGAGTTGCTGTTGGATTTGTAATTGCTGGGAGTGGGTGGAGGTTAACTGCTTCATAAAACAAACCTCTCTTGAATACACGATTTGTCTCAATTTCATGAGCCTCCGTGACACAAAGGCAGTGATCCTGGGCTGGGCACTGGTGAGGTTGGACCTCAAATGCTGCACTCAGTTATGGGCCCTGCACAACAATAAAGACACTGAGGCGCTGAGTGTGTCCAGAGAAGGGCAATGGAGCTGGGGAAGGCTCTTGTGCTTTAACCCCAGCTGGCAATTCAGCAAGGAAAAAAAAGTGAGAAAGCAACTCATAAGGTGAGATAATTTAATAAACAGAAATAAATTCCAAAAATATTGGACGAGAAAAAAGAAACAGAGAAAAAAAAAACATGCAAAGTAAATGTTAACAGTTTCTTGGGCTTGGAGTAATCTTGTCTAGTGGAAGGTTTCCCTACCCGTGGCACGGGGGTGGAGCAGGATGATCTTTAAGGTGCCTTCCAACCCAAACCACACTGTTCTTCACCTCTAAGCACTACTGCTGCCAGCTGCTTTTGAGTGCTTCATTTACAGCAACACAAAGAGCCGTAAAAAAGCAAAGGGCAGTGAGGTGTGAATCTCTTGCTGTAACCGTCCCTCCTGATCCCACCTTCACAAGTGCATCCTGGATAAACAGCCTTTGTGGAAACACTGCGCTGCTTCTGGACCTGGAGCGAGTGAACAGATGTCTCCCCACAGTGCAGCGCCGTGGCTCAGCCCTGTTCGGTCCCACTCAGTGACTGATCAGATGCTGCTGAGGCTCAGTGAGACAGGCTGTGGGTTCAAGTGTGTCCCAAAGGAGAAGCAGTTTCCACCACCACCAATAACCAACAACTCCTTCTCATTTGGCAGAAAGACACTGCTATGATTATGTAGCATTAATGGCCACTCCAGATGTTCCTGAAAAAGGAAAGGAGATTTTGAACATACAGGACTTCTCATGGTCCACTGTAGCACTCATGAATGTGGGTAAAAACAGATAGAGAATACAGGAACAAGTAATCCCTGAGGTGTACTCTACTACACTCACCCACCCACCAACCTGCAGTTCAGGGATTTTTTAATGAGAGAAAATTTCTTTGTACTCCCTGAACCTTAATGCTTTTCCTCCCAAGAAGGTAGCCAGTCACATTTTGGTTCACTGTAAACGTTTGGCATTCATGGCCTGTGGCAAGCAGTTCCAGAGCTTCCCTATGTAACTGGTAGGTTCAAAAGCCTAGAGTTTCACCTCAGTCAAAGCAAACAGCTCATAAGCAAAGGCAACTACCAATCCATCTGCATCCACTTATTCAATGTAAACAAAAAAGTTATAGTCTTTTAGATACAACTTTATTATCACTGTACCCATCCTTGTTGCTGTGTCCAACAAAGGCAGCCTATTTTATATAAAGGATATGAGGCCACTTATAATTTCTGCTACAGACAGTAATTGAAAACTAAGCTACATTTAAGCACGTTTCATGCTTTATACCCTCAGCAAAATGCTGCCAGGTCAACCAGATACACACATACTGTCAATTATAAAAAAACTGACCCTTCACAAATTCCAGTTTCACCAAGAAAAAGTTCCATATGTACAGTTATCAAAAGAAATTTGGTTCTTTAGATAAAAGATAGATTAAAATTTGTTAAGCAACAGAAATATTCTTAAAGAATCACAGAATGGTTTGGGAAGGAAGGACCTTAAAAAACGCCACCTTGTTCCACCCCCCTGCACTGGACAGGGACACCTTCCATGAGTGCAGGCTGCTCCAAGCCCCATCTAACCCAGCCTTGAACATTTCCAGGGATGGGGCAGCCACAGCGTCTCTGCCTCACCATACTCTTCATAAAAAATTTCTTCTATATACCTAGCTTGAAGCTACTGTCCTTTACAGGAAAACCATCACCCCATGTCCTATGACTACAGGCCCTGCTAAAAGTCTGTCCCAATCTTTCTTATAAGCCCCCTTTAAATACTGGAAGGGGCTCTAAGGTCTCCCCAGAGCCCCCTCTTTCTCCACGCTGAACAACCCCAACTCTTTCAGCATATCCTCACAGGAGATCAGCTCCAGCTCTCTGATGATTGTTGTGGCCCTTCTATGGATTTACTCCACCAGATCTTTGTCTTTCTTTTACTCCAGGTAGTATTATCTGAGACGAGGGCTACTCACAGATGTAGACCAAGTTTTGCCCAGAGTATGCCAAAATCCAGCTATGTGACTGTTCTTCAGTGATTCATAGAAGAAAATCACCGAATAGTTAGAAGTTGGAAGGGTCCTCCAAGCATCATCCAGTCCAACCACCCTGTTCAAAGCAGGCTCAAGTGCAGCAGGCTTTTCAGTACTTTACCCAGTCAGGTTTCAAATATCTCCAGTAATGGAAACACGACAGCCTCTCTGAGCAATCTGTTTCAGTGTTCAATCACCCCTACAGGAAGCTTTCACGTGCTTTTTTTTTTTTTTCTGTGCTTTTTTTTCTCATATTTCAGGCAGCAGCTATAGCACACTCCAGTTTCCACCAAGAAGTTCTCAATGAAATTATACCACAGATCTCCATAAACACTAACTTAGCCTTTGGTTTATCTATTCCCTTTCTCCACAGGCATCCTGAAGTGACTATGCTTGTGCTCATTTCAGTTCTGCTGCCCCTTGACTGAAACAGAGCAGCTCCACATGCTGCAGTCTCCTGCACTTTCTGGCTCTCCTTCTCTGACACTGCTATGTTCTCTGTGCTGGGTAACAGCACTTTGGAATTAGATTCTGCCTTGACATAAAGTTACCATGTTCCATCACAGGACACTGCTTACCCTGAAGGAAAAATTTCAGTACTTACCACATTAATCACATAGTCCAAGCAGAGACCAGTCATTAAGTCAATGACAGTGATGCCTGGCACAGAGGATGCGTGAAGCCATACTCCACCAACGAGCAGAAGCTTTCCATCATGGACATGTGCAGTATGTGAATACCTGTGAGTTCCGAATGAGATTGAACTCCATTAGCAAGGGAGGCTGGTAGAGACAGGCTGAAGATTCTATTGAATGCTCTGAGCAACCTGGTGATGCCAGTGATTTTTGTCTGTTCTTTTTTTGCCTTTTTTATCCATTTTTATACCCTTTCCCTTCCCTGGTACCCTCTATATGCACTCCTTGTACCCTGCACAAACACTCCTTGTACTTTAGCCCCACATGTTTATAACTCTTGCAGTCTGATATTTAGCTTAGTTTGGGGTCTTGCAAAACGAAGAAAACCAAACATTCAAACTATCTCAGAACTAGGGGCTCCAACCTTGGACGGAGCCTTCTCTCTGGAACACGTTTTTGTAAACTAGGCTGTAGTCTCATTTAGAGGGGGTTCATTAGAATAGGGGGACAATTACTTCATTTATTAAGTTTCCTATTGGGGGATTTTAGGTAGATACGCTAATTTGCGAGGCCCATAAAATTCTGTACGTGTTGTACAGGTTCCCTCTTGGGCTTGCCCTCATGCTTCTCAGCGTTTCCGCCTTTGACAAGTTGAGCACCTAGGATCCTATTAAACCGAGGTAAATACCCTTTTCCCTTTGCTGCTGTGTCTGCTTCATATTTTTATCAGCTGATAAGGCACCACTGGTCTAGGTGAAGGTGCCCCTACTCACTTCAGGGACGTTGGACTAGCTGGCCTTTAAGAGGGCCCTTCCAAACCAAACTATTTTACAGTGCTATGAATGCCTTCTGCTTACCTTGGGACAAGAGGAGGGTGTGTCTCTATTGTCTGCCACTGAAAGCCATGTTCAAGCTCTCTCAGAAGGAAAACTGACCCCAAGGGCTGCTCAGCTGCTCCCAGGCCTCCTGCGATCAGCACTCCTCCTTCCCAGCTGCAGGCACTGTGAGAGTGGCGGCTTTCTGGGACTGGACCCTCAACAGCAATCTAAAAAACCACAAGTCCAAGGCTGAAGTTTGCCAAGCTAGGTGTCTGCTTAATGTGCAGGCTTTTAAATGACCTTTTCCTGTGTAGTTGAGTTTTTTGACAAAAAACTCAGACTTCTCCACATGTTCCTCTAGGAACTGCTAAGTACAAGTGCTTCCATTTATACTACCTCAAATATTTCTCTGGCCCTCAGTACATTTAATATAATCAGTCTTTAGAGGGTTTATCTCTGCACATTTATTAGAGGTAACTTTATCTACATTCTTGCATGCTGCTGTCTGCTCAAGACACACACCTGGGAACTACAAGTTTGTTTACAAATACATGGACTAATGCAGTGATCAGCAAAGGAGGTGATCAGTTGCTCAAACCACAGAGCAGGATAAAAACCTCAACTGTAGGACTAAAATCCAGAAAGACAACCTTTAGTGCAAGCACTAAAGGAAAATATGTGAGATCAGGCATTTAAAGGAGTATCACAACAAATAAGTGGTAGAGAAAAATTTGGCAACGACCTGGTCCATACCTTTCCCCTACAACAAAAGAATCTGTACCTGTCATCATCTGGGTAGGTGTTTATATAATAGTTTCCAAAAGTCTGCAGTGACAAGAATTTCTCACCTCTGCAGGCATTCTACTGCAGACTCAGCTAGCTTCACAATAAAGAGCTTTCCTTAGTGTCCAGTTGATTCCCTGTACTACTGAAAGTTAAAATGGAGAACAATCTTTGTCTTCTCTGCAGTGGTATTTTAGATATTAGATAGTATGTAGCCTGGTCACTCTTGTTGCATGCCTCTATACAGCTGGATTGCATCCTGTGCACCTCATTTTCAGCAATCAGCTTTCAGTATTTTACAGGAGCTCTGCTGAGATTAGGAACACTGAAGAAAATAAAAGCAATTCACGTGTCATACAGATAACATTTCTGGTTACATATCTGAAGACACAGTGTAGGCCTCCCACAACAGTGGGATATTGCTTATTCATGTTTAGCTTGTGACCTTCTGTAATTATGCATCTCTCACCCTATAACTGTGCTATGTACAAGGCTGGACTCAAAGAGTTATAGTAAATTAGGGTTACACCAGGCTGGTGGCCAGTAAGTAAATGAGGGTAAGTCCTCTTTAACTCAATTTCCTTGACACATTCAGCAATCTAGCTGACTGAGGCAAACCAGCAGATGTGGAGGTGGTTTTGATTTTAGCAAAGCTTTTTATATTGTCTCTAACAGTATACTTCTGCAAAAATGTCCAGCATACAGCTAGACAAGTCCATGACAGGAGAGGTGAAAGAAGCAGAGTCAGTATGGTCTCATGTGCTGGTTTTGCTCAGTCCAGTTTTTGCTAGTGGGTGGAGGGGCACAAAGATGGCTCCTATGTGTCCTGTGTGAATGTTCTGGAAGTTTTTACCATGTCCAGCAGAGCCAATCTCTGATAGCTCTGAAGATGATGGACATGCTGCTGGCCAACCCTGGGCCAATTACAGATGTTAGTTAGGCCTCCATGATAACATATTTAAGAAGAAATCAAAACAATGTGAGCACACACTTCTTTTTAGCCAGAGAAGGAGGAGGAGGAGGTAAAAATATGTGAGGGAGAACAACATGGAGGCACCAAGGTCAGTGGAGAAAGTGGGGGAGGAGGTGCTCCAGGCACCAGAGCTGAAAACCCTCTGCCAGCCATGGTGAAGACCATGGGGGGAGCAGGTGGTCCCCCTGCAGCCCATGGGGTCCAGGGGGTGCAGAGATGCACCCACAGCCCATGCGGAGGTGCCCACGCCAGAGCGGGTGGGTGCCTGCAGGAAGCTGTGATCCAGTGGGAGTCCCATACAGAGTGAAAGGCCTTGTTCCCAAGATGGAAACAGCCTGGCCTCAGCTCGGGGGTCTGCATCCTGTGGACGAGGGACTAATGCTGCAGCAGATTCAGGCAGGCTGCTGCTCGTGAGATTGGACCCACACCAAAGAATTTTGCAGAGGACTGTCTCCCATGTGAGGTACCCCATGGCAAAGTAGAGGACTCCTCTCCCCGAGCAGCAGAAGAAGATCTCAGAAATCTTGGTGATGGACTGACCAAAAATCCCCATACCCTGCCCCCTCCCCCCACCCTGTGCTGTTGGTGGGAAGGAGGGAGGGGGGTGAGTGGAGAAACGGTGTCTTAAGAGCTTATATTTTTACTTCTCATTTATCCTCCAACTCCATTAGCAATAAATCACTTTTAAGTTTTCAGCCTGTTTTACTCTTGGTGCATCTTTCTCCCAGTTTCTTATCTCAAAACACGAGTCCTTTGTGTGTGTGTGTTAACTTTCGTCTCCCTCTCCTCTGCACAGCTGTGGCAGGGGCGAGCACAGAGAGATGTCGTAGGTGCCTGGCATTTGGCCAGGGTCAAACCGTGACATCTCAGTATCATCCAGCAACAGGACAAGAGGCAATGGGCACAAACTGACACAGAAAAAAATCCACTTAAACATAAAACCCCCTCATATTGTACTTATGAGGGTGGTCAGACACTGGAATAGGTTGCCTGAAAAGATTGGGGAGTCTCCATCTTTGGCGATAACCCCACCTGGGCAATATACTGAGCAACCTGCTCTACTTAGACCTGTTTTAAGCAAGAGTGCTGCACTAGATGACCTCCAGATGTCCCTTCCAACCTCCACTATTCTGTAAAGACTGTATTCCACTAAAAAGCTGGGTGTTTAGAAGTCAGTTCCAACTCTAATCACCATGGAGAAAACTCTTACCACAGTGTAGGAGAGTTCTCGAATGTGCAGGAAATACCAATCCCCAAGCACAGGCTCCAGAGCAGAGCGGCCACCATACACAAACAGGTACTGCTCACCTGTGGAAACAGACAACCAGGTGGTAAGCAAAGAAAGAACCTGGTATGTCACAAAAGCAAAACCAGAAGAGTTTGCATAGAAGGAAAGCTGACCAAAAGGGCACAATAGTACTTTGGATAGACGTCAAGGACACGCATTCACTGCACTATGCCCTGTCCTTTCACAAATTCAGAATACTTCCACTGATTTCAGGACTGTGCAGACAACACCACTGTTGGTCACTTTCTTCAGCAATATCAAGGCAAAAATAAGATGAAACTAGAGTCTGATAAAGACAAAACCCAATGTATATTAATAAAATTTTATTTACCCATTTAGCATTTGCTTTCTTGATACAAATTTCTGACTGGAAGGCTGAACGCTAAACTACACTACAGTGTTAATTCAACACTGCTGCACAAACGGAAAGTGTGCTTCAGACTAGACTAACAACCACTTAACAATTCCCTTCTGCTACCCTTGGAGAGCTCCCTGCCAGCTGCAGGAATGGGACACCTTAGGAAAGGACAGCTTTCAGGCTCCTGAATGCCACTGTTTAATTTTGCCCCTTACAACCAGGATCTTTTACTACACCAACCTTCAGCTTGCTGTTGCAGGACCTGATTCTAGAGCTGTTCACAACTACTGAGTATCTGTCAATTGCTACTAGTAAAGTAATATTTCTTCTGAAGCACTTCTGGATGAAGAGCTAGGGATCCTGCTCCCCAAAAAATATTCTTTGGAGAGGGTAAAACTTATTTCTGGTGTGATCAAGTATGAATAACTTCAAAGAACCAGTCTTCCATAATGGATTACAGCAGATTACAGTAGGTTTCAATCCTACTTGCCACTGGGGATAATGTAGATAACAAAATATAAGACTACTGTATTTCAAGTGTCAAGAAGAAACCCCAAAGCCTTTTAATTTCTTTCCTACTGGCAGGCTTGAGGAGTGGTCAATATGAACTTCATGAAGTTCAACAAGGCTGAGTGCAAGATCCTGCATACCTACAGCCATTTCCACTCTTTCCAGGCTTTTTACCTTTGAATGTCGTTTCAGTTACACTGTGTCTCCAACGCGAAGCTGCTGCTTCAGCAGCAGGTTGCAGACTTACAGGCTCCACTGTGATGTGATCTGGGTCTGATGCATTACAGGTTTTGGGGAACTTTAGCCACAACATTCCCAAGCCTGCACTCAATGGGGATGTTCGTCCTCCTACCACCAGGGCCAGAGTGTCTGAGAGACAAGACACAGTATGGTACAACCTCTCACCTGTGGAGATACAAAATGTCATGGTTCACACAGATGTTTTTTCTGAGAAATTTATAATCATTTAGGTTGGAAAAGACCCTTAAAATTATCAAGCCCAGCCATTCCTCCGGCACTGTCAAGGTCAAAACTAAACCATGTCCCCAAGTGCAACTTTCACACGGCTTTCAAATCCTTCCAGGGATGTGGACATCACCACTGCACTGGGAAGCCTGTGCCAGGCATGGACAACCCTTTTCTTGGAGGCATTTTTCTCAATATCCAACCTAAACCTCCCCTGGCACAGCTTGAAGCCATTTCCTCTTGTCCTGTCCCCTTGCCTCCCAGGAGAAGAGGCAAACCTCCACCTGGCTACACCCTCCTTTCAGTGAGCTGTAAAGAGTGAGAAGCTCCCCCCTGAGCCTCTTTTTCTCCAGGTTGAGCCCCTCAGTTCCCTCAGCCACTACTGCAATAGGCTTACAGCAGTGGCGGGTGAGGGATGAGGCAACAGATGTCATCTACCTGGACTCATACAAAGCACCTGACACTATCCCGCCAGACATCCAGTCTCTAAACTGGAGAGACATGGATTTGACAGATGGACCACTCAATGGATTAGGAATTGGCTGGATGGTCTTACTCAAAGAGTTGCAGTCACCAGCTCAGTGTCTAAGTGGAGACCGGTGATGAGTGGTGTTCTTCAGGTCTCTGTAGGGACCAGCACTATTTAACATCTTTGTTGGTGACATGGAATCAAGGGCACTCCCAGAACATTTGCTGATGACGAGGAGCTGTATGGTGTGGTCACGCTCTGGTGGGAAAGGGAGGAGCATCCAGAGGGACCTGGACAGGCTGGAGAGGTGGGACCATGCCAACCTTATAGAGTGCAGCAGGGCCAAAGGCAAGGTCCTGCTCCTGGGTCAGGACAATCCCAGCACAAATACGGACTGCTCAGAGAATATATCAAAAGTAGCTCTAGGGAGAAGGACTTGGGGGTGTTCGTGGACAAAAAGTTCCGTATGACTTGGCAGTATGTGCTTGCAACCCAGAAAGTCCATGTCCCAGGCTCCATCAAAAGATGTGTGGCCGGCAGGTTGAAGCAGATTCTCATCCTCTACGCTGCTCTTTTGAGACCCCACCTGGAGTTCTGCATCCAGGTCTGGTGCCCCCAGCATAATACAGACACAGAGCTGTTGGAACAGAGTTCAGAGTCCAGTTCAGAGTCCGCCAGGCTGATCACAGGGATGAAGCCCCTTTGCTCTGGAGACAGGCTGAGAGAGTCTGGGCTGTTCAGCATGGAGAAGTGAAGGCTCCGGAGAGACCTTAGTGCCTGTTCCAGTGCCTAAAGGGGCTCCAAGAGAGCTGGAAAGGGCCTTTGGAAAACGGCCGGGAGTGACAGGACGAGGGAGAATGGCTTTCCACTGCCAGAGGGCAGGGCTGGATAGGATACTGGGAGCAAATCCTTCTCTGTGAAGATGGTGAGGCCCTCACACAGCCCAGAGAAGCTGTGGCTGCCCCATCCATGGAAGCGTTCCACACCAGGCTGGATGGGGCTCTGATTAACCTGGTCTGCCATGGCAGAGGGTTGGAGCTAGATGATCTTTTAGATCCCTTCCAACCCAAACCATTCTATGATTCTATGACTCCAGCCCCTTAATGTCTCTCTTTCTATGAGAGGCCCAGAACTGGTCGTGGTACTGCAGGTGTCTCAGAAGCACCCAGAAGAGAAGGACAATCACTGCCCTGGGCCTGTGGCCACATTAGGCTGGTACCAGCCTGGTGCCATTTGCCTTCTTGCCCCCCTGGGCTCATGTTAAGCCACTGTAAAACAGCACTCCCAGGTCCCTTTCCAGTCACTCTGCCTCCAGCCTGGAGTGCTGCACGGGGTTGTGATGACCAAAGGGCAGGACCTGGCATTTAGCAACCAGAACCTTCAGACCTCCGTGACTGCCACCATCATTGTGCCATGACATCACTTTTTCACTAGACTTTCTTTCACTTTTATCAGAAAGTACCCTCGCACTTGCCATCACTATGGGAACTCACCCCATCTTTTATCAGGAATATTCGGTGTCACGCAGACAGCTTTCCAGTAGCCTGCACGCTTACTCAGCACATGGAAATTTCTCATCCGGCAGTGTTGTCCATCCTCCTCCCCAAAGCCTCCCGTGGTGAGAATCACGTTGGGTTTTATAAGAACAGAGTGGTGACCATAACGTCTCAGGCCAGGAATTCCTGAGAGCCCTCCACATACTGCTGCAGGGACACTCCCAGCCATCCCGTCAGGACCAGCATGACGAGGAACTGCAAGCCAAAGAGAACCATAGAACTTACGCACAAATACAAACCAAGGACTACATTTTAAGTAAGAGATTAGCATGTCATCTTTTCAAGAAGAAAAAATTGAGAAGCAAGTTGACAGTGCACACAGATAATCTGATATGCCCTAGAAATCAGGCTGTAATGGTTTAAACTACTACTGTACCAACTGTAACTTCTACTCTGTTCACTCAGCTCCTGGCAGTTCTGAGACTGCTTTCATGGGGTGGACGTAAGACTGGCCAAGCGAGTGCAGTGTCCTAAACTGCTGCAGCAAGACATGGATCACTGCAGTACCTTCAAAAGGACCACCTGTCTGATTAAGACAATATTTGGCTACACGAACAGCAAAGAACAGCAGAAGAAGGACAAACACCTGGAAGCTGATTTCTAAGTTTCTTGCCAGATTTTGATCCTACTTTCACAGAAGCACTGAAATAACATTCTGAAGCATGACAAATAATCTGTTAATTCCAATGGTCCTACTACAGGACAGTATTTCCAGTTATTTAATATCTTATCTCTAAATACTGTATCCCTTACCACGAAACAAACTTTCAGCACCGGACTCTGGCTCACCTACATACTGTACACATTGCTTTCTTTTGATCAGTTAGGAATCTGCATCTTCTTTGTTTTAATTAAGGGCTTTAGTCTTGCCTTATAAGAGATAATGAGGTTGAGGAGAAGCAGCTTGCAGTCCATTCTTTGTATGCCATATTCAGATAAATTGCCTGTACTGAATGCTGCTTTGTACAAGACCCTAATTTACCATTTGATGAAGTAAGAAATTTCATCTCCTTGGGCTTAAATGTCTTTTTACAGACTGATCTTTTAAAGACTGAGGAGTTTCTTCATGTCACAACATATACTTACCGTGATGTCTTTGGAAGATTTAGTACTTGCACTTTCTTGAACAGGGACCCAAGTCTATCTGAGAGGATGACTGGGGGCATTTATTGGTATTAGAGACGTACTTCTTGCATTCCCAGTAAAAAATATCTAAGGATGAACAATTTACCAGACTGTGAAGGCATTTGCTATCGGTTTTGAACACTATAGAGTCAGTAGCAGAAAGACGCTATTCCTGTCTCTAGTGAATCAAGTGTCTTCACTGTAATAAAGTCCATTAAACAAATGTCAGATTTTTTTTCTTAATTTAAAGGATAGATGCTATGGCTTTTGGACCCTTCAAGTATTTAACTTAAGGACCAGTGACAATCACGCAGTACATTTAACCACACCCACATTCATTCAGCTTCATTTTCACTACATTTTCAAATCTAACTGAGATACAACACATGGATTCAGTGGCCTTGTTGGCCTCAGGAATGCCATCCTGCCCTATCCCTTTTTAGCTGCTTTTCTTGCTCCCTAGAACACACATTTCAACTTTCTCTTGAAGCGAGAACTACTTGTGGTGCTACACTGTGAAGACTAGTATATAAAACAGGTTAAAATAACCTTCTGCTTTCCACCCTGAAAAAGGAAGCAAGCAGTCAAAAGGAGGAATTTCTTGGACTGGTGCTGCCACCAAATTCTTTTTATCATGGAAACAGTTTGGTCTTGGCTTTTCTCCAGCTGTACCACTTTTCTCCCATCTAAAAAAAGTGACATACAGATTTAAAAGCACTACAGAAGCAGAAATACTGCAGGTACAATTGCACCCACAAGGGATAACAAAGCAAAGCACAGCTTCAGGACAAGCTCCTGAGTGGTCAGCTGGACAGGGCAGTAAAGAAAACAGAATGACCTTTTGGGATCTGGAAGGAGAGAATGGCTCAGAGAGCAATGTTGAGAGGCACGCAGGAATAAATTCAAAAGGGAGATCCCAAAACAGGTGGAGGAGCAGGGTAGGCTGGCACTGCAGCCATGCACTGGAGGGGCTCATGTATGAACAAATGACAAGCTGTTCAGACTCGGAGGTTCAATAAACTGAAAGAACAGAAGTGACCAGAACCAGCAGCGTTAGGCTGTGGCTCTGGACTTGCTTTGCTCAGCAGAACCATTGTTAGAGGAGTGGAGAAAGCTACCAGACAGTAGCATCCAATTTGTCCCTTTCCAGGGTTTCAATGTCTCCTAAAACCTCTCAGAGATGCCTACAAGGGATGAAAGAATACTGTGAAAACTGCTTCATATGTACCTGTCACACTGGGTAACAATGGAGTCCAGGAAGGTTCCATCCCCTTTGAGGCAGCCAACACAAAGTAATGAGAACATTTCAGATGCCATTCCTGTAGCAAGCCCAAAGGAAAAAACAAACAAATAAACAAACAAACAAACCAAGAAAGAAAGAACCAACCAAAGAACAACCCCCCTCAAAATCTCAGAGAAAGAAGTAGTAAGGATTGCAGAACAGCCAGGGTGACCAAATCACAGACAAACCCAGCCTAGTACTGTTTCCAGCAATGGTCAAAATCACAAGTGTAAAGCTGAGTCACAGAAAGAACAGGTGTGTAAATACACCTTTCTCACTCCAATCTTCAAAAATTTACAGCTCGGGGATCTTCTAAGCAAGAAGCTGTATTTTTGTATTGAACAATCCTTGATGGATTTTTCATCCATGAACCTATCCAGTTATTCTTTGAAATCACATAAACTTCTAACATGGCCAATAGGCATCCCATGGCTTAACCATATGTTGCATGGGAAAGTTTTTCGTTCTGAAATCAGCTTCCCTTTGTGCTTCTCAGTTCTGATCACAAAAAAAAGAGTGAGGACCAGAGGGATTAAGGTTTCTTGAAGTTCGTGGAATATAAGTGATTCCAAAGAAATCACAAATGTTCAAAGGTGCAACATGGTCTGTGCTGGACAACAACACATGATTTTCAGTCTGGCCTTGGAATTGTTCTGAGGCAGAAGCACAAGCAAAAGGAATGTACAGGAAGCGAGTAGCAATGAGAGTCCACCCTGGAGTTTATGGACATTAGGGAATTGAGTGTGTTTATTCCTGTGGGGTGGGATATATTCAGCCAACTATGTGACTAGCAAGCATACACATGAATTTAAAAGGCACAAGAGCCCATGTAATCAGCTTCATTGCCCCAACCCATATTAGAAGTGAAAAGCATCTTTTGAAAAGTAACATCCAGAAATTAACATTAAATACTGAAAATGGTAGAATCCACTTTTAGTCTCTAGACAAATTATTCTAAAAATTAGTCTCCCTCCGCACCAGGTGTCTGTTTTACATTTCTTACCGAATTTGACCAAGTTTGTTTACATTAAGACCTGGATCTTATGTAATCTTTCTCTCAAAGGCTAATTGTAGAGCTCTCTCTCTCTCACATCTTTTACTCCTGTGCACATTTCCAGCTTGGACTCATGCACAGTAGCCTCCTTTGTTAGGAAAACAATAACAAGGCTTTACCTTTCCACTATAAGAGCAATGGCCTTCATCTACAACAATTCTAGCAGACATTTCCGAACCACTTAGCAAATCTGCCAGCACTTTCAGTCACCATTTTTGCATTCATATAGCAGAGCAGATCTTACCATGTTGGCAAAATAAATTCAAGCACATTAAATAGTTTTCATAGTACAGCTATTAGATTTCTAGAATTATAAATAGAGAACCATAAAATCAAAAGGGAAACTTTTAGCAAGTATTCCACAGGATATTTAGCTCAAAGTTACTCACTACCTTGCACTTATCTTCACTTCTAGACTTCAAATAGTTGGAAACTTTGCCAGCAGTTAACATCAAAATGGCAAAGAATAGAGTCATAGTTGAGTTTCAATCATTAATACAGGAATGGCTGTACAAAGTCAGACCAAAAAATATCTGAGATCAGTAACCTGTATCCAACAAATACAAACAATAAAATAGTCTATGGAAATGGAAAAGAGCAGGACAAGTGCATCTGCTTTCCCCAGGAATGCTCTCAACCAACTGCAGCTGGGAACAGGACATCAGGTGTATATTTAATGTATTCAGTAATCCTTAATGGATTTCTCTTTCATTATTGTCCCTTGAATCCATGCCAACTTTTAGCATGTACAACTTCTTTCATACTACCAGATAGTTTGCTATGACAAGACTGTTTCCTTGAGAGACTGCTCACAGGAAGGAAGGAACATGCAGCTTTTCTAAGATCAAGGAGAGCCTTCTTCCCATGCTCCTTGCCCCAGCTTCACCAGGAGCTCCCCATGGCCTTTGTGTTAACTAAGCTGATCCAAGGTCCTTTCTGCCTCCATTAACACCTGTGCCTCAGCAGCTTTGTACAGAATTGCAACTATAAGAAATTGCAGATACCTTATGATAACAAAGCCAAGTCCCTGATCTTCAGAATACAGGAGGGTTACCTCATACTCATCAAAAGGTTCCAGAGTCTGCACTCTTTGCTGCTCGTCTTTTGGAATACAACAGGTGAAAAACTCATTCATATCCATGACATTGCACTCAGTCCAGCCCTACAAGAGAAATCCCTCAAAGTTATCACCTCTGGAAGGACAGAAACTCACTTCCCAAATGAAAACAAAGACCCTAAACCAAACACCTGCAAGAGCCACTGTCTAGCTGAAGCAAGAGCAGCCCAAAAACTGGTGAGAATAGATCTCTCATCTGTAAAGTTCTTAAAAACTTAATTTGTTACATCAAAAGTCTCAGAGGAACCCATTAATCCTGTATGAGACAGCAGACTGCAAGCCAGTTGGAAGCACCTTCTAATGACAAGTCATGCTACCAGAGAAGGCAGTGCCAGCCTCAGCCGTGTATGCTTCAACCCATAACTGACCAAGCACTTAGTGTTCCGGACTTCCTCAGGTAAATCATGCTTCATGCACCTCCTAGAGCTGCAGGTGCTTACCTTTCCCAGAAAGCGCTTCTGCTGTGCCTCACAGTCGGGGTACTGTGCCAGCGAGTGAAGCACAGAGTTCAGCTGCCTGAAATGCTGCTGCATGACACGTCCAAAGGGGTCCTCTGGGCGCACCTGCTCATACACCAGAAAGCATGCCTGAGGGAAATGCTCTGCTGCCCACTGAATCAAGGCATCTGATCTGTCGGGAGATTGTGCATAAGAAATCAAATTGAGGGCCCACCCATCATAAGACAGATGCAGGGTGTCTTCCTGCAACACCATAAAGCTGCTCTTAAGGCATCCTGACAAGTGGCAACACACAAATGAGAGTGCCGTGCCAGGGACCCATGAACATCGCCCCATCTGCACAGACAATTCAGGAGATAAGAAGAACAAAAACATCAAAATTTCTCATTTGAGATTTTTCTTCTTTTTTTACTTCCTTTTAGGATATCCTTTTAGGATACCAATTACATCATCATAATTATGATGTAAAGAGCTGTTTAGGACCCCACAGAATTCCTGAGGCTTTAGTTTCAAGAGAACAGGTCTCCCAGCCCACGGTGATGTACTCAGAAAGAAGCTTGCTCTTTTCCCTTGACCACCTGGGTAAGAGAGAAGAACCCATCTGACCTGGTGTTCTCCATGTAGGTGAGCACCACCTCTGCAATGAAGAGGGTGGGGATTTCATTGTCCAGTCCTGCTTCCTCCAGGGCTCTCTCCAGCTCAGACAGTTCCGATAAATCCACTCCCAGTAATTTATAATTCTCTCCAGAAAACACAGTGGCTCCTGGGAGACAAAGATGATACAACCTCACTATGGTGCTGCTGCAAAACTAAGACCAAAAGGGACAAACATGAAAATCAAACCCCCAGGCAATCACTCACAAGGCTACGTCCATCAATTATATTTCTCTGGGGCATGTACAAGAAAATCCCCACATCTACACAAACCATGAAGGGATGGTGCCACACGATCTGTTAAATGCAGGACTAAAACTCCATTATTCCTTATGCAAATTTCACCTACAGATTTCTCACAGAATTATTACACTTACTATAACAACAAAACTTCATTGTATTTACTTTCAGAGCATTTTTAAGAACCACTGTAATTCAGAATCAAACCTAAAGGGCTCTCATTTAAACACCTTTCACTTTAGGCTAAGAAAGCACCATTGCTTTGATAGAATTTCAGTGCTTTCCTCACAACCAGAAAACCATTCTCAGGTTTCTTAAGCTTGGTTCATTTGTTTGTTAAACAGACTTCATTTCTGTATAACAGCGCTGAGTCCTGAAATTGCACATGCCAGCTCTCAGCAAACACCAGGACCTGACTCACAGATCACCATCCTCAGAAATAAGTTCCAGTTTATGATCTTCAAGTGTTATCATATCCCTGTACTCCATCTGAATGTAGTAAGCTGTGGCCTGTTGATCTTTGCAGCCAAAACCACATCATTAACAAAGCAAACTGTAAAGTACCTTCAGAAATCACCTACCCTGTCTCTGTACCAGTGCAAGCCAACAACTCTGTCCGTCCCAAGGACAGTTAACCTACACTGTTCTCAAAGGCATACATTGCTGGGGGCAAAATGGTCCTTTTCAGAAGCCCTTTAGAGCGTTCACTTCGAATTTCTTCTAACTTCATCCATCCATCCCTTCCTGATCTCTGGACACAGAGAAAAGAGTATTCCCAACTATCTGAAACCTTCCTTTAAGTACTTGAAGGTTCTTGGTATGGACAGAATTCCTTGCCATAAGACTCTGTCAATATTAAAAGTCTGAATGGATTCAGGAAGAAAATGAACAAGCTCAAGGAAGAGCTACTCACTAAGATCTGGGAGTCAGGAACTCACACTCTATAGCTGTCTTCCATCTGTATTTAAATTGATTAATACCATTTAAATGCAGAAGCTTACATATGTCTCTACTGCATTTCATTCCATGTTTTCCAGACTATTCGTGTACTTTGTCAAACTCCTACTCTCATTCATCTTACTGCAAGACCCCATGTTTCCTGCAGGTTTATGACATTTCACCTTCTATAGCATATCACCTAGAGTGTTAGTGGAAATCCTGTAGGAAAACATATGCAAGAGAAACCTCTAGTGATCCACATACTTTACATTCCTCCTTTGCCCCTTAGCACTCAGCTGGCACAATGCTCTGCTGTAGTTTCACAAGGTTCATTTTTTCCTCCCTTGGAGGGCAAAAAAAAAGGCAGGAAACATAACAACTAATGTTTTATAACAGTCAAGACACTTAAGAATCAAACCTTCTTTCTTACCCATAAAGTCCATAAACAATTGTATAATTTAGGTTGAAAGGGATGTTTAAAAGTCATCTTGTCCAAATACTTCCTCATGGCAATTATCTGTATCAGGTTGGTCAAAGCTTTGTTCCAGTCAAGCTCTAACTATCTCCAAGGCTGGAAACTCCATCACCTTTCTAGGCAATCTGTTCTCGTTTTTAACTACTCGTGTGACTCGCAACATTTTCATTATACATCACTGGAATTTCCTTTTTTGCAACTTGCAACCATTGTCCCACGACTATTTGCTTTATGCTTCCAAGAAAAGTGCGGCTCTGTCTTTTCTACCCTCTCCCAATGGGTAGCTGAAGACTGCTGTACGACTCACCTCCCTCCCAAGGCTGAACAAACCCAGTTCTCTCAGCCTCCCCTCCTACATCACCTGCTCCATCACTTCATCATCCTCATCACCTACCACTGGACATGCTACAGTCTTCCACTGGTTTTGTACCAGTGAGCTCAAAGCTGGACACATGATTTCAGAAATTGTAATTGAACAAAACTGACCTTGGTTTGATATAATCAGCTCCTGACAAATCCAGCCCGGCTTCTTATTATCTCCCAATGCTTACAAATTATTTGTTTCAACATTTTTCATAAAATATGCTTCTCATCTACAACATCACAGTTCCCCTACTACTATCTCTCACTTTTTGAAGGCTTAAGCTATGTTTACTTCTTCCAAACACTTAGTACAAAAAAAATCTTCCATAAATACCATACCTAATCCTTCCCCTCCAGTGTCTCCCACCAGTGCTGACAACTCTTTCATTCTTTTGATCAGAGTAGCTTTTTGGCATGCCACATTTGGGAAATCTACCTCATACACCACAGTGTGATGCAGAAGACCCATATCCTTCAAGCGGAAGTATAAGGAATCAAAGCCAGCACCTAAAGACAGGATCTGCAGAGAAAGTGTCAGAAAAAGTTACACTCAACTCTAGCAGCATCTTGAGCATCTAGGTGTGAAAAATATTAAATATCATCTGTAGAGTGACAAAATAGGGCAAATTCCTGCGAGAGGCACAACAATTTTTTGTGGATATTGCCCCCTCCCAGATACTTCTACCAAAGTGACATGTGCACAGCTACAGTACTACCGGTCAGAGATCTGTGCCCTGCTGGGAATGGATCCCAAGAGATGCATTAATGAGTTCCTGCCCAGACTCCCGAAAGACTTTACACACATTTAGTGGGAGATGCCAGTAGCCCCTGATAAAATGCACCTGTGTCCTAGGTAGGCTTTGTGTCTTCAGCAGGAAGTCCTGAACACAGTGATCTACAGCACGGGCACGGATGTAATAACCCCTGTGGAAAGAAATTAAGTTGCAATCATTGTCCATGAGCATGATTTCTCCAGCACTAGCAACTTCCTCATCAAAAAAATAAAGATTTTTTTCTCTCAGCTTCTATTCAATAACCCCTGTTTACAGACCTGCACAGGGAGATGACTTTCTTATCTCTAGAGCTTGCTAATAAATACACATCTCCAGCACTCAGTGTGGACTATGGATAAACCCAGAAAAAAGGTGCAGATATCCTAACTGGAGCTGTTCTGTTTTGCATAAGTAAATATTTGGTGAATTAAAATGTATGAACCCAGACAGTGAGAATGCTCCCCTGCAACACAGATGGCCAATACGTGAGTTCCTGCCCCAAATCACATGCCATAACAACAAAATTAATGAGTGTGTGCTAATGTAGTGAGAAAGGAACAAAAAAGGCAGGAAAAGCAAAGTCAGGAGAGGAGTTCTGTTCTCTGGTTTTTGAATGAATGGAACTAAGTCAGTCTAACTCCTGGAATGCATTTACCATTTCCCTAGTCTGGCATGGACTGATGCCTCTTGTTACTCAGCATTCTCTTTTAGTTAGTTTCATCATATATCCACCTGGCTATATCCCAGCTCCTATCACCCCTTTAACAAGCATGTTATCTTCACGCCTCACAGGGACAAAGTTTTCACCAGATAGTTTAAGACGTCCCAAAACTGATGGCAGTGTCAATAAATGCAATACACAACCCTTCCTGTGAATTCAGCTTGGCATGCCAATGTTATGTGACATGTCAGTGCAGGTTTCCTGATGAGTCACACCCATCTTCATAAGGTGCAAGCTTCTGCTCAAACACCCCTGTTTGATTTTCCCCTGAATGAAACTCCTTTGGCAATTCACAGTCATTTGAATTGCATTAAATTATTCACCTTGAATTATGTAAATTTCACAACAACATCAGCCAAGAACCTTCTGCAAATACACATTAAAACATTCTTGTGTCTTACAAAGCTCTGGAGAAGACCTCCTGGTCAGACATACAGATTTCAAAAGATGCTAGTTCCCAGAGCCACCAAATACCTTACAGAAATTGTGATATTCTGGAGAATTAATGAGAAAACTATTGATGTCATTACATTTTGTTTTCAAATATTAAGAAGTTTTCAGCAGCATTAAACACTGGAGTTAGGAACCAGTCTGGTGGCATATTTTACTCAGGACAAAGCATTCAGTTTTGATCCAGAAGCCACGTAATATTATGCTAACAGTCTAACAAGGTTATGCTACTGCAAGACACTTCACTGCACTTTGCCGCTCTGCCACTCTGTGTGCTTTGCTTAAAATGTGTTTGAGAAGCTGTGCCATGCACAACCGACAGCTTTGAGCATGGGGTTTGTGGTGGAAGGGACCTTAAAGCTCATCTCATTCCATCCCTCTGCCACGGGAAGGGGCACCTCCTACTAGACACGGTTCCTCCAAGCCCCGCCCTACCTCGCGTTGGACAATTCCCGGGATGAAGCAGCCACAACTTCCCCGAGCAACCCGAGAGCCAAGGCCTCGCCACCCTCACAGAGAAAAACTCCTTCCTAATATGTAACCTAAACCTATGTCCTTTCAGCTTAAAGCCACTCCTCTTCCTGTCCTGTCAAGCCTGACCCTCCCGCAGTCCGGGAGCCCGAGACCCCGTCCCCCGCCCCGCGGGCACCGAGGCTCAGCACCGGAGCAGCTAAAGGCCCCACGCAGCGCCCGCTCCTCACCGGTGGATAAGCGGCGCTCGCCGCCGCCGCCGCCCCGCCAGAAGCCGCAGGAACCGGTCCTGGATGTAGCCCCGCGCTGCTGCCGAGCACTTGCTGACGGCGCTGCTGCCGCCAGTGCCCTGGACCTGCCGGGACAATGATACGGCACTGCCGCTTCCGACCAGCACCGCGGCCCGAGGAACGGCCGGGCCCCTCGGCGCGGGAGGGCGGGAGCCGGGCAGCGCCGAGAGGGCTCCGCGAGGAGCGGACGGCGGTGCCCACTGCCGTCGAATCCCTCTCCATCCCAGCCTCCGCTCCCTTCGCTCTCCGAAGCAGCCGGGACGAGGGTCCCCGCGGTCGCTCGGGGCCCGGGGGTCACTCACGGCCCGGGGGTCACTCACGGCCAGGGAGTCACTCGCGGCGCCGGGACGCCCGCGGCCCATCCTGCGTGTGCCGCGGACCGGAAGCGGCGGCGCAGCGTCGGGCGCGGGCAGTGGCGTCACGCGCGTGGCGCCCAGCGGAGCGCGCCCCC
>VZRL01006423.1:25766-44018 GCA_013397895.1 Origma solitaria
AAAAAAAAAAAACAGTGTCCCTTCCTTCTCACTCCCCCGTAGGAGAGCTGGGGAAAGTTTCAAAATATCCCACGCTGGCGGCAGAGCTCCCAGCTGCGGGACACAGTTAAAGCTACAGGACCATATTTCTGGTCAAGCATACAAAACGATAGGGAATACAAGATATCATTATGCCACCCCAGGACACTTGAAAGACTTCAAAAATCTAGCTCTTATATTGTTTCCTCCTCGCCTCTGTCTCAATTCCCTGTCTGTAAAATGGGGATAAGATAAAATTTCATACCTCCAAGGGGAAAAGCATGAAGAAAAAAACGGATTTTTTGGCACTTTGGAGAGAAGTAAGGGATGTCTGTGAGACATCTGTCAGGAGTACATGAAGAGCTGATTAGACACTGAGCAGTAATTAATCAACTTTTGACTTAAACTCTGTTTCTGATTTTCCAGTGGATGATTGTCAGCAGTGGGGCTTTTTCTAGGAGAGTCCCACAGAGCAGTTCATGGGTAAAGATTGGTGTCTGGGTCCTAGAAAGCAGGAATTAAAGGAATTAGTGATTGCGTTAGATGACCGACAAAGCAGAGGTTCCATTTTAATGAAACAGCTAGACCAAAAGTTGTTTTGAAGCATTTATGAAAAAGACAATAGAATAGAACAGTTGAAAGAGACCAATAATCATCTAGTTCAACTGCAAGAAGGATTGGCATTACTTACATATATTTCATTAGTATAATGATTACTGGTACAATGTCAGTGTTCTGGGATCAGCACTTCAAACCCCTCTTGGATACAAGACAAAAGGAGTTATGGTTTGAGGTCTCCCCTATATTCAGGGCTTGAGGGCACAGAGTCTCTTCAGTTGTAAAATGGTTGTAAAATTGACTAGTATGGATCTACAACAGGACTTTCAGAAAATTAAGTCCAATCTGTATTTGGACTGTGAGTAGATTTCGTCAAGCTCCCAACTACATGATGTCCCTATGCTGGTAGATGACATGATTTCTTATCAATTTCCTGGTGTTTCAAGGATCACCAGTTTTTGTCATGTTTGTCAGCAGACATTGTGCTGCTTTCCCCAAGTTAGAATTCCCCATCCACACGTTGCTTAAACCAGAATCACATATACCAATTGATTCCCAGGAGGCTTAGATGAACAGGACTAGCAAAGGGGAAGTCCCTCTTCAGTGTTCCGACTCCCCGTGCTGCAACATCCCATTCTCTCCCATTCTGAAATAGCAGTTTCATCCTGCTATTATTTTTGCTTCCAGGAGCTACTAACCTGACACAGACATCTAGTCAGTCTCCGGGAAGTCTCTGGTGTGTGAATTTGGCCTTACAGCATTTGAGCCACAATGTCATCACTTTGGGGCCCCACACATAGATGGCAAGGGAAGAAACAATATAAATTGTGCTGGCCCCTGCTTTCTTGTGGTGAGATCTGTATTTGCCAGAAACTTCCAGCCTTTGTTCAGGGCTGGGAATGGGTTTCATAATGGGGAAGAAGGCACTTTCTATTCTGAGTGGAGAAAGCAGCATCAAGGAATGTTTTAATTATCTGCCACCGGTGCAGAGCAGACAGTTTGCTGGCAGTTGCAGGGGTGGATGAACAGTGCAGTCCCGGTCCAGTTTGTCACAGGGAGGAGGACTGCAAGAATGGAGCACATTCTTATCCTCTGGGAAAGGGTCCTTGCTGGATTGATGCCTCAAGATTTTTGCTTTTTATACATTTTTCATAAGTTTTTAGCTTTGTAGGCTGTTAATACATAGTTATAACTTCTAGTACTTTTCCCGCCCTCTCCCATAGTTTAACAAACCCTTATTAATACATTATTGAAATTCCGTTTAGTCTCAAATTTTATGCCATCCCTTGCCATCATGCTCTTTTCTTCTGGTACAGTCCTGCACCTTGGGATCCTACTATGACGATTGTCTGCTTAGTATTTTTCAAATGCTTTGAGGGAGGGTTCTTGTTTATGTGCCATTCTTACATTTTTTTATTCCTTCTGTCTTGCGGCTGCTATTTCTCTGTCTTGTTACACTCACCTGTTAGTGGTTCCCATTGCCTCTGCTAGATCCTGTCTCTGCCTTGTTTTTGTTTTCCCATGGTAAGTATAAACTTAAATTCTGCATCCATTTGCAAGAGCTGCTGCTTCTTTCTGTCCCCCTTAACCTGATTAATATTTCCTTCTATCTTTTCTGCTTATTCAACTGGTCCGGTTGCTGATTTTAGTATCATCTTGCTTTCTCCTGCTGTTTCTGAAATGCTCTTTGTATGAAATGTATCTGTCTCTGGCACCTTCATGGTCTCCCTGTCTATGTCCTGAGTCCTTTAGAGACTTCAATGCCTTTATGTGACATTTCTCAGGTCTAAATTGATAAGTTATGTTGTTTGAACTGAGTCAGGTGCCAGGGGAGTGCTGCACTGCTGCTTTTCCATTGCTGCCTTTCCCCTACCCTTTCATCTTCTCCTCTTCAGAGCAGTGCTATGTTCAGCTTTTTGGTGTTCCTGTCACCAGATCCACCCTGCCAGCCTTTCTTTTTTCTGTTTCTGGCTCTTTCTCTTTTTCTGCTCAGCTATGGCTCACATTTCTCCACTGGCTAATTCGCTTCATGCTCTGATGTTCTCTACCCTTGATTCATTTTCTCCTTCTCTTTCATTACAATCTAAACACTGAAAGTCCTCAGCCTTTAAAGACTTCTAGGATCTCCTTCACCTCCTGCACTGGTTCCTCCCACTTTCACTTTGCCATCTTCCTAATTTAAAATGGGAAGGTTCAAAGTTTGGCTTATTCCCTTGTCCTTCAATTCAGGTGAATTTGACCTGTTTTAGCTCATTCCTCAAAGTCTTCCCTCCTCTTGCTTTCAGTTGTTTCTTTGTAAGAGCTCTCTGCCTCCTCCCACAGGAAAGGAATAGCAAATAACCTCTTCTTTCTCTTTGCCTTGTTTCATTCTTCTCTTTCTTCTCCCCATCACTAATGCAGAAATTTTGTACCTATTTTGTTATTGTAATCCCAAGTAACACACTCTGAGGATTTCAAGTGCAGCATTTCAAAGAATTTATGTGACTAATCCTTTGCTCTAGAAGGGAAGATGAAAGTTTTTTTACATCAGGTAGTGACTTTGCAGCATAGTGGGCTCTGTAGCCCAGTCTCCAAGGCTACAGGCTACAGTGAGAGCGAACTAAAAACCTGTGATGCACAAAATCACTTGGCACAAAGTAAATGCTGTGAGAAGTGTTAGTTTTCTGTAAACAACATTTAATCCTTAAATTAAATGTTTTGCTTCTTTATTTGAGAAACAAAGAATCAACTCTACAAATAAAACACAGGACCCGCAGTTGTGTGTAATACAGGTGAAGAATAATGTTTCTCAGAATTACGGAGTTCTCAAAGCTGCATATTGTTCATTCTGTCCCATGGCTGTGACAGATGATGCTGAAGCCGCTATAGGTCTGAGGGTTTCTTAGGTGAGCGATGAATATGTTGCCTCAAGTGCAGATCTGGACACTGGATGGATGGAACAGACCTGGGAAAGTGCTAAGAAGAGTCTTTAACCTTTGACAGTAATGAAACCAGAAAATACTATTCTTCCTCTGTATTAGAACAGAATAGTTCCACTTGGAAGGGACCTGCAAGGATCATCTAGTCCAATTGCTTGACCACTTCAGGGCTGACCGAAAGGTAAAGCATTTAGGCATTAAGGGCAACGTCCAAGTGCCTCTTAAATACTGACAGGCCTGGGGCATTGACCATCTCTCTAGAAAGCCTGTTAGAGTATTCGACCAGCCTTTCTGTAAAGAAATGCTTCATAGTGTCCAGTCTGAACCTCCTTGCTCAGAATAAAAAACACATATTTTTCTGATTCCTCCACTGTTGTGCTCCCTGCTCTCATGATTTTACTTTGAACATGTTTTCAGGTATGTCACATCCAGGATGAATGGAGAATCTTCCGTTTTTTAAGATCATATTTTGCCTTAATTAAAGAACCACAGAATCTGGAGTGGGACAACCACCAGTGTCAATGGAGGCTGGGGATGGAGAGATTGAGAGCAGTCCTGCCAAGGCTGGGGATACCAGTGCACAAAACACTGGTCATGAGCCAGCCATGTGTGCTGGCAGCCCAGAAAATCGATCGGCTCCGGGCCCAGGTCCAGGGAAGTAATTCTTCCTTTCTTCTCTGCCCAGGTGAGACTCCACCTGCAGAGCTGCCTCCAGCTCTAGGGACCAACAGCAGAAGGATGTGGAGTTGCTGGTGGGAGTCCAGAGGATGCCACAGAGATGATCCGAAGACTGGAACCTTTCTGCTCCGGGGACAGCCAGGAGAGGGGGAGGCTCAAGGACACGTTGTTATAGCCTTTCAATGCTTAAAGGGGGCTTACAAGAAATACAGAGGTTTTTCAAAAAGGGGCTTATAAGAAAAACGAGACTTTTAACCAAGCCATGTAGTGACAGGACATGGAATAATGGTTTTAAACTAAAAGAGGGAAGATTTTGATTGGACATAGTAGAAACAGATTCACATAATTAAGGTTGGGGTTTTTTTGTTTGCAATCCATGATAATGTAACACTGAATATTCTTATCCTTGGAAAGCTCTAATCCTTGAATCTTCTTGACCCTTTCGTTTAATTATGTCTTGCAATTATAAGATCTACATTCTAAACCCACATGTAACTGTTTTATTTTCAGAACAGTAGGATTGAAATGACTCTGGGATACAGTTGCTAGCCGTCATAAATCCCAAAGCAACAAAAGGAATACTGTGAATTGAACTGTCATCTTGTAAAACACATGCCATAGAAGTTCACTGAATTATCTTTTCCTTGATTTAATAACATATTTTTTGAAAAAAACCAAAATCACAAACAAAACCCACCAAAACCCTAAGAAACAAAAAAATCAAAAAGAAACAAAAGGAAACCCAAAGCAAAGCCCCTCACAAACATGTTTTCACTCAGGATTTACCAGTGACCAGAACTTTACAACATCATTAGTTGTATTGTTCATATTTGTAATTACTTGGGCTGTTAAATTATGTATGTTGCTTTGAGCTGGTCTGTTTTATAAGATTCCCTCCAGGACAATTTTCCATTCTGTTGCATTCAAGTTAACAGACCTGTAATTGTTCAGAATAATTTTTAAGAGATCTCTCCTAAATATAGCAACTGCAACTGTTTCACCTCTAATATGGTAGAATTGATTACAAATTGCTTCCATTATCAATTGCTGCAGGTATGTATGTCTGGAAAGCAGACTATGTAAGAATCTAATTAAAATTAAAGTCCAGTTGTTTCCATGAGAGAAATTAGCATTTCCACACTCCATTACTTCTTGCAGCTGTGCTGTTAACACCACACCTTTTGGGTGTAGAAATCTGCCTCTTCTTCATTTCTGTGGATTCCAGGTTTGTCTCTATTACCTTTCTCAAGAAGTTATTCATACAGAGAGACTGGTGCCTTAGCCAAGGACAGCATGGTATTGGGCCTCAGTTCAACTACAGCAACAACTGCACAGGCAAAAACTGGTTGAAATTTCAGACTCTTAAAGCACAGAATGGGATTCAGAGTGCTGAAGGACTCTAGCACTGCACTAAGAGTGCTGTCACTTCAAAGGGAGCACTGGGAGACGCCTTGGCCAGCGTGCTGGAACCTACCAATTGTGTGGTGCGGGGCAAGACCGCTGTAAGGGAGCTGTGCTTACTGCTGTGGGGTACCTGAGAGGAGGAGGAAGCTGTGGATGAAACAGCTTGTCTGTGGCTTCTGAGAGAGCCCTTCATACATAAGCAGTAGTTCAAGCTACAGCTGCAGGGTGAAATGTAATCCATCCATATTGTCTATCTCCCCTGCCTTATACTGGGCCATCAGTTAAGAAAATCCATTTCTGGTTTCTTTGGTCAGTTGTCAGGGTCCAATACTCTCTGAGCTTATTCTTTTAGAAAGTCCACATGAGGAGGATTTAATGTTTGGAAGCAGATTTACTCATTTGAAGATACTTGGCACTACACAGATTTGATTTATAGATATGCTCCAGTTTTTACACCTTTCTTACCGTATCACTCACCTCATGGACATTGCCAGCAGAACCCATCAGAGAGGTTTTATAGTATTGCCTGATGAGCTTCTCAAAAGTGTTTAGATTTTGTAAGGAAGGCAGGTAATAAATGCCATAAATGGAAACTGTACCTTGTCTGCTTTGGGAGCTTGTGACCCAGTGGCAAATTAGTGGCTGCCAAAACTTCCATCCTCAGTAGAATATCGTAGAGGAGTATCACAGACTTCGAAATTTTAAATTCAAAATTACACTATGGCTTGTGGAAAAAAAAAAAAATGGAAAGGGGAAGTAAGGGCCTGGCTTTAAAATCAGTGACTCCATGCACTAGCTGTGGGACTGACATTCGCAGCAGTCACCTAAGGTGTCATGCAATTTAAACAGAAGGAGGAAAAAACATCCCATGCAGATGTTCATAAAGGTGATGTGAGAAGGGTTTAACCCATCTGGTTACTGGAAGAGTTCAAGGCCAGTTTGGATGGGCCTTGGAGCAGGCTGGTCTAGTGGAAAGTGCTCCTGTCTGTGGCAGGGGAGGGTTGGAGCTAGATCATTTTTAAGTCCCTTTCAATCTAAATCACTTTGGAATTATGTGACTGTGGTTATCCTTCCTGATTAGAGCGTTACTGAAATTGAGCCACCAGCATCTACTGATCTCCTCTCCTACACTAAATCATCTCTCTGCAGGAGGCTATTGGGTTACTTGAGCATGTCTTTCTCTTCATAAATCACAGAATATTCTGAGCTGGAAAGGACTCACAAGGATCACCAAGTCCACCTCTGAAGTGAATGATCCATACAGGGATTGAACCTTGGCATTATTACCACCATGCTCTAACCAACTGAGCTAAAATCTTTGCTAATTACTCCCATTCACCTTTGTGCCTTCTTGAGTTTGGAAATGCTTTTCAGGAAGGTTTGCTTCATCACCTTTCCAGGGACAGAGGTGAGGCTGACAGGCCTGTAGTTCCCTGGATCTTCCTTTTTGCCCTTCTTGAAGATATAAGTGATACTTGCTTTCTTCCAGCCCTCAGGAACCTCCCACCATCACCATGCCCTCTCAAAAACAATCACGAGTGGCCTCGAAGTGATGTTACCCAGCTCACTCACTGCCCACGGGTGCATCCTTTCAGGTTTCTGCTAAAAGTGGTTCCTACCTCACTCTGCTCCCCTGAAGGTTAATCTTCCTTGCTCTCGAGCTTCCCTTTGCGCTCAGAGGTCTGCAATCCCTGAAGGCTGCTATTCCATCCATGTCCTTCATCACTGGGGTACTTGCCCCATTTGGTTGTGGGTCCATGTTTTCCTTAGTTTTCTGTTGCTACGGACATATCTGCAGAAGCCTCTCTTGCTGCACTCACATCTCTTGCCATATTTGACTCCAGCTGGGCTTTGGTTTTCCCTATCCCTTTTCTGCTTGCTTGGATAACACCTATATATTCCTCCTGGATTACCTGTCCCTTCTCTCATCTCACAGTACCTCTCAGTGGCCTGAGTTATTTCTTGATATTTAAGAATCATTAATTGACTCATAAGCCACATTTTCTTCCTTCTCCTACATCAGTTATGGCCCTTAAGGTTGTGTAAAAAAGAGTCAGCCAAGTAATGGTTTATAGCCTGATTCTGTTGTTGGAGGAGCAACAGGGCTGGGACTTAACCTGGAGGTCTGAGCAACTTTTAAAGTGAATGGTAGACTCATATGTGCACTTTTAACCTATGGGATGTTTTGGGATTGTGACTTGGATTAGATCATGTGATGTTACCTAATGGTCACATGTTTGTCAAATTATGTGCATCATGGCAGCTTAAACTGCGAGGTAACTAATTTTTAATTTTTTAAAATAGCTCAAACACGATAAGTTTAGCAGGCAGTATACTGGTCAGTGTCTGAAACTCATAAAATAATGCTGTGCCACAGATAACTAATATTCACGAGACTAGAATTGTGACAGACATAAACTCCCACGAGATGGAGCTGCACCATACCAGTTCATTATGCTTCCCTCTGGGCTGTTGGTCTGAGAGTGTGTGTGTGGTGTGTGGGTGTGGGTGTGAGTGTGTAATCCGCTCCACAGACACCTCCCCGTGCCTATTTGTGGCAGGTATATTTAATGAAGTTCAGATCTTGTATCTTATGTACGCACACGGCATATTCTGCGCAGACTGTCTGGTCAGTGTGGCACTGCTCCCATTTGCTGCTGGTGTCTGCAGTCCAGGGTAATTGTGGGATGTTGTTCCATCCCAGTGCGCAACAGTTGTGGATGGTAAACATGGTTTGTCAGAGGGAAAAAGAAAGTCACACCATCTGCATTTTTCTTTTTCCTGGAGAAATCATCAGATCTTACTTCAGACCCGCCACTCTGTGACAGAACCAGAGCTTGAGCCCAGGCTTAAGTGTGGAGAAATTTGGTGCAAGTGGGCAATTCCTGGACAGTACCCTCGTCCCTGCAGACTTCTCCCGAGTCCCTGCTGCTGGGCAGAAGAGTCCAATGGAGTCGGCAGCATGTGGGTGAGATTTGGCTCTGCTGATCTCAGAGCCTTTCCTTCCTGAACAAACATTTTCCATTCTGAAATAATCACCTCACTATATATAGAAAAAGCCTCCAAAGCAAAAGTCATGTTCTTAGGAAGGGATATTCCTCAAATGGTTTTCTTCCTTTCACCAGAAGCAGCAGGTCCTTTGCTATCAGGCTTAGAGCTGTTTACGAACACTGCTGACCAAAGGCATGTGTCACCTCATGCAAAAATAACCTGGATTTCCCCTGCAGCCTCTGCGCCCCCTGCCCCCAGCCTGCGGATTCCGAGGCTGTGTCTGTAATCACAATCCACTGCATTTCGGAAACCACCCCCCCATCTCGCTTCCTCCCAGCTGATTTTCAGAGGAACAGAAGGAGACTTGTTTGCTACCAGGGAGGAAGTCCAGGCCTTAGCAAGCAGCTTTCTAAGAGGCACCGGTGAGAGCAGTGTGCTTCAATCAGCGTTCGCTCACCGAACTGCTGCCAAATGAGGTCACCCCGCTGCAAACATGGATGAAGAAATTTCAGAGGAGGAGAATGGAAGAAGCCAGTACAGGAAGCAGAGCAGTCAGTAGCGCAGGGCTCGGCTCAGTCAACTCACCCTCTGGAAATGTTGATTCCAGTTTTGTCTTGGCTCACAGATGAACATATATTAGATGGTTTCCTTCTCATCATTATCTCATTCGCTTTTCTCATAACAACGATCCCTTGGTTTGACACAGGTCAGCCAGCTCTTTGGGAAGGGTTTCATGGGGCAGGCAGCACACAGGTTTGGAGGGCAGCTCAGGCACCAGGACTTGATGGCACTGTCCATGTCCTTTGGGAATTACAAAGCTTGCAGTAGCTCTGGGACAGACTCTACCTCTTGAGAAAGGCCACGGACTTGTAGAACTGGAGAATACCACATTGGAAGTGATCTCAGGGATCATCTGGTGCAAGTTTTCTAGGCAAAAGCATGGTCCATATGAGCTGGCCCAGCACCCTTATTAGCCAAGATGAACAACTTTGACTGCTAGGAATCTGTTATGCCTTTTTCATGGTTATTCTAGTGATTAATTCCTCCTTCCACTGAACTACTGCTCTGTCCTTTCAGTTTGTATAACTTCAGTTCCACAGCATTGCTCTTGTTACACCTTTATTTGCTAGATTGAAACATTATTATTATTATTATTATTATTATTATTATTATTATTATTGAAACAATTAAAAATGTTCATTCTTAGAGATTCTTAGAAATCCTTACTTTTAAAAATCTTTCTAAAGGTCTTCACATCGAACCTTGTTCCTTGGATCCTGACTCATTCTTATGAATTTTCTCTGGCCATTCTGAGTTTTCTACAGTCTTTATAAATATTGAACATTAAGTTTGCATCACTAAAGCTGCAGTAACAGAATTTCTCTGTATTTCCCTGTCCTTCTGTTTAGTCAGTTTATATTTCCTTGAAGATCATTAGTCAAGATACTAAACAATATTGACAGAAATTTCAAAATCATTATTATTTCTTGGTAGGAAGTTTATCTGCTTAGTAGGAATAATTTACTGTACAGATAGACTGACAAAAACAGTCTGTACAGTTTGGTTTATAGGTTGAATATGTATCAGCTGAGAGCATATTGTAAAAACAAAATAACATCATATGAGATGGTATAAACAGGAATATGATTAGCAGGATGCATGAGCTAACATTTCTGGCTCTGTTTTGCTGTGATCAGGCCCACAACCACAGACTGTGTCTGGTCCTAGTCAGTGCACCTCAGGGAATGTAGACAAATCCAAGAAAGTCCAGAGGAGACAACTAGAGGTTCAGAAAATGCCACATGTAAAGATTAAATGCTCTAGGCAATTCAGCTTAGAGAGGAGTGAAAAGGTGTGATGAACACCTTGATTTGTAAAGGACAGTTGCAAAGAGAGCAATCTACTTCCAGTGTTCCTGACAGGTAGTACAAGAAATAACATGTTTAAATAATAGCAAAGAAAATTTAGTACTGGATAGATTGACTGGCAGGTTTATGAAATCTTCATTATAGATGGACTTCTAGAACTAGCTGAGTACACATCTGCTGAGTATGGCAGGTCCTTGTGGGTTCAGCTGAAACCTCCTTGAGGTGAGGGAATTAATCATCTGACAGCCCTAGATCTTTCTTTTCCTGTTTAAAACCTGCCTGTACTATGCTGTTTAGAAAATACCTGCAGACAATATAACTGTCTCACTTGTACCTTTGTCCTTCCATGGTCTTTGTTGTATTCACCAAATCATTCTGTCTTCTGGGTATGATTATGTTATTGCTCCATTTTGAGTTTTAACATCTAGATGCTGCTAGATACTACCAAATGACCTGTTTGAGATGTCTCATGCTGAATTTCAAGACAACTACTGGTTGGGAATGCAAGGAACTCCAAAATTAAGTGCAAGTCCAGGACTGGGAGAGTCGAAACGATGAGCAGTGGGACTCCCAGCGTGAACCATGCAGGGTAAAATGTAAGCTCAAGACAAGAGGTAGCATGGGGCAACACTTTAAACCCAATTATTTTGCAGGTCTTACTGTACTAGAGAATTTCTGTATAAAAGGAGGAAAGGTTGACAACCAAGTGTTCAGGACATTTGGGATTGTGCAAGATGAAGCCATGGAAAATAAGACTGCTACCATGAGGAAAAAAGGGAAGCAAGTGGAGGTGGTAGTTGAGTTCATCCATGATGTAACCAAAGCTGGCCACTGCTCAATCCAGCTGCTTTCAACACTAACAGAGCTTCACCAAATTTCCAAGACTGTAAACACTCTCATCAGCAAATTGAACTCCACCTGCTCTGCCCTAAAAGCATCCATCACATGCAGCCCAGGGAGAGGACCTTACATTTAGGGCTTCAGACTGCTCAAGAGCAGCCCCTATGGCACAGAAATATGCCTGTTGGCAAGAGCCTTGTGTGACAGGAGCTCTGTGTCCGTCCAGACAAGCAGCGAATACAGAAGAATTCTTCCACTGTGAGGTTCAAAGCTCTCTAGTTGGGATAGATTCAGAAGCAGCGCACAGGAGCATTTCCTCTTGTTCTGGCTGTGAATATAGAGCTGCACAGCTGAGGTACAAGCTCCATTTGTAGATGAAATGGTCCTGCAGCTTTTTCTTTATTCATGGATTCTCTTTCATAGATTTCAAGGGAATTCTAAATCGCAGAGGCAAACTTGGGATCTCACATGAAAGACTTTCTCCTGCCTTAGGGAGAGCTGTGCCCTCACTTTTCCTCCAGCCCCAGCCATGTATGTTCCTAGCAGGTGCCTTATTTTATTTTTAACCTCCATTCTGCATGAAGGAAGCCTTTGCTTGCTGCAAACATCCGGAAATTGGAGCCTAAGCACATCCTAGAAGGATTTCCGGTTTGGGACTTTGGAGCCAGACTTCAGCCTGCACGAGCAGAAGCCTCTGAGCAGGGAGCTCAGTCCTGCCATGCTTTGGGCCAGGTGACTCCTGTCGGCTTCAGGAGCGAGTTGCCATCCAGCAGGAAGGTGCCAAACTGCCCAACCACTTCCCACCTGCCAGGGATGAGGACAGGAACATGCAAAGTCCAGTCTGGCTGGGGATATACCTGTTCTGGGTTTAGGGTCAGTGTGGTGGCAGAACAGCATCGTGAGGGGTATCATGGCATCCCACCGTGTTTGCCTGCAGCTCTTGGAGCACGCAGAGAGTGTGTTTTCTGTGCTCATCTCAGCTGGGCTTGGGCCGCTATGGGTTCCAGTTTGCTATATTTTACCTCCTCCTACGTTATTTCAGGGGAATTCATTGGGAATCCACCAAAGCACTGATTAAATACTACTACCAATAACGGTCTGTCCTGAGTAGGTAGAGAGCATATTTCTGCTCTTGCTTCTGTGTCGTAGTTGCTCTCACAAAGCATAGCTTGACTTAACATCTTTCTACCAGTCCACATGCAGCTCCAAAGATGCACATCAGAATGACTGTGTAAGGCCTCTCTGAATGTCCAACCACATAATATGGGTCTGTTCTCCCCTCCCTTGCAAAGTTGCTCCCAGAATACCTAGTAAATTAGAATTTACTAGGAGACCAAAAGGAATCCACTAATTTCCATCTTTGAGTAGAGGGAGCACTTGTGCACAAATTCCAAGTCTGAGAGGAGGACTGTTTGAGGATCTGAGGTAATGCCATGGCACTGAGGAATAACAAACTCACTCATACTGAAGGAAGGACTGAAGGGAATGACCCAGGAAAACGCAGATTGCTTGCAGTAATATAAAGGATTCAAATCAGATTTTAAAGGGAAATGATAATTTGAAAACATGGCAATAATGTAATAGGCCCTGTAATCTTCAATGTCTTCATAAATTACTTGAATGCAGGAATGGAAGGGATGCTAACAAAGTTTGCTGTTGATACAAAACTGGGAGGAGCTGTTGACTCTGTCGAAGGAAGGGAGGCCTTGCAGAGAGAACTGGACAAATTAGAGGAGGGGACAATCACTAACCAGTTGAAGTTCAACAAGGGAAAGTGCCAGATTCTGCACCTGGGATGGGACATCCTGGATGTACATACAGACTGGGAAATGAGATGCTGAAAGCAGAGCCATGGAAGGAGACCTGGGGGTCCTGGTCAACAGAAAGTTGAATACGAGTCAGCAGTGCCCTGGCAGCCTGGAGGGCCCACCACGTCCTGGGGGGCATCAGGCACACCATCAGTGGCCGGTCAAGGGAAGGTTTAGGTTGGATATTAGGAAAAGATCCTTTGGTCAGAGGGTGGTTGGGCACTGGAACCCAGGGCAGTGGCCACAGCACCAAGCCTAACAGAGCTCAGGGAGTGTTAGGACAATATTCTCAGGCACAAGGTGTGACTCTTGGGGATGGTGCTGTGCAAGCCCAGCAGTCAGTCTTGATGGTCCTTGTGGATGCTTTTCAACTCAGCATATTCTGTGATTCTGTAATTTTCTCAAATCATGCCAGACCAGCACATTAGACACCTTGATAAGTGGGGTTTTTTGGGGCCAGGATCAACCTTTCAGTTGATCAGACTAGCTGAACTGCAATGCTACAGTAACACATGAGAAATCATTTATTCAACTGAAGAAGACAGAAATTAATATGAAAACTCTAAGATGTTGAAGACTGGCCAAAAAACAAAAAAAAATCCCAACACAGAACAGTAAATTAGAAGTTTTATGCTTGAGGAAATGCACAGTCTTCTCAAGGTAGGTTTTGGAGCTCATGTATTTCAATTTTTTTTCAGTAAAGATCTCAGAAAAAATAAAAAGTACATGGATAAGGTAGGTCAGTGACACAAAGTCAAGAGGCATTGTGAGTATAGAGGGTGACTGGAACATCATAAAAGCAAAAAGCTATTATTAAGGAGTAGCATAACAGAAATGGAATGAAATTCGTCAGTTCATAGTAGACAGTCCTGTGGTTAACAGGGGTGTCCAGAATTGCTTAATCCAGCCTCTTATGTGAAGACAATCAACAATATCAGATCAGCCTTGGGAAATCGCAAGGTGATGAGATTCACTACTCTGTGAGTAGCTTTTTCCAGTGCTACACTACTTTCCTGGTGAAAATCTTTCCCTAATATTTGCTCTGAACCTCTCAAGGTGTAAGTGTGGTCATTGTTATTGTGGAGTTGTCTGCATTTGGTTGCATCATCTTTGTAACCTGTCCTTTGGATAGCAGCAGGATCTGTTAAACAGCCCTATTGCTTAGGCATCACCAGACCAAGAGAGCCCAGTTTCTTCAGTGTCTTGCTATAAATTGATGAGATGTGCCAGACCATCACCTATCTCCTACAGTTTTTCCATATCCCTCATGAACAGGGAGAGGCAAAAATATACAGAGGGTTCCAGGTGTGGCTTCACTATATCCCAGTTCAAGGGGGATGATTATTTCCCTTGATCTGCTGCTGACCATTCTCCTATTGCAGTGCAGGAAACTGTCTGCCTGATTTGCAGTTAGAGCATCCTATTGACTCTTCATCCCATGCTCACCCCTATCCCCATGTTCCTAAGGACTGCGACTTAGCCAGATGGTTCCCAGCCTGTAGCAATTTGGGGGTTATTCTGACTCAGGTGCAGAATGATGTACTTCTCCTTACTGAACTTCACAAGGTTTCTGCTGAGTTTCTAAACACCTCTTCGGACTAAGTGACCCTTCCTAGTGTCATCTTCAGACTTGTACTCCATGGCATCACAGAGTATCAACAAAGACACCGAACAATACTGGCTCCCAAATCAATGCTTGGTATATTTTGTTGGCTGCTAGGCACCAACCCTGTATTGAGTCTGACCACTGCCCTTACAGCCCAGAGGTGCAACCAGCCTTCAGCCCACCTAATGCTCCATTCACGCAGACTTCAGGCTATGAACTAAAATTCTGTGGGTGCAGCTGTCAAGGCAGTCAAGGCACTTTGCATCTAGTGCTTTCCCTTAATCCATACAACCAGTCATTTTATCAGAGAAGTTAATTGGGCTGCTCAGGCATGATCTGCGCTTGCTAAATCTATGCTGACTGTTTCTGATTGCCTCCTTGTTCTCCATAGGGTCAGAAATGGAATTTGAGACAATACGGTCCATGAGTTTTCCAAGTATGGTGATGACCTTGGCAAATTGGTGATTGTCTGAGTTCCTTGTTCCCTTTCTTAAAAGTGAGTGTAATGTTTGAATTACAGAATCATAGCATGGGAGGGACGGTTGGAAGGAACTTTTAAGGGTCACCTACTCCAACTCCCCTGCAATGAGCAGGGACATCTTCTACTGGATCAGGTGATGCAGAGCCCTGTCCAACCTGACCCTGAGTGTTTCCCCACCTTCACCATAAACATTTCTTCCTTATACATAGTCTGAATCTAGTGTGGTTTAGCTTAAAAACATCACCCCTTGTCCTGTCATTACAGGCCCTGCTAAAAAGTCTGTCCCCAACTTTGTCATTATCTCCCTTTAAGTTTTGGAAGGGGCTCAAAGATCTCCCCAGAGCCCTCTTTCTCCAGGCTGGACAACCCCAACTCTTTCAGTGTGTCCTCTCGGGAGAGGTGCTCCAGATCCCTGAAAATTTTTGGGGCTCTTCTCTGGATCACTCCAACAGGTCTGTGTCTTTCCTGTCCTGAGGACTGCAGAGCTGGGAGCAGTGCTCCAGGTGGGGTCTTTCCAGAGTGGAGCAGAGGGGAAGAATTATTGCCCTGTTCCTGCTGGCCACGCTATTGCTGACAGAAGCCGGGTGCCATTTGCCTTCTTGCCCACCTGGGCACATGCTGTCTCATGTTTAGCTACTGTCAACCAGCACCCCCAGGTCCTTTTCCAGCTTTCCAGCCACTCTGTTCCCAGCCTGGAGTGCTGCCTGGGGCTGTGGTGATCCAAGTCCAGGAGCCAGCACTTGGCCTTGTTGAATGTCATACATCAGCTGATCAGCCCATCAATCCAGCCTGTCCAGATCCCTCTGCAGAGCCTTCCTAGGCTCCAGCAGATCAACAATCCTGCCCAACATGGCTGAACGCATCGGCCTTCTGCGCCTTCCTTGTAACCAGTTTGCAGTCGTGTTTATCAGCAGGGTACACGATCTTTGACATTTCTCTTCTGGCTGACGTACCTGTAGAAACTCTTTTTATTATTCTTTGCATTTCTTGCCAAGGTCAGCTCCAGTTGTGTCTTGGCCTTCCTCACAATTTCCCTACACAACTGGGCAAGGTCCCTATGCTCCTTTCGGGATACCTCTTTCTGTTTCCACTGCTTGTGCATTTCCTTCTTGCTCTTTAGTTTGACCAGCAGGTCCTGACTCTGACATGCAGTCTCTTGCCTTCCTTGCCTGATTTCTTACACATGGGGATTGAGAGCTCCTGCACCCTATGCAAAATGTCATTAAAAGGTGTGCCAGAGAAATAGAGACATGATAGCCAAGTCAAGGCTGAAGTTTTTAAAACTGGAACAGGCACAAGATGGCAAGGACCATCTCATGGAGAGTCAGCTCCAGACTCCCTCTGGCCCAGTATCCAAAAGTGGCTTTAAGTGGATGCAGAGAAAGGGGTGGAAGAACAGGAGAAGGCACACACAGAATTTCACCTAAGTACAGACCCATCCCTTTGTGACTCACATGACTTATGAACTGGAGGTGTTTTCCTCTATTCAGGAACCCTCAAAGAGTTTGTGAGGGTGGGAGGGTGGTGGGGCTCTGGCACAGGCTGCCCAGAGAAGCTGTGGCTGCCCTATCCTTGGAAGTGTTCAAGGCCAGGTTGGGACGGGGCTCAGAGCAACCTGGTCTAGTGAGAGGTGTCCTTGCCCAGGGCACAGGTGTTGGAACGAAGTGATATTTTAAGTCCCTCCCAACCCAGACCATTCCGTGATTCCATGATTCTATGATTTCTCTTCTGTGAACTATTGGCACTTCTTGTGCCAACGTAAGTGTTGAGCATCCACAGCATTCTATGTCAAGAAGTTTGGGTAAGGGTAAGAAGCTCCCCAGTCCCACAGCCCCTCACATGAAATACCATCTTCCTTGGTTTGATCTTAGCTTCTGTTAGCCTCATGCCATGCCTCATTTATATTGGAAAACACAGTGGACAAAAGGAGCTCCCCAGAGCTGAACAAAAAGGCCATCCACAGATTGCTCATGATTGCATTGTCCTCTTCCTCATTTCCCTCATTTCTCACCTTTCCAGAATGGAAACTAAATTGTTCCATGCATTGAACTAGTCTGGACCTTTATCAGCCTTGTTGCCCTCTTCTGAACTTGTTCCTGCTTTCCTGTGACCTTCTCAAGGTAGATGTAGGAGGAAATAAACTGAATATACTACAGCTTGGTGAATTTATTATAAAAATTGTAAGGTGTACTCTTCAGGGTCAAAAGCATTTGGTTTCTTTAAGCATTTCTACCTTTAGATCAGTGACAATAATCCAGAGTTATATTTTACATCTAAATCCAGCTCAGCCTACGTGGTATTCAGGAAGAGATGCAGATACACAAATCCTGAAGAATTCCTTCTCTATGAAATTTATCTGGTGGTCCCTACTTATTTGAATTGATTATAACTGATGGAAGAACCTTTTCTCCATGCAGAACACTGAGCCATGGCCTCTAGCAGATGATTTCAGTGATGGACCCTAGTCAGCAGCAGTTTCGCCACTAAGAAATCAAAGAAGGTCCAGCAGTGATTATTGTCCTAGAGCCTGTGTGGCTCCAACAGACACACAGACACTGCTGAGACCTGGCCTGTCTGGAGCAGGGAAAAGCTGCCTGAGTGGCCAAGGCGAGCTGAGGAGCCAGTTGCTGGTGGAGATGCCTGGACAGTCATCAGAGTCTTGTTTCTTTTCCCATGGCATAGACTGGTGGAGCCCCAGTCTCTCGTAGCACAGGCACATTGGCTGAGCGTCTTCCAGCTGGGACCTTAGGAACCCTGACCTAGGTCAAGGTGTTGGCAGGTCACAGGTACTTGAGCTCTGGGTTACGTGCTGAAGAAGGAACTGCGGTAGAGAGGAAAGATTTGCCTGTGATCGTGTCCCCAAATGCCCCCAGTGTCGCCCACAGCCTCGTTTAATCCCCTGCCCAGCCCTTTTCCTGCCCTGTCCCGTCCCACTGCCGCCTCCTGCTCCTTCCAACCCCTTCCCATTTTCTCGGGCTCCCGGCACCCACCGCTTTCTTCCATCCTTCTGTACCCCGGGTGCAGCCCTTGCTCCCTCTGCGTGCCGGTCCTGCTCCCCGGGCCCTCGGTGCCCCGCCACCCC
>VZRL01006423.1:44541-96599 GCA_013397895.1 Origma solitaria
CCGGGCGGCACGGGACGGGACGGGCCCGGGCGCTCACGGTGCCGCCGCGGGGCTGACCCACCGAGGGGAGGGCGCTCAGCGGAACCAGGGAGGCGCCGGGCGGGGGCTGCGGGCCCGGGCGGAGCGGGGAGCGGGGCTGGCAGAATGCCGGCACCGAGACCGCCCGGTGCGGGACGTCCGGGAGCGCCAGGGACGGGCACAGGGAGCAGCAGCGGACGGTGGGCCCGGCGGCTGGGAGCCCCGGGAGCCCGGAGCTCGGGAGGAGAGCGAGCCCCGACAGCTGCGGGCTCAGGTGTCCGGGAGCTGGCGAGGCCCCGCAGCGCCTGGCGATGGGCACAGCCTGGCCGGGGCCGATGCAGCGCGGGCATGTCTCGGGACTGGGACTGTGGGAATCGGCTCCGGCGCGAAACATTTCATTAGAACTTCCTTTGTGGGGGATGCGTTCTGAGAGACAGGAGAGCCCGCGGGGAGCCCCAGTGTGGCACAAAAATGGGATTCGCAAGGATGCAGTGGGGCTTAACTGCATCCGCAGGAAAGGACTGCCACGGTCACTCTGAGAGCTTGGAGCCCATGTCAGAGTGTCATGAGGCTGTGTGGCCGGGCTGGGAGCGAGCAGAAGGGTGCCGGTCCTGAAGGCCCCGGTGGGAGATGGCAGGAGGGCTGGGAGTCACGGAGGTGGCTGTAGGTAACGGTAGGCTGAGCAGAGGCTGGAAGCGAGTTGCTATCCCAAGCTGCCCTACAGGCAAGTCAGGGCTGTGCATGGTTCCGAGGGCTGACCATCTGAAACTAGAGAGAGAATCTGTGTGAATGTACAGGAGGAAAGCGTATTCCTGGTCTGACTGGTGCTCAGCTTTCTCTTCTGGACTGGAGTCTCAAAAACATCATTACATGAGTTATGGCCTCTCATGTCAGACCTGGAGCATGGCATCAGCAGCACCTGCAGCTTTCATGGAGCCTTTGCACAGCAAGCACTCTGACATCTGTTTGTGTGGCATGCACAGTGGGTGCTGTCTTTCCAGCTTCTCTGCTGGGGCTGCTGTGAGCCCGCTTCCCCTCTCTCATGGTGGACACAAGGCTCAAGGTGCCACTGGCAGGCTGGCAAGGGGGCACACAGTGATCCCAATGTAATTCCAGATAGTTTTTCTTTCCAAATGTCACACATCTGCTACATGTAGGCTGGGCTCCCCTGGTGCCCCAGCTTCTCAGCCCTAGGCTCAGATGGATGTTGCAGCTCACTCCATTTTAGCTGCTCTTCCTGTCAACCTCCTCACCATGGCTAAGACCAATGTGAAGAGATTCTCCTGCTCATCGTGGCAGTTTTTTTCAGAGACTCCTGCTGCTGTTCTTCACAAGGGATCTCGGTGCCCGGTGGTGGGAGGGATAGAAGGGAGTGGGGCAGTCTGGCTCACGTTACACAGACCGGCCAAGCCAGCCCCTGCACTGAGCCCTCTGCTAACTGAAAGCAGCTGTTCAGAACTGGTGACTCTGCATCCAGTGAGGTCACTGCTGTCTCCCTCTGACCCAAGCCTGCAGACCTCGTGGTAACAGGGGGCTGCTGGTACCAAGGATGGCTTCTGCTCACCTCGGACTGGTGCAGCTTGGTAGCTGTTCAGTTGCACCTCTTGCTGAAAGATAGGCTTGCTTTGAAACTACCCAATTGCATCCAGGGAGGATAGAAATTGAGACGTTTTTATAGGCTTTCATCACAAGTTCCCCAGCCCAGGGACCCCAGTTTTTGTTCCCTGATTGTGCTAGTGCTCTCAGCTGCTCTTCACACTCCCCATATTCTCTTTTCAAGTTTCTCTCCCCCACACCAGCAGCCCACAAAGCCTCACTGGCTTCTCAAGAGCCACATTACTAATTGAACCAGGTGGGCTTTTCCCCATGTCTATGCCCTGATCTCTTCCAGACACTACTCAAGAACTGTTAGCTCTATCCTGTCCTTAGTCAATGAGGTTGCCCCAAATCTTGGCCCTCTACCTGCTTTTCTACACTTTTTTTTTTTCTTTTTTTTTTTTTTTTGTCTAAGCTCCTGCCAAGGCTTTAAACCCACTGCCCTATCCCTTCCCATGACCTGGGCAGCTTGAGCACCATTGGAATGGTGCAGTCTCATCACAGAAGCTACCCCGGACCCCATTCCTCCAGCACTGCATGGGGGTAGGCAGTTACCCCTCCAGCTGGGGAATTAGAACTAGTAGCTCCAACAGAGAGACAGACTTGTCTAGGACCACTGAGTTAGTGCAGATTCCCAACTCACAGCCCACATGGACAAAAGGATGTAATTTTGACTTCTGCTCCTAGGATATTGTGAGGGCTCTCACTTGCTGGGTGCAAGAATAGCATATGGATTTCCCTCAGAATGTGGATAGGCCTCAGACACTGGATGCACACTGAAGTAAACAATTTTATGAGTAGAAAATACTTTTAAATGATTTTGTTCTATCACTAAGCCAGGATTTCCACAGAAAAAAACCAAATCCAGACAGCTGACCCAAAGTGGGAAAGGGGACCCAAAAATAACCATCACATGTGCCCTGGAAAGGGTTAACACCGTCATGGGGTTCTTTGGGCAAGGGCTGACATTCTTAGTCCCCTAACTGGGCACTGCCAGCCACCTCCATCCCCCAAGACAGGGAGGTTCTTGCTCCTGCATCTGACATAAACGACTCCTGAGTGTGGTTATAGGACCAGCAGCAAATGCTTTCAAGAGAGTCCAAGTGTGAGCTCATGCTGCCTCCATCCCTGCAGACCACGAAGCCTCGTTTGCTGCAGCTGAGCGAGGGTTGGGGTTGGTGTTCTTCAGCAGCTCCTTGGCCGCTGGGTTATTTTGGCTGTTACCAGGAGGGCTGGGCAGGGGGCTGGCCGCCCGTGGGCATAGGGAGTGTGTCCAGCATGTCTGCTGTGTCCGGCTGCAGTGCTGCAGGAGCTATGGCTGGCTGTGCGTCCCTCCCCCACTGCTGCATCGAAATGCAGTTACGGGGGAAAGGGAGGGAAGGAGTCGGAGCCAGCAAGGAGCAGCAAGAAGGAGACAAAGGAGGGGAGTGAGCAGCAGAGGGTGTGGGACGGAGCAGCTGGCAGCTCAGAGGGAGTCGCTGCGTTCCTACTGCACTGCCACCACCCTCCATGGTACCAGCCTGGGGTACCCACAGATCTCTGTGCCAACCCAAACAATGAGCATGGTCTGATTTTATCACTGGCATTCCCAGCTGTGGGCACATCCTTTGCAATACAGCCGTTTTGATTTATTGTTCACTGGATGGAAGCCCATTCCGGTTCTGTGCTCCCTCCCAGGGACACGAGATTTACACTTCATGGGTTTTTGGCACCTATATCCCTGTGGTCCTGAAAGGCATGTTGCTGGGGAGAGAGGGAGGTGGGGGCTAGGGTCTCAAACAGTTACTCGCTGAGCTATCTCATAATTTGAGACCAGCTTTTCTCAGGGTGGAGAGATGCAAGGCTGCTGCTTGCCCAGAAACCTCTGCTCTCTTGCGGACAGGCTCTGAACCTCACAAGAAGCGTTCAGCTGTTAAAGACACAGGAGCATGCTGCTCTGGAGCAGCTGGCGCCAGTGTTGCCAGGCGGGCAGTGGTTGGAAAGAGTACTTAAGGATGTAGGAAGCGCCTATGTGACAGGGCACTAGCTGCTCACCTCAGTGCACTGTCACTTGTGACCTGCTGGGCTGACTCCAGGTGCTGTCCCAGGCCTTCGTTCTGGGCAGCCTCTGACACGTCCCATTCGCTTCTTGTGAGGGACAGGTGATACATCGTGATCAGGCAGCAGGTACCTGGCAGGCCTTCCCTCTCCAGGCTTTTTTCTGTCCTTCTTTTGCTCCCTCTTAATCAGTATCCTCTGGTCTGCATTCCAGGCAGGATTAAAGCAAACTCTGCAAAGGAGATCAAGCCAACCTCTGTTCTGCCAGCTGCCAGCCATGGAGCAAATGAAGAGGTCAACAATGCTTCTGCTGGAGCTGCTCATTCTTGGGGGTTTGAGAACAGGGATGGGCTCTGCTGTCCTGGGTACCCTGGATCTACAAATAGATGAGGAGCAGCCAGCTGGCACCATCATTGGGGACATCAGTGCCGGCCTGCCCCCTGAAACTAGTGCCTACATGTATTTCATCTCAGCACAGGAGGGCAGCGGCGTCTCCACTGACTTGGGGATAGATGAAAATACTGGGATCATCAAAACAGCTCGTGTCCTGGACCGGGAGACCCGGGACCACTACAGCTTCATTGCTGTCACCCCAGAAGGCATCACGGTAGAAGTGAACATCCAAGTGAATGACATCAATGACCATGCCCCAGCCTTTCCCAAACAGCACAGCACCTTTCAGGTCCCAGAGCACACACCCATTGGCAGCAGGTTTCCCTTGGACCCAGCCTTTGATGCTGACAGTGGCCTCCTGAACACACAAGGCTATGTGATTAAGGGAGGGAATGTGGGGCAGGCCTTCCGCCTGGAAACGCGTCGAGGCCCCAATGGGGTCCTGTATTTGGACCTGGTGGTCAGCAACATTCTGGATCGGGAGAACCGATCATCATACTCACTGCTGTTGGAAGCCTATGATGGTGGTTCTCCTCCCCGGAGCACCCAGATGACGCTGGATGTGTCCATCCAGGACATCAATGACAATGCTCCCAGCTTCAACCAGAGCCGCTATCATACACTCATCTCAGAGAATCTGAAACCTGGCAGCAGCATCCTGCAGGTCTTTGCCTCTGATGCAGATGAAGGTGACAATGGGGACGTGATTTATGAGATCAATCGGCGGCAGAGCGATCCTGACCAGTACTTTACCATTGATGCCCGGACTGGAGTCATCAAGCTCAACAAAGGTCTGGACTATGAAGTGAGGAAGGTGCATGAGCTGGTGGTGCAGGCAAGGGATAAGGCTGTCCATCCTGAGGTCACCACAGCCTTTGTCACCATCCATGTCCGTGACTACAATGACAACCAGCCCACCATGACTATCATCTTTCTGAGTGAGGATGGCTCCCCACAGATCTCCGAGGGAGCCCAGCCTGGACAGTACGTGGCACGCATTTCTGTTTCCGATCCAGACTATGGAGAGTACTCCAATGTCAACGTCACACTGGAGGGAGGAGATGGCAAGTTTGCCCTCACAACCAAGGACAACATCATCTATCTGATCTGTGTGGACCAGCTTCTGGATCGGGAAGAAAGAGACTCCTATGATCTGCGGGTGACAGCTACTGACTCAGGAACACCCCCGCTCCGGGCAGAATCGGCCTTTGTGCTGCAGGTGATGGATGTCAATGACAATCCCCCGCTCTTCGACCAGCAGGAGTACAAGCAGAGCATCCCTGAGGTCGTGTACCCGGGCAGCTTTGTCCTGCAGGTGACAGCTCGTGACAAGGACCAGGGTCCCAATGGAGAGGTATGGTACAGCATCCTGCATGGCCGTGACACCCACTCCAGCTGGTTTACCATTGATCCTGCCACTGGCATCATCACCACTGCTGCCCCACTGGATTATGAGAAGGACCCTCAGCCTCAGCTCACCGTGCTGGCCACAGACCGGGGAACCCCTGCCCTCTCTTCCTCTGCCGTGGTGCATGTTGCCTTGCAGGATGTCAATGACAATGAGCCGGTGTTCAGGAGTAACTTCTACAATGTGTCCCTGAAAGAGAACACCCCTGTTGGCACCTGCTTCCTGCAGGTAGGTAGGGGTATTGAGGCCTGAGCTTAGGGAGGGCTCAGCCAGGGCTGTGAGCAGCTTGGGGTGGGAGAGCTGCCACTGCAGGGTGTTTGGTGTGGGTGTCATGGCTTTGATGGGCAGCATTTGCAGCAGGAATGCTGGAGCAGAGATCCCCACACTCGGTGTGAGTTTGGAATGGGGCCAAGTCATGTACATCCTTTCTGTGTGCAACTAATGGGCAATGCCACTGCCATCGGGCACACCGCAAGGCTGCCATCATGCAGAGCACGGTGTGGGCCTCAGTTGAGGTGGGTCCTGTTGTGCCAGGCCCTGCTCGCATCAGTGTGGAGCTGCCCTGCAGCCAGGACGCTCAAAACAGAGCTCAGGAACATGACACCACCTCTGGGAAGCTGCCTGTACCCAGGCTTCGAACTTCCCTCTCCCCCTGTGAGGTCATTAGTCCAAGTTCATCAGCGTTGGTAAGGCTGGTTGTGAGCATTAGCATTAATTATGCTAGTAAGCTAATGAGCTGAGGCACGTGCTGCTGCACCAGCCTTTATATAGCAAGAGGTCACAGCTGGAGCCAGAGAGCTGCTGGGCCTCCAAAAGGTCTGTGACCCCATGATGAGCTAGTGATGTCATTTTGACTCTGTGTGTTCTGCATTCAGTGTTTCTGTTGCAGCTCAGGCTGTGCAGTCCTGGTTCTTGGGCCAGGTGATGCCACCTGCCCGAATTGGGATGAGGGTGGGTGTCAGCGTGCAGCAAGGCACTGCCAACCACGGCAGCACCCAGGCTGTCCATTGGGACAAGCACCAGTGACATTGGGGGCACTTTTTTTGCTGGAGGTGTGGGGCGTGGGGATGTCTGGCTGGGACCATGAGAAGCTCTGGGGCCAGGTGGTGAGAGGTGCCCAAGGGGCCAGGAAGAACAGGAATTCTGGAGTCTATAAGACAAGGCAGGATGAGGTCCTGTGACCTGGTCAGGAAGAAGGGTCTCTAGGTCACCCGGGAGGGAAATTTGGAGCTGGAAAGAAAGAATGGCCTATGGGTGCCCTGTGGGTACACTGCAGAGGCAGGGAGGGTGTGAGTGTGGGCTGGGGAGGTGTGTGTGTGTATGTGTGCATGCGGGTGACTGATGGTGTGGGGTGGGAGTGCTGGAGAGGGGCTGGAGAGTGCAGAGAATGGGGTACAAGTGTGGGGGGAAGGAGGAATTGGGTGGGAGCAAGGGCCAGGGGTGGAATAGAGAAGGCATGTGGGGCAGGGGCAAGTGTAGGATGGCATCGATTGCGGGGCTTGGGGATGGGTCTAGGTGGGATTAGGGGGATCTCTGGGCAGAAGAAGTGAGTGGGAGGTCAGGAGGAAGAGGTAGGTCAGGGAAGATTTGGGTTTGGTCTGTACAGGGCAGCAGTGCACACTGTCCCAGTCTGGGGTGGGAGGGCATGGGGAAGGGCTGGGAACAGAGACGGGGAAGGGGTCAGGGGTGGGTTCGGGGACAGGGTCGGAGCAGAGATGCTGTGTGCCCTTGAACGAGCACGGCAGCCCCAGGCATGTGCAGGGGTGTCTGGGCTGTGCAGCCCCCTAAGGGAGGCCCCCCTCTCTCCATGTCCGTGCCTTCCTGCTCAGTGCTGCTCGCCGTGTGGGAAGGCGTTCTGGAAATGCAATCGGAGATGGCGGCTGGGCTCCTGACTGCGAGCGTGGGGCCAGGCTGCAGGGAGAGCAGACCCTGCAGAGGAGCTGGGGCATGCGGGGCTTTGGGGGCACGCCCAGCAGAGTGTCCAGGGCATGGCTGCCTGGCTCTGCACTGCACAGGGGACAGGGCTGGCCTGGCAGCTGGTCACAACCAAGGCTTTGGCTGTATTTTGATGGTCTTGGCTCAGTCCTTGTGTTTCGTTTGGAAACGGCGTGTCTGGGCTGAGCGCAGGTAACTCCCGTGCGGCCTCGGCACAAAGCAAACAGCTCACACATCTGCTGCTGCTTCCTCTGAGCCGGGAAATGTGAGAGGATGGGAAAGGAGGCTGGCCAGGCCAATGGCTTGGTTGAGGACGCAGCAGGAGCTAGTCAAGTCTGGGAGCTGGGCAGAGCCAGGTCAGAGAGCCCTGGGCTTGTACCACAGCTGCCTGACATGACCACCCCTGCTGCCTCAAACAGGAAGGCTTCAGAGGTGCTGCCAGGGCCTGCGGTGGCCAGTGCCCAGCGCTGTTCCCCACAAGGTTGCCCATGACAGGTGTGCTGCCCCCACAGCCCTTTTGTGCCTTTGCTCCCACTTGATTCCATCTGTCAGTGGCTTCCAGGCATCGAAACTTCCCCTGCCTCAGGACGGTAACGTGTCTCTGTCAAGGTCTGGGTTTTGTCCAGACCCACACAACGGTCACGAGAGCTCAGGTCACAGGCAGGCCCTGCCAGATGACATACAGGACACAGGACAGTCACCCAGGCCAGCACAGAACTCAGTGGGTTCACTTCTACATCAGTCTGCCACATTTTTAAGCAGAAAACCTTGGGAGGACCAGGTCTGTTTTCAGATGGTGATGTCTGCTCTCCATGGGCAGGACAGAAGGGTGGGGAAGGAAGGAGTCCTTGTGATTGAGCCGAAGAGACCTGAAGAATCTCTACAGATCTCCTGTTCCCTTGTAGACTCCATTCTGTCTCCCATGTCAGTCTTTGTGTCTGGGGTATGAGCAGGGATGAGCAGAGCAGGTTGCTGGCCTGAGCTGAGAAAGGAAAAGGAACTTGTAACATCTTCTCTGTCTATTACTTGTGTTTACTATGGGCCAGGTCCCACAGTAGCAGGCTCTGCATGAGCATGAAGCAAAGGAAATAGCAAACTCGCTATTCAAATCTGAGATGAGAAAGAAACACCAGTAGAGCCAGAGCCCAGGGAACCAGTGAACATGAGACCAGCAGAAAATGGAGCAGAAGACGGTCACCAGCTGGCTGTCTTGCTCCTCTCTTCAGCCGTGAGCTGATGATGCAGAAGCTTTAGGGCACCAGACCACATTCCAGTGCTGTGGTCTGTGATGCGAAGCACCGCTCTGGTATAAATTCACCCTGCTGGTTTAAATTTGTTTTAAACATTTGACTGTGTACCAGCACAGTGCATGCATGGTCAGATAGTGGTTTTCTGGGACTTTCTGACTTTTCATGCTAAATCAAGTATTGTCTGTGCTCTGGCAGAGAGAGAGCTGTGAACCCCATGTGGTGAGCATGGGCTGATTGGACAGCAACCTGAATGACATGGGGCGATGGATTATTGATTCTTCCACGGATCCAATATTGGTGATTTTGGAGCCAGTGTTTACATATTCTTTTTGCACCCATACACACTACTGTTGGGGACCATCAGAAATGAAAAGCTGACCAGCAATGCACCTAATGTAGAGTCTCTGAGATTTTAAGGACAAATCTGATGAGTTTTGGGTTCTGATTTGTGATTCTATGGGACGTTTGTGGACAGTGCTGCATGCACAGCACCAGGACAACCCCATGGGCTGTGCTCCAGGGAGGAAGACCTGGATGAAGTGCTGTAGGCTGCACCAGGCTACATACACTATATTGCCAAGAGAGAGTGTGGAGGGATAATCCTGATGCCTTGGTTGAGCTGCCGAAGGGACACGGGTGAGGGGACATGGGGTGTAGCCATGCATGGAGACTGGAACAGCACAAGGACAAATGCTCACAAACTGCTGTCAAGGAAAGGGCTTGACAGGGAAGAAGGGGGGCATTGCTGCCTTTGTGCATTTGTGTTCTTAGGGCAAGGATTTTAGCATCAACCTATTTTCAGACCTCTGCACAACATAGAATGGGCCTCCCCCTCCTTAGAAACAAGAAGGCACGCTTCCCAAAGCGAGATGGGGAGATGCCTGTGAGCATGCTGGAGAGCTGAACAAGGGGAGGGAGAGCATCATGGTCCTGAGGACTAGGCTGCCATATGGGAGGATCTGGGGGTACACAGGAGTGTGGGTATGGGGGAGATGCTGGTACATGGGGAGGTTGTGGGGGGAGGTGAGTGCTGTTGTTACTGCCAGAAGAGCTGCATTTGTTCCAAATTCCTGTGAAAGTTATTTCCTTGCGCTGCCAGCAGCCTCCTCCTGGGCTTGGCACAGCAGCCAGCGCCATGATTAATTCAAGTAGCATTTCCCCTGGAGCTGCAGCAGCTTTTCCACTGCAGCTGAGAGGCCCCAGCCCCTCGCGCTCCTCTCCCCCCATCCTCTGCTCCTCCTCCCAACCCCCTCGCACAGCTCCCTCCTTCCTCCATGCAATCCCCAGCCCCCTCCCAGCTGCCCCTTTTCCCTTACCTCTGCTTCAGCTCCAGGCTCCTCAGAACTCCTCTCTCTACCGCTGCCTTGCTCACACAGCTCCCTCCTCCATGTCCACCCCAGCCCCACCCACGCATGCTGCCCTCCAAAGGGCCAATCCTCCTGCCCCCTGCTACAGCCTGAGTCACCAGCATCCCCCCACCCCCCCACAGTTTCAGGAGTGTTTTCCCCACACCTCTTGGTCAGTGCCAGCTGCAGCAGTCTTCTCCCCTGGGACCCTTGCCACTGTGACCCGGGCAGCTCTCCTCCACCTGCATAGCCCTTGGGACATGCCAGCCTGTCCCTCCTCCCTGTGGAATCCCAGAATGGTTTAGGTGGGAAGGGACCTTAAAGGTCATCCAGTTCCAACCCCCTGCCATGGGCAGGGACACCTACCACTGTCCCAGGCTGTTCCAAGCCCAGTCCAACCTGGCCTTGGATGACTTTCAGGGATGGAGCAGCCACAGCTTCTTTGGGCATTCTGGGCCAGGGCCTCACCATTCTCACAGGGAAGAACTTCTTCCCAATACGCCATCTAATCTTGCCTTCTGTCAGTGGGAAGCCATTCTCCCTTGTCCTGTCACTCCAAGCCCTTGTCCAAAGTCCCTCTGCAGCTATCTTGGAACCCCTTTAGACACTGGAAGGGGTTCTAAGGTTTCCCTGGAGTCTTTTCTTCTTGGGACTGAACACCCCCATCTCTCCTAGCCTGTTTCCAGAGCAGCTCCATGTCCTCCTGGTGTTGGGGGCCCCATCCCTGCCTTGCTCCCTTGGCCCACTCTGCCTGGCATGCTCGATCTTGTGCTGACCCCAGCCCAGTCTCTCCTGTACACCTTGCCAATCCGTGTCCCATCTCGCTGCAGAGACCTTCTCTGTGAGCACTCCCTACCTGGGCTCTACATGTCTGAACCCCAGCCCCACACCCTGGTTTGGGGTCATTCTGGCTTCAGTGCCCTCCAGAGCCCTACCATTTCCGCCCTGTGCTGCCTCATTCAAGCCCCCCACCTTGAGCACTCTTCCCTGCATAGCCCAGTTTCCTAGCCCTGCTCTGCCCCATGATTCCTCACCCCATTCTGCTCCCCAGCTCCCAAGTCCTGCTCAGCTCCTGTACCTTCCACTGGGCTCCCCACGCCCTGTAGCTCCTGGTTGCAGATGCCATTTCACCAGCGAGGACACCTGGGTTCCCAGGTGTGAGCTTCATTCCTTGTCCTTCTGTGCCTTTGTCCCTGTGATTGGAGTCCCCTGGGCTCCCAGAAGGCTGCTGTGCACTCCCAGGCTCTCTCACCTCTTGCCCAGCCCCACCATCCACATCCTGCCTCCCTGCCAGTGGCTGTGGTTAACCCACTTCCCCTCAGCCTCTGAACCAAGGGCTTTACCCCATCTCAGAGCAGTGCTGGAGGCCATCGGCAGCCCCTGCTCTCCATGCCCGGCTACATGTGTCTGTGGCAGCCCTGTGTCTGTCACAGGATCACAGAAGGGTGGGAAAGAGCCTTAAAGCCCATCTCATTCCATTCCCTGCCATGGGCAAAGACACCTTCCACTAGACCAGGTTGCTCCAAGCCCCATCCAACGTCTGCTTGAACACTTCAGGAATGGGGCAGTCACAGTTCTCCAGGCAGTGTGGAGGCCGTGGCTGTGGGACCACGAGCCAGACTCCTGCCCATGTCTGGGGCATTGGGGATCCAGCGCTGCAAGCTGGCAGTGCCAGCGGCTGTGCAGGGAATCCCTGGACGGGAAGCCGTGGGGCAGCCATGGGGTCTGAGCCTCGCCTTGGCCACGTGTGCTGGACTGTCGCTGGGTCGAACCCTGACCCTGCTCTCTCCCCCAAGGCCCAAGTGTGCTGGGGGCTGATATAAAGCCTTGAAGCCAGGAATGGCTCCTGAAATAGCCATGTGGCCACTCCCTGACCGCTTTTAGCTGGTCAGTGGCTGTGCCAGGGCTGGGAGGGGAAGGACGCCTGGCACGCACTCAGGCACAGGGAGCCGTGCGTGGGATCGCTGACCACACTGGCGCCAGCCTCCCCTCCTCTCCCACCAAGAGCCGTCACTCAGAGGGGCGGGAGCCCAGAGCCAGATGTTTGCCAAAGCCACAGCGTAACATGTGCGCAGCAGAGCCCCAGCCATGGCCAGGCTCCAGATGAGTTCCCTGCCTGCTGACTGTGCTGGCTGGAGTGGGGAGAGCAGCCGAGGAATGGAGGCCCAAGCTGCTGAGCAGTGCTCCATCACCTTCCAGCACTGTGGGCTGGGCGGGGGTACGCAGGTCAGAAGGAAGGCTGTGAACGCAAGAGATGTGTGTGAGGGGCTCTGGTGCTGCGCCTGAGATGGGTCTGTGGGAAGGGGCAGCTTTGACTCCCACAGGCGATGCCGCTGAGGACCTTGGTGTGGGGCTGTGCTTCATCCATCCCCATCTCTGGGGAATGTCAGAAGTCTGTTGTGCCCTGGTTCCACTCCTGTCTTGCTGGGGAACTGGGAGGAGAGTGTGAAATAGCAGGGCTTCAATGTTTGTCACTGCCCTCCCAGCTCTTCATGCAGTGAGGAGAGGCACACTTGGCTAGGATCTGGCTTCTGTTTCAGAGTCTGGTGCTCTGATTTCTTGCTGCCTAACCCTGAATCACCTTGCTGTTCCCCTTTGTCATCCTCTTCTGCTCTGCAGTGGCCACAGCACTCCCACCACGTGCTCTTCTGCCCAGCTGCAAGGCACTGCAGCAAAGCCTTCTCACACACCTGCGGGGTAGGAGGGGCAGGGTGCAAATGCTGCTGCCCAGTGTGGTCAGTGCTACCGTACAGGGCTGGGGAAGCAGAGCAGCTCTCTTGGAACAATTTGAGCTCAGTAGGGAGCTGGGGTGTTCAGGAGGGTCATTGGCTGGAGATCACACAACGGTTGAGTCTGGAAAGGACTTCTTGAGATAACCTAGTATAACTCCCTCGTGCAGAAGCAGCACCATCCAGAGCTGTTTGCCCAGGACATCCCCATTTTCCTGGGCAACCTCATAAAGGAAAAGTGCTTTCTGATCTTCAGGGGGACTCTCCTGTGTCCCCGTGTCTGCCCATGGCCTCTGATCCTTGCACTGGGCACAGCTGGGAAGAGCCTGGATCCATCCTCGTGTTGTCCTCTCTACCGTATGGATGATACCCCTTCTCCAGGCTGAACTGTCCCAGCTCCCAAAGTCTTTCCTCACAGGAGAGGTGCTCTAGTCTCTTCACCATCTTTGTGGCTCTTCACTGGACTCTCTCCACTACGGCCATCTCTCTCCTCTATTGGGGAGCCAGCACTGGACCCAGTGCTCCAGCTGTGGCCTCACCACTGCTGGGCAGAGGGGCAGGTTCCCCTCCCTGACCTGCTGGCCACACTCACACTCTTGATGCTGCCCAGGACACCATTCTCCTTCCTTGCAGCAAGGGCACATTGCTGTCTCGTCTTCGACTTGGCACCCATGACGACCCCAAGGGCATCTTCTGCCAAGCCACTCTCTAGTGGGGTGGCCCCCAGCATATATTGGTGCAGGGGATTGTTCCTTCCCCTGGGCAGAACTTTTCACTTTCCCTTGTTGACCTTTTGGAGGCCTCTCATCTATCCCTCCTGCCTCTCAAAATCACTCTAGATGCAGCATGACCCTCTGGCGTGTCAGCCACCCTTCCCAATGTGGGATCATCAGCAAACATGCTGAGGGTACACACTGCACCATCAACCAGGTCATTAATGAAGATGCCAAACAGCACTGGAATCAGGATTGACCTCTGGGGTACTGTGCTAGCCTCCAAGTAGATATTGTGCCCCTGATCACCACTGTCTGGGCAGGAGCCGGTCAGCTGTTTTCAGGTGAATGAGGACCTTATGGGGGAGAGTGTCAAAGAACTTAGTGCACTTCAGGTTGACAATGTCCACTCCTTTTCTGTCATCCACCAGGCCAGTCATTTATCAAGTGGGTCAAGCATGATTTGCCCTTAGGTGACGCTGTGCTCACCACTCCTGATGATTTTCTTGTCCTTCCCGTGCATAAAAATGGTTTCCAGGATTAGCTGCTCCATCAGTCTTCCAGGGATCAAGGTGAGGCTGATTGTTCTGTAGTTACCTGGGTCCTCCTGCTTACTTTTGAAGAAGGGAGAGAGATTTACCTTCCCACGGTCTTCAGGCATCTCCCAAACACTGTGATTGAGCAAAGATTATTGTGAGGGGCCTGGCAGTGATGTCTTTCACCCTGGTCTCTGAGGCCTGAGGCTCCTGAAGACCTGTCTTACCAGTAGACAGTAAGGGAAAGAGGGCATTAACTACCCCAGTCTTTTACACGGCCTGTGTCACCAGGTCCCTGGTCTCCTTCAGTGGACCTACATTTCACCCAGCCTTCCTTTTGTTGCCAATGTACTTGTAGAAGCCCTTCTCGTTGACTCTGACGTCCCTTGCCAGATTCAAATCCGGTTGGGAATTGGATGGCAGCAGCTGTGCTCCCCTGTAATTACACTGATCAGTGAGTGATTTCAACAGAGGGTGCCCCAGATGTGTTCCCCAAATCCTGCCATGGTAGCAGCCTCTTATATATCTATGAAGTCTTCAGAACACAGCATTGGGTCATCCCCTGGGTTCCTTAACATATCTTCTGGTCCCAAGGCAATATGCCATTTCATTTGCATCCATTATTGGACAGAAAGGATGTATTTCCTCTGTCACTTCCATCCAGATCCTTTCCCTCGTCACAGCCCCCAGGCAGAGCAGTGCTCATGAACCTCTCCCCCGGAGCCTGTCTTCCAACCTTTCACCCACCCCATTGTCCAGCCCTCCAAACTGTAACATCCTGCCTTGAATATGAGGATTGTGGGAGAAGGTGTCAAAATCCTTCCTAAAATCAAGGCAATTGTCATTCACAGCTGTCAGCCCTTTCACCCCGGATCCCATCATTCCACCATAGAGAGCAAACAGGGTGGTCAATCCATGATGGCTCTTCCCTTCCAGGATCCCCCATGTGTCCTAAAACATGCTATGAGAAGACTCACTCCATGATTCTCCCAGGGCCCAAAGTGTGGCTGACAAGAGTATAGACCCTCAGACGATCCTTTTGGCCTTTGTTGAAGGTGGGATGTGATATTTGCTTTTCTCCATTGTCAGGGATTTCCCCTGATCTCCACCACATATGAAGAGCTGCCCTACAAATCCATTTCTGTGAGCATCCATGGATGCAGCCTGTTGAGTCCTAGGGATGTGGATCAATGTCTTTAAAGAAATACTGTCTCTATCTTCACCCCTCCCTGGCTCTCTGAACCCTTTTGAGCAGCGTGGAAGCATGGGAGGCTGGTGGAGACCAAGGTAGAGGAGGCATTGAGTGTTCCAGTCTTACCTGCGCCTGTTGTTGCTGAATCACCAACTACACTCCGAAATGGGCCTTTCTTCAGCCCTTGGCTACCAGCGCAGTGGTAGAGGCACTTCTTGGCATCCTCAGGCTTGAACTTTGACTTTGCTGACACACTCCTGACATGCCTGGCAATGTTTATCGATTCCTATGATGTCGCTTCCCTCCATGCCCATCTCAAAGAATTGTGGAATGATTTAGGTTGGAAGGGACCTTAAAAATCATCTCATTCCATCCCCTCTTCCGTGGGTAGGGACACTTCCACTAGACCAGGTTGTTCCAAGCCCCATCCAACCTGGCCTTGAACACTTCCAGGGATGGGGCAGCCACAGCTTCTCTGGGCAACCTGCTCCAGGGCCTCACCACTCCCATGGGGAAGAGGTTCTTGCCCGTTTCCAGTCTAAACCTACTGTCTGCCACTGTGAAGCCATTCTCCCTTGTCCTGTCTCTCCAGGCCCTTATAAATAGCCTCTATCCATCTTTCTTGTTGGCTTCCTTCAGGTACTGGAAAGCCACAATTAGGCTACTCTGGAGCCTTCTCCAGGCTGAGCAATCCCAATTCTCTTAGCATATGCCACCTTTTGCATGGCAGCTTAGCCCTGAGGCCCCTGCTTAGCCCAGGCCATCTGGCGACATCTCCTTGTTTTCCTGAGCACTGGGATGGACTGTTCTCAAGTGTGCTGTCCTGAAAGCTTGCCAGCTTTCCTGAGCTGCCTTGGCCTTCAATGCTGCCTCCCATGAGATCCCTCCCAATGACCAGTTCCCTGTAAAAGCTCATGTCTGTCTTGCAGTCTGGGGTCTGTGCTCTGCTTCTCTTGTTCCTTCTGCTGCTTCATGGCCACTGCAGTCACAGCTACTGCCAACTGCTATTGTTGTACTCCACAGTTAGTACTCCTTTCTAGCGAACAGCAGATCCAGCTGCATGCCACCCCTGCCTGGCAGGGACGTTGGAATTCTTTGTGAGACCAGGAGGCTGTGATCCTGGCTTCCCCAGGTACTGCTGCCTCCTTGGCAGCTTCAGGTCAGGGATCTCCTGGCAGACCATTGATGTTCTTGTGCTTAAAGCCTTTAGAGGCTGTGGGGGCTCTGTTCAGAAGTCAGAGGTGAGAGGTCTGTGGGGCCTCCATTCAAGCTCAGAGCCGTGGCTCCTGCTCCCACATATTCAAGCAGTAGGACTGGCACAGCCTCAGTGGAGAGTTTCCTGGGCGGTCCATAGGCAGCTTGACCCTGTTTCCCTCTATTTTTCAGGCAAACATCAGGAGTCTCATGAGTGAGCTGCAGTAAAACCAGCTGTGGATCCAAGTTGTAGGGCGGATGCTAAATACAGAGCCTGGGGCTGCCCTGCATTAGCTTCTAGCAAAGTTCCTGGAAAAATGTCCAGGCTTGGTTTAAAAATTTCCACAAGTGGTGAACTCACCGCAGGCCTTAATGAGCCCTTTTGGTGCCTAATTACCCTTACAGCTAAAAATGTGTCCCTGTCCCAGACCGTGTGTGCTCTGAGCCTGCAGCAGCGCATGCCAGCTGAAATGAGCTGGTTGCCATACCTGCGGTCTGGTGGACCCCGCGATGCCTCTCAGGAGTCCCCAGCAGGCATCACCTAACTGCAGTGAGGATCCTGCTGTCCTTGGGACTCGCGTTGGGCCCTGCTGAGCACGGACTGCCTACAGGCGGTGAGCCAGACCATCCCATGGGATATCAGCGGTCTGCGTGCAGGGAGCTGGGGCTGGGGGATGCACCAGCCGCAGTGCCCCTCCCTCTGCACACAGTGGCAGAGCACAAAGTGTCCAGTGGCCCCAAACTCAGCCAACACAGTTACCTGCTCCAGCAGGTGTTTGCTGTTCCTGTGGCTTTTCTCTAGGCACCAATTTAGCATCACCCATCCAAGGCAGACATGAACGAGGTGCAGGGCTCCAGCTGTGCTTGCACCAGTGATGTGACCTCTCTTAGACCCTGTGTAGGCTCGTGTGGGCGGAGTTTTGTGTTGGACCAGTGGTCCACAGATGGTCTCACCACAGGATGGGGAAGTGGAAGCACTAGATACATGGGATACCTTGTCCTGGCTGCAATTATCTTGCCAGAAGATGGCTCTGGGTACCAGGAAGCTGCCAGTGTGATGGGTGCTGCCCTACACAGTAGTGAGAGCTCGTCTATTGCTCCCCTGTTCCTAAAACCTGACCCAGCTCTTGTGGCAGGAAGCTGGATATTCCCCCTTTGGGTATTCCTAAGGGTGGCACCCATCAGAAGATGATTACAGTGGGGCAGTGAGGCTCTTCTGGAAGCATCAGAGCCGCTGGCCTAAGGAGTCTGACGGCACTATCTCATTCTGCAGCAGAGTATGTTGCTGTACAGTGACTAAAGCAGCTGAGGTGCATTTTGGGTAACTTTCAGAGTGAGAAATAGTTTATTTTGAAGAAAAGTCCTAATTTACCATATAGTACCTATTGCAGTCACCATGGCAGCCGATCAGTTTCATATGCATTTCCATCGGCAGTGATAGAGAAGGCTAGCAGCTGACCCCAGGAATGGCAGAGGCACACCAGAGTGTGGGTACAGGGCTGTATCCTGGGCACGGGAGAGGAACATTGGGGTGTGGGTACAGGCTGTGCCCTAGTAACGACAGCCAGCATGGAGCCAGTGTGCTGGTAACCTGCAGACAAGCTCCAGGGATGTCAGTGAGGTCAGATTCGTGCTCTCTGCTGAGCAGCTCCCCAGGAAGATGGGCTGGGGCAGTAGGGAGGGGGCGGTGATCTCCAAGTGGCAGATGTGTCCAGTTTCCCAAAGTGCCTCCTGACCCAGTTCTGTCACAGCACCTGTGTCTCTAAGTGCTCTGCGGCTGGAGTGGGGAGGGGGAATCCTGTTCCATGGCGCTTCTTCTGCAGCTGCTGCAGGGTTGGGGAGCAGGTCCTCTGCACAGGAGCTTAGTGCTCCCTAGGGATGTAGTCTCGGCTTGCCGTGCAGGCAGCCCCTCAGAGTACAGGCAGCAGGGCTGCTGGGGATGTTGTAAGTGCTGCCTCCCCTTCCTGGCTGGGACAGGGTGGTCCCACCCCTGTGCAGGTGACTGTTCCCTCCAGGCGCAGCCGTTCTGTGTCCCCTTACCCTTGTTTCTCCATCTCTGATGGTTGGGCTTGCAGCCCCCAGCTGGGCCCTCTCCTTGGCGCGCGCGTGGCGTTCCTGCACTCCTCGTGCGGGAGCCGAGGCCCCATGGCTGCTGCGGGGAGGAGCTGTGGCTGACGAGGCCTGAACTCCACTTCACCCGGGCCTGGCCCAGCTGCCTTCCCCCAGCTCTGTCCCCCAGCCTTTTTCTCCATGGAGCTCCCAGCTGGTGGAGGAGCTGTGGGCAGGGATATGGAGTCAGGAGTAGGTTTCTGCTGACCTGAGCTCTGCAGGAGCCCAAGGAGGAGCTGGGGAGGGCAAGCAGGGAGCGGCATTCATCCTCCTGCTATGTCTGTCACGGTGGGTGCGGTTCTTGTGTTACAGGCAATGTGAGGCTGGGCTGTCACAGGGCAGTGCCACCCTCCATCCTCATGCCTAGTGTCTGGGGCTCCTAGACACAGAGCTCTGACAGCAGGACAGAGCCAGGGCCATGGTGACAGGGGCTGACTATCTTCCTGTCCCATCCTGAGTGGCTTTGGAGAAAAGAAGGAACCGAGGTGCATGGGCAGCTGCTGCTGCAGTGCCGTGTGTCCTGCAGAAGAAGCGGTGGCTGGTCTGGGACAAGAGCCACAGTTGCTGTCACACGGTGTCATGATGGCCAGCTCTGAGGACGGTGTGGCAGCTATGTCCATGGAGCAGAGGGTGGCACTGGGGTGTGGTGGCGGTGCTGGGCTGGGTCTGGCTGGTGGTCTGCTCTGTTCAGGTAGTGCCTTCCCTCACACAGGTGACAGCCACAGATGCAGACAGTGGCACGTTTGGTTTCCTTTCCTACTCCATTGGCTCTGGCATCGGCAGCGTTGTACCCACACAGTTCAGCATTGACAAGCACTCGGGGCAGCTGTGCACGGTGCAGCCCCTGGACCGCGATGAGGGCACATCTGCCTACGACTTCACCATCACTGCTGTGGATGGGGTGAGTGCTAGCAAGGCCGTGTGTACAGCGATGCTGACTCGGTGCTGTGCAGGGGATGCTGCTGTCCTTGTGCTGTCTCTGATCTGCTCCTTCTGCAGGGCGGCCTGAACTCCATGGTGTACGTGAAGGTGTTCCTGGAGGACACAAATGACAACCGGCCGGTGTTTTACCCTCTGGAGTATGCTGCCAGCATCAGCACACAGAGCATGCCGGGAACAGCTGTGCTGCGTGTCACTGCCCACGACAAGGATGAGGGGCTGAATGGGAGAGTGACATACCGCATCGTCCTGGGAAACTCGCCCCCGCTCTTCTCCCTCAACAAGGACACAGGTGAGAACTGTCAGGCAGCCAGAGCAGGCGGCAGCTGGAGCGCTGTGGTGTGGGAGGTGTCAAAACCAGCCTGAGTGTCACTGCATGGCCGTCTCAGCAGTGCAGTCTGTCTCCAGAGTACGTCTGTTCCTCTCCCTGCCGCATCTTTCCCTGCTAAACTTTAGCTTCTGGTAACCCCTTCCCAGACTCAGTCCCTGACTTTTTGTTTCTGCTCCCTGTTCTGTTCCTCATTTGTCATGCCTTCTTTCCTCTCCTCATTCCCCATCCCCGACTCACTGTCTTTCCTCTTGCGTGCTGATGCTTTACCCCATCAGGCTGTGTCCTGCTTGGTTTCTTGTCCCTGCCAGTCCCCTCCTTTCTCCAGCTCAGTTAACTCTCCTCTGTGGCTGTCACTCTCGATCCCACTGTTCTCATTGGCTGCAGCTGCTTGAGGCCAGAGCAGTTTCTGCTGGGGAAGTGGGCGCATGGCTGTGTGGTGCCAGGGGCTCTCAGCAGGACAGAAAGGTGTGTTGGGGGATCTGCACACTGGTTCCCAAGTTCCTAGCAGGTGACTGGAATGAGACAAGTCCTATCAGTCCTCCTAATGCAGGGCCACCTCCTTTCTAGGGCCTCTTCATTATGGTTCTTCACTTCTACATCCTCTCCAGAGCCTCCCTGCCAGCCCAAGACCCACTTGCTGTGTTGTGACACTCACCCTGTGCCCCAGCTTGGAAGCTCTCTTCCCTCCTTTCCCTCTCCCAAGACCTGCCCTTTGGGTCGTGTCCCACAGCCTGTACCACTGCTTAGCTCAGAGCTGGGTGTAAGATTAAGTGCAGAGGATTTGAGGAGGCTTTCCTGGGGAGAGCTCCACTCATTTGCTCCAGCTCCTCCATGGTGGGCTTCCACTGTGATGCACATTGTTTCCTGCCCGTTCTGGTCTGTCTTTTCCAGCTTGTGGTTTAGCCTGTCCCCTGGTGCCAGGTGGCAGACAGGGGTGCAGCACAATGCCACATCAATGTCTTTCTTCCTCAGGTGTCATCTCTCTGTCATGGTCCTTGAGCGGCAAAGCCAACACCCTGGTGCAGCTGGTGATCTCTGCGCAGGATGGGGGCGGCCTGCAGGCACAGCCGAATGCCCGGGTAAACATCAGCATCGTGGAGGGCACAGTCTCCCCCCCTGTCTTTGAACAAGCTCAGTACTTCTTCACCGTGCCCGAGGACACGCCACAGGGCATCAGCGTGGGAGCTGTCCAGGCCCAGAACCCACCAGGTATGGGCTTGTCCCTTTTGCATGTTGCCACTTTCCCTGTCCCCACACCATCCTTGAGGTGCAGCACCCACCACACTTCCTCATGGAGTGGCCTTGCTCTGAGAGCTCCACACGCTTACATGCGAATGCGCACCCTGCGATTGTCACCCAGCTCAGCACCTGCACTTACACAAGTGTGTGCACACCTGTGCTTCTGTCTGCATGGGCACAGTGCTGCTGGACACCCTGGACCTCAGCCTCCTGACCCTGGGGCTGAGGGGGTGAGCTGGATGGCAATTCTTTCCTTCTGTCTCCATCCTGTTGTCCACAGGTCATGCTGATGACATCTTCTATTCCATCTCCTCGGGGGATCCTCATGGCTACTTCTCCATCAACTCAGCCTCGGGGCAGCTCCACACCAGCCTGCCTCTGGATCACGAGTCCCAGGCTGTTCTCATCCTGGATGTGCAGGCCCGGAGCGGTTCACCCCCCGCCTACAGCAACACACGTGTGAAGATTTCTGTGTCAGACGTGAATGACAACGTGCCGGCGTTCCCAACCCCCTCCGACTCCATCTTGCTGCCGGAGGCCACAGAACCTGGGAGTACAGTGTACACCGTGCAGGCTGAGGACCGTGACAGCGGTGCCAACGGACAGGTGACCTTTGAGCTGGTGTCGGGGGGTGAGGGCACCTTCACCGTGGAGCGTGCCTCAGGGGCGGTGCGACTCCTTGGGGCCCTGCAGTACGAGGCCAGCTCAGCCTACAGCCTGGCCATCGTGGCCCGGGACAGTGGCATCCCCCAGCTCAGCTCCACCTTCACGCTGCTGGTGCACGTGCAAGCCGAGGATGACAACGGACCTATCTTTGACACTCTCACCTACCGTGTGGAGGTGAAGGAGGGTGTTCCTGTTTCCACCCGCTTCCTTCAGGTGAGAGCCCTGGCACATGATGTGGAATCCACAGCCCTTACCTACCACCTGCGTGCAGATGGGGACGCTGCCAGCTTTGGCATCGTGCCCGAGAGCGGCTGGCTGTACGTCAAGAGTGCCCTGGACCGGGAGACACGGGACTTGTATGTGCTGACGGTGCTGGCCTCGGTGGGAGGCACTGGGGCTGCAGCAGACACGCGGAAAACGGGCACCAGCACCGTGCGGATCAGCATCACTGACGAGAACGACAACAGCCCTCGGCTGAGCGAGGAGCGGTACTTCTTCACCGTGCCTGAGAATCAGGCTCCTGGCAGCAGCGTGGGCAGGGTGATGGCAAGTGACCGGGACGCAGGGCAGAACAGCCGGCTCACGTACCGCCTGCTCCAGCACGATCCCAACTTTCTCATCCACACACAGACAGGTGAGAGGCTCCTGGCTTCCTGGGTGGGAGCGGCTGGTGAGAAGGCCCAGGGCAGGGCAGCAGTGACGGTGGCCAGGCCAGTGCAGTAGCAGAATATTCACCTTCCTGCCCCTGCAGTGCTGGGCTCCAGCAGCACACCTGAATAACACAGCTGAGTACAAGCTCTGCTCCAAGGCAGCTTGTGGGCTGAGCTGTGTCCTCATTTATCTGTGTTCTCTTTTCTTGTGCCTGCCCCATCCCAGAAAGTATTCAAGGCCACGTTGGATAGGGCTTGGAGCAACCTGGTCTAGTGGAAGGTGTCCCTGCCCATGGCAGCAGGGTGGAACAAGATGGGCTTGAAGGTTCCTTCCAACCCAAACCCTTCTGGGATTCTCCCTCACAGGAGAGGTCAGCACCAAGCACAGCCTGGATCGGGAGCAGCAGTCCAGCTTCCAGCTCCTGGTGATTGTGCAGGATGGGGGAGCACCACCCCGCAGTGCCACAGGAACCATCTATGTCACTGTGCTGGATGAGAATGACAATGCTCCTGTTTTCCTCCATGTGGGCAGTGGTCAGGAGCTAACTGTGCAGGTAAGGGTTCAGACGAGCACCGATGAGGCAGGGGCGTGGTGGCCTCTGGATGTGGGGGAAGGTGTCACTGCTGGGGAAAAGGGGTGGGTACAGGCACCCAGGAGAGTTTTCAGGGTGGGAAATGAGCAGGTGTGAGTCGGATCCACGCAGCAGCCAGAACAGTCTGCTGAATTTGAGATGTGGGAGCATGGGCATGTCCTTGGGCAGTGCAGGTATCCTGGTGTACAGAGCAGACAGGGCCTCTGGAGGGCTGTGGCACAAGCAGGACTGGCTGGCGGGCAGAAGCTCTTGGCTCACACAGGCCTGCAGGGAGGGACAGCAAAAGCAGCCCTGAGCCTGACCCAGGTTCAAAGAAGAGCCAGGGTAAACAATTGTGAGTGAGGAGATCAGGATGCCATCATCTAGTTTTGGGGATTTTGGGTACAGCCACTTGTCTTTCTGGGAGGTCAAGAAAGCACTGTCCAGCTGGGCTTGGTATGCACAAGGGTTTTCTGGGAATCTGCTGTGGCTGCCAGCCAAGCTTTCCATCAGCACTCTGGTGGCAGCAGTCACCGAGCGCTGCATGTGCTGCAGACCAAGCTGTGTGGGTACTGCTCAGGAGAGCTGGGTGAGGACCAGCCCCTCACCCACGCGCTTCTGCTCTGCTGTGTCCCCGAGAGCGTTATGAGTGGCAAGGGCTTGTGGGAGCCAGCTGAGGGGCACTGGCAGCAGCGGAGCAGGATGGGCAGCCAGGGCCCTGGCCTCATCTGCTCGGCACAGAGCAGGGACAGCGTGTGGCTGCACGGCAGTGCCCACTCTGCACGTCCATTGCTGTGCGTCAGGCTGTGCCCTCAAAGCCCCTTGCCCTGAACTAAGTCAGAAACATCTCTGTGATGACAGCCGCTCTCTGTCACACGTCCTGTCTGAGCCACGCACCCTAGACAGGTCAGAGCAGACAGGACTGTGTTGGTAGCCACCTGGATGACACAAGATCTGGGGACACTGCAACTCCAGCCAGGCCTTCCCTGTTCATTGCTGCTTTCCTTCTGAGTCCAGAGTACAGTCAGCCCTTGCCCAGCCATCTTCTTGCATGCCCTGCTGGCAGGATGAGAACACCTTCCAGAGCCTAGAGGAGGCGAAGGGGGTATATTTGGTCTTGCCCTCTCTCTGAGCAAGGCTCTGGGACCAGAGCAGGCCAGGGACCAGCCAGCATGGCATGGCTGAGGGTGCGCTGGATGGGCTCTGCGATACGGCATCGCTCCCACCTGGCATCTGTGGTGAGCCCTGCTCCTGTGCGGGGATAGCTGTGACACACTGCATGGCAGGATCTGCAGCTGACCCCAGTGTCTGGGGGCACTGAGTGCTGCAAGTTCCCTGCTGGAGCTTGGGAGGGCTCTGCTCATGCAAAGAGATCATGGAAGCAAATGTGTCCTTCAGGGGACAGGGCAAGGCCGAGACAGGTTCAAAGCTCTGAGGGCAGGTAAATGCTGCAGCAGCTCAGAGCAAGCACTTGTTTGGGCACTTTGGTCTGCAGGCACTGGAAACAGAGGAACATAAGGGCAAAGTGCCATAACAGCCCACTGTTAGCCATGTTTTGGGTGTAGAAGACAGACTTGGAGGAAAAAGTGAAACCTGGATGATAACACAAAGCTCCATGATTTCCTGCAGACGCGCTCAGTGCAGCGTTCATGTCGGTGTTCATCAGGCAAAGCAGAGGAGGTTTCTGTGTCGGCACCTCCCAGCATCAGCTGTGGGGTTCTGAGATGAAGTGCACTAGTGACACGCTGGCAGGACCAGGGGTGTTTGCAAAGGTTCTGCAGTAATGGATCCTCCCAGGGAATGATTGCTAGGAGAGGGGAGAGGGAGCAAAGAGAAGGAAGAAGGCATCTGTTTTCACGGAGGGGGTGCCCCTGGTGCTGGTGTTTTGCTGTATCCTCCCAAAGCTGTGATGGTTGATGTCACTGCTCTATTCACAGCATTCAAGGTGAGGGCTTCCTGTGAAGAACTGTAGAAGGAAGGATCATGTTTCACTGTTGAGTCAGGGAAGAAGATGGGAGATGAAAGCGCTGCTGCTAAGCGAGCTGCTGTAAAGCAACATGGATGGCCCACCTTGCAAAGTGGTGGCCTCTGAACTGGCTACCTCAGTTTGGGGAAAGCCTGAAGCTTTGTGAAAGTGCCACACCAGGTTCAGCACAGGCAAAACAGCAAATCAGATGCTGCCTTTAATTAGAAAAGAAACAGAGAATGAAACAAAGGATCATCACCCCACAGCTCAGATTCTGCCCGCACTCTCTGCCCTGTTCCTTTCCCTAAGTGAGCAGAAATGCTAGAAACAGTTCTGAAAAGGATATTAATGGGATCTCTGGCAGATAACAGTTCCAAGCAGAAAGAAAACACTTGGATATTCTTTGGCATGAACAAAGCTGCAGGAATATCACACAGGTGTGCACATAGTCATGGGGAAATAAGAAGATGCTTTTTTCACAACACGAGACCAGGCAGCTCCATAAGAACTGACCAGGCAGCAGGTTTAAAATAAACACAGGCAGCACTTCTTCATGCAGAACATAATTAAATTGTGAAATCATTGCCCAGAGTTACATGGGTTCAAAACTAAATTAATTCATGGAAAGAAAAAAATCCATCAAAGGCTGAATCTGTGGATCAGATCAGGAAGTGTCTGAGCCACAGCGGGCTGGGAGCCGGGGAGGTTCACAGGCGGATTATTCCATACGCACCACGTTTCTCACATCTCTGTATATGCACTGCCAGCCCCTGCCAGAGGTGTGCTTGTGGCCAGAACGGCTCTGTAAGCTCGGGACCAGGCTGGTGTTTGCAGCAACCTCCATGGAGGGTGGGCAGACCAGATGTGCCCATGTGGCCCCTGTCTTACCAGTTTGCAGAGGCAAGCCCAAAAACATGCTATTGCTGCTTTTTCTTGTTTGTGTGACTGAACTGACGTCTGTACACGGGTTTGTGTCGATGTTGCTCATGTAACTCCTCTGATGAGTCTCTTTCTTTCTCAAAGAGGTCCAATTCCTCATGGAAGAGGAGAGTGTCCCTGCCTGCTGAACAGGAGCCACTCAAGTCTGGGTTGAGGGCAATGGGGCAGACCCTGCCCCAGCCTGTGGCGGGGAGAGGTTGGAAGGGGCCTCTGAAGCATGGCCCGACTCAGAGGTGTCCACGCAGACCCTCCTTTCATCAGGAGCCAGGCTATATTTAGGTCTGTGCCTCCATCACTGCTGCAAAAGGCTGTTCCAGATTCCTTGATCTAGTACTAGAAAACATCTCTTCATTTCCAGCCTAAACTAATTTCTGACCATTTTATACTCATTTGTTCTTGTGCCAATATTGTGTTTTTGCTTAAAAAGCTCTACTCTCTCCCTGGAATTTCCCTCCCTCTCCCAGTGTTTACAGAGCACAGTCCCAGCACTGCCTGGCCTGGATGAACGAGCCCAGCTCCTCTGGTCTCCCCTCCTGGGGCTTCAGCACAGTGCCAGCAGCTTGGGCAACAGCTCTGGCCCTCGCCTCCACTCGGAAATCCGCATCCTCTTCTCCAGAGTCCTGCTTGGATTCCACTTGTCCCTTTCCTAAATGCATTGTGGCACAGATCACTCTGCACAGCTGGGCCTGGGAGGGTGGTCTCTGACACAGGATATGCTGGTTGGATGGGAATGTGAGGTCTGTCCCCTTGAGGTGGGAATTTGTCGTCTGGTGGGGTGGAAGGAACAGCAGAGCCTGTGCCAAGTGGGAATCCTGTTCCGTGTGCTGGAGGAGACAGGTCTGCAGCAGGGGAGGGATGTTTGCTGAGGATTATTCAAACACCGGACAGGTTTTGCTGAGGGACAGTGTTGGGGGTGCATCCAGGTCCACAGCTGTCCAGAAAAGGTGTCTGTGTGCAATGCTGTGCTGTGTGGTGTCCGTGGGGAAGGAGGTAGCTCCCCTCAGGACATGAGCTTACCTAGCATGTGTGAGTGATGTCTCAATGGCCTTGTGCTGCATTGGCATAAAATGGGGATCAAAAGTACCTACAGACAGGCAGTGCTACCCAGGAACAAAGGAGAGAAGGGAAAAGCCCTGAGTTGAGGTATCTGAGCCCCGGAAGATCTGCCAGCTGCCCTTCCATAGGTGGCAAACCTCCCTGGGTAACTGTGGGAACCAGAAAGATCCCTGGCTGTGGCCAGGGAGGCTGGCACTGCGCTGTCAGGGCTCTTACATTGGCATTTGCAGCTGAAGGGCTCTGTTGGGCAGAGAGCCAGCACTGCTGTGGAGCCCTGCACTTACCTGCAGAGGCTCTGGGCGTAACATGAGTGCAGCAATGCCCTGCCATAGCCCTGCAGTGTGCCCCCGCCCTGCCACGTGGGTTGTTAAATGAGACAGAAGCGGAGGAGGGCTGGTGAGGGAGAACCTCTCCTGACCAGTTGCTGTGGGCTCCTCCATGTTCCCCGCCTCAGGCACAGCGTGTGGGTCCTGCCAGGGATCTGTGCTGTGGGTGAGGCGCAGGACTGGTGCGAGATGGTGCAGACCTCATGCCATGTTTAGGGGGCTGTGGGGTGATCTGAGAGGTTCCCTGTGCCACTCAACTGCTCCCTGGGCCATGCTGCAGGTGCTGGAAGAGAAGCCATCGGGACTCCTGGTCGCCTCCCTGCAGGCCAAGGACCCCGATGAGGGGGAGAATGGGACCATCATCTACTCACTGATAGGTACGAGCTCCAGAGCTGGCGAATCAGCGCTGCTCTGCCTTGCAGCCATCATCCAGGCAGATGGGTGCCCACTGCCCCAGAGCCCGATACCACCTTCCCCCTCCTTCCCACCCTCCCCTGCCCTGCCCTCCCTCCTCCATGCTTCTCCCAGGAGTGTTTCCCTCTCTCTGCAGGAGCCTGGGCAGAGCGTTTCACTCTGCACGTGGCTACCGGAGAGCTGCGGACAGCCACAGTTCTGCGCCGGACCGAGCGTGCCGAGTACATCTTCACGGTGACGGCCAGCGACCATGGCGTGGTGCCTCGCAGCACGTCAGCTATCGTTCGTGTCCAGGTACTTAACACCCAAGCTCCTCCTGTCTCTGCACGCCAGCTCCTCTTGTCCCTCCACCCTGTCTCCTTTCATCGCTGTGCCCCAGCTCCTCCTGCCCCTGTACCATCTACCCCTCACTTGCCTCTTGGAAGACACCATCCAGCTACTTGGCAGCCTTTCTCCCCATCTCATCATCCTCTACTGCCTTCATCCCTGGGCACTCTCTGCTCCTGCTCAGCTGTTGATCCAGTGCTAAAATCCATGTGGAGAACCTGGGATGGGAAGGGCTGGGTCCGTCTGCCACTGCACGTGTTCTCATTTCCAAAGTGGCCAACTGCAGTTCTGCCTTCTCCAGCCTTGGAAAGCCAACCCTGTCCTAGATACCGTGGTGCAGGGAAGATGTCTGAGGTTCACTGCACAGAGACTTCCACTCTTCCCTGCATCTACTGAAACCAGCGTTGTGACCTGCAGGGTGTTTGTTCTGACCTGCAGGATGTCCCTCGTGTCTGTGTCACTTCGGTACGCCCTGCCTCCTATGCCCAGACAGCTGCATCCTTTCTCTTTTGTTAGTATTGAGCTTCCTTTCACTGCAGAGGCTCTGGTTCCCCCCATCAAGGCACTCCCACAGAACATTGTTTCACATCTTCCCGTCCCTGTCCTTGCAGTTGCCAAGGCCATTTGACTGTCCATGCTGTGCCATCTCTGCCAGCCCTGCCCATTGCTCCCTTGAGCCAGCTGGACTCTCAGTCCTTTCTCTTACACAGCCATCCCCACTCTGTGCCTTTTCCCCACTAGCATGGGAGCTCCAGAGCCGAGTTGTAGCCCAGGTGGGAACAATACACCACATTCCCTTGAGGAGTGGAGTCTGGTGTTAGCCCTCCACATCTGCCTTCAGCCACCCACAACGTTTTATACCATTTCCTTTTTACACCATGTCTGTAACTGTTCTTGTCATCAGAGCTGTACTGAGGCCAGGCTGGCAATGCCCATCATGCTGTTTTGCATCCCTCTAACAGATACTTGCTTGACAGTCACTGGATTTGATATCCTCTGGGCTGACAGGTTTGTTGTTACTCCCATTTTCCCAAGATTCTTGATAGGAATGTGCTTCTTCAGTGGGTTTTCCCTTCAGATCATACTGTGGTGGCCTTTACAGCATCCTCTCTCCCATCTGCAGGTGCATTTCATCCCCAAATTATCTCCAGTATCTTTAATAAAACTAGTGATAGTATTTATTTGTCTTGGGTTCATACTGGGTTCTCTCTTTTTCTGTACCTCCCATCAGGATGAGCATGACCTCTCTTCTTACCCACTCTTGTTTATGTTTGCAGAATTGTTTCTGCTGCTACCTGTTGGTTTTGCAGTATCTGAGCCAGTCACAGACCCAAGGAGTGTCTGAGGGAAGGCATCTGTGAAGGTCACCTTCTCCAGCTGCCTGCTCAAATGGGGTTGTCCGGGTGACTTTTGGCTGTCTCCAAGGCTGGAGACTCCACCACCTGCAGGCAACTTGTGCCAGGGCTCAGACACCCTCACAGTGAAAAGTGTATTCTGAGGACCAGAGGGACCTTCCTGTGTTCCAGCGTGTGCCCTGGCACACAGCCCCCTGCGTGTTCCCCTTACCGCTTCCTCTCCTCACAGGTGTTGCCGTCCTCCCGTGTGCTGCCACGGCCTGATGCCACCGTGTTGACCCTGCATCCTCTCGAGGGAGTCAAGCCAGGGTCTGTGATAGGTTCAGTGGCCCCCCTGGATGCACCTGCACGTGGACAGCTGATCTACACGGTGGTAGGAGGTGGTGGGGATGGCACCTTTGTGGTTGATAGCATAACGGGGGAGATTTATGCTGCCCGTGAGCTGGACTATGAAGCTGGGGCACGGCACGTGCTCCAGGTGAGCGCCGAGGACACGCAGCACGGCTATCCCTCCAGCCGGCTGGTGCTGGTCCAGATCCACGTGCAGGACTGCAATGACCAGGCACCCACCTTCCCCGAGGACCCCATCACCATTGTGGTGCCTGAGAATGCCCAGGCTGGCTCCTCCATCTTCACCTTCCAGGCGCTGGATGGGGATGGAGTGGGCCCCAACAGTCAGGTGCGCTATGCTCTGCTGCACCTGGAGCCACCCGGAGCCCCCTTCCAGCTGGACAGCCGCTCGGGGCAGCTGACCCTGCGCCAGAGCCTCGACCGGGAGGCTGCTGCCTCCTTCCTGCTGGTGGTGGAGGCCACAGACCAGGCCCGCAACGTCAGCCAGCGCCGCTCGGCTGCTGTCACGGCCCGCATGTTTGTGACCGATGAGAACGACAACGTGCCCGTCTTCCTCTCCCCGGCCACCGTCAGCGTCATGGAGGACCAGCCCACGGGCTTTGTGGCGCTGCACGTGGTGGCCCAGGACAGCGATCTGGGAGAGAATGGACGTGTGAGCTACTCCTTGCGAGCAGGCAATGGTGACGGCTGCTTCCACCTCAACCCCAGCACTGGTGAGGGCTGGCAGAGCGCGGGGGTGGTGGCAGGGATACTGGGAACGTGGAGGCTGAGGAGGCTGCAGGGGTACACGAGGATGTTGCATGGTCCGCGGGAGGCGAGTGTGGGCTGGGGAGCCTGGAGGAGCGAGACTGGGGGTGCAGAGAGGCCCCAGCACAGCGTCTGGTTGGCACAGTGCTGGGACCCGTGTGTCCTGGCACACCCCAGTGCCTGCAGCCACACAGTAGCCCCAGGCCAGAAGCCCCAGTGCCACTGGTCTCAGCTTGTCCCTGTCCTGTGTCCGCAGGCGCACTCTCCATCGTGCGGGCTCTCAACCGGGAGGAGGTGGCGCAGCACAACCTGACCGTGGTGGCCACGGACCACGGCTTCCCACGCCGTTCCGCCACGCAGCTGCTGTCCGTGCTGGTGCTGGATGTCAATGATGAGGCTCCTGCCTTTGAGAAACCGGAGTATGAAGCGCTCATCATGGAGAACCTGCCGGCCGGCAGCCCAGTGCTGCAGGTGCTGGCCACAGACCGGGACCTGGGTGAGGATGCAGGCAAGGGTGAGCTGCCCAGTTGAGTCAGGGCCTGTGTGGAGATGCAGCCCCAGGACTGGGCATACCCTGCTCCCTTCTGCCAGTCTGGAGACCCTGGCTGACCAGAGGGAAGGATCAGCACCTGGCCTGGGGGTGGGAGGTGGGCTGGACCCTGGGAGAGGGTGGGAATGGAACAAGGACTGTGGTTCCCTCTGGTCCCCTGGCCAGTGGCCTTTGTTCTATGGGGGCTCCTTGGCCTATCTCGCCTCCCACCAGCTGGGTTACGCTGGGACCCCCACACACACCCCTTCCACAAGGGAGTGAGCCCACCCTCTCACACAGCCTGTGAGCCCCGGGTGAGAGCTGGGGGCAGGGAGGTGCAGGGCTGGCAGCCAAATGAAGCGCTGGGGCTGCTGCTAGGCTGCCCTAGGACCACCTTCATCCCTGCAGGTGCCAACGGGCAGGTGTCCTATGGGGGTCTCTCTGGGGGCCCGTTCTCCATCCACCCACAGACCGGGCTCATTGTCACCACGCGTCCCCTGGACCGGGAGGAGCAGGAGCAGCATGTGCTGACAGGTGGGCAAGGGGAGGCAGCAGGCAGGGGTGGTGGGGGTGGACAGGGGTGGGGAGTGTTGCAGGGAGGGCAGGCCATGGGGAGGGAGGAGGGGCTGTGGGGCACAGCAGGGCTTTGGGGTGGTTTGGGGGTGCAGGAATGCTGATGCTCTCATGCCTGGCTGCCCCTGGGGTGCCTGGGCGTTGGCATACAGCCGCTGTGGCCATAGCTCCCAGTGGTCAGGGCAGCCTCTGGTGCTCTCTCTCTGTCCTGCAGTCTATGCACGGGACGCTGGCCTGCCCCCCAGCCTCGCCAAGGCCACGGTGCGGATCACAGTGGGGGATGAGAATGACCACGCACCGCACCTGGAGACTGAGTCCTGCTCCGTGGAGGTTCCTGAGAACCAGAGCCGTGTGGCCCTCTACACCTTGCGGGCCACTGATCCTGATGGTGGAGAGAACGGACGCTTGGAATATCGGGTGGCAGGTGAGATGCACTGGGAGCATGGGGCTGGGCCAGGGCTTCTCCCTGGGCTTCCCTGCGTCTGGCGGCATCACCTGCAGCAGTCCCGTTCCACCTCAGTTCTCTCCTGCTCCAAGCTGCATGGCATTGCTGCCACCTCTCAGCTCTCTGCCCCCAGTTAAGAGCTCCCTAAGATCTGAACAGGCTGCACTCCTCATTCCCCAGGCTTAGACCAGTTCCACACCTCTCCTGGCTGGTCTGACCTGTGAATTCACAGGTTGCCAAGTCAGATCTCTGCTGTATCTTGTCACACGCTGTCTGGCGACTCCCCATGGCAGCAGCATTTGCCTGTGAGTGGTTAGAGTCAGTTCTTCACATGGAAACGACCCAAGGAGGTTTGCTCCCACCGGGGCTCGCTCTGCCCACCCTGCCAAACCACATGGTGATGGGCTTCATGCTCTCCAGGGCCTTTCTCATTCCAGTTACAGGCATGCTGCCTTGTTATTTGCCCTCTTCCCTTTTAGGTGGAGACCCTGAGCAGGATTTCAGCCTAGACCCTGTCTCTGGTGTCCTCTCTACTGCACATGCCCTTGACCGAGAGCAAGTTGCTTCCTACAGCCTCATTGTAGTGGTGCAGGACCACGGCTCTCCCCCACGCAGTGCCACCATGTCGGTGACTGTGCAGGTGTTGGACCTCAATGACAATGCACCCAGTTTCGCTCAGGCCGCCTACACAGTGGAGGTGCCAGAGGACTTGCCAGTCGGTGCCCTGGTGCTGCAGCTGGTGGCCGAAGACCCGGACGAGGGCACCAATGGGCAGGTCTCCTACTACCTGGGCAATGAGTCGCTAGGCATGTTCCAGGTGGAGCCTCAGAGTGGGCACATCCGGAGCGCCCAGGCACTGGACCGGGAGCGCCAACCCTCCTACAGCTTCCTGGCCAAAGCGGTGGACTCGGCACCGTGGGAGCCCAAGAGCACGGCTGTGCGTGTCACTGTCACGGTGCGAGATGTCAACGACCACGTTCCGGCCTTCCTGAACAGCCCACTCACCGTCAACCTTTCCCGCCACACGCCGCTCAAGCAGGTGGTGGCCACCATGAGGGCTGAGGACAGGGACGCAGGTGCCAATGCCTCCATCCTGTACCGCTTTGCCACCCCCAGCTCGGCCTTCGCAATCAACTCCTACACAGGGGACATCCAGCTGCTGCAGCCCCTTGACTCCCTCAGCCAGCGCCAGCGGACACTCTTTGTGCTGGCCACGGATCTGGGCCAGCCGGCGCTCTCCTCCACGGGGGTAGTGGTGATCCATGTGCAGGAGGAGCCATACCGGGGGCTGCGCTTTCCCCGCAGCACCAGCGATGTGGCCCTGGCTGAAAATGCCGCCCCAGGTACCCGCTGGCAGTGACCAGAAAGCGCTGGGATGGAATGGGACATGGCACGAGGGGAGGTGGGAGCAGTGCTGTGGGGAACTCTGACCAGGGAGCACTGTGGGGTCTGGGGAAGTCACGTACGTTATGCTTTGGGCAGTCCCAAAGAGTTACAGGGTCTGACTGGTGCCCAGGCTGGTCAGGGTGGTGTCCCTGTGGGCTGGCCTCAGTGTGTTCAGATCATTGTAGGCAACCACAGGTGCCCAAGTGCTCCCAGAGGGTCTCCAGGGTCACAGCGAGACCACAGAGGAGCCATGGGCAGGCGCCATGACTCCAGGCTCCCAGCCCAACACTAGCATTAGATCTTCAGTCCCCTGTCAGCAGTGTCCTCAGGCAGAGCAGTGCTCCTGTGGCGCAGCATGTGCTGCTGTGCATCACCCTGACCTTTTGCCATGTGCCCTGAGGCTCTACTGTCCCTTCATACCCTTTCTCTCTCCCAGGCACTGAGGTGGCAAGTGTTCAGGCTACGCACACGGGGGGCTCCTCGGGGCGCATCACCTACAGCATCATCAGTGGCAATGAGAGGAACACCTTTCTGATCCAGCCCAGCTCAGGTACAGCTCCAGGAACACTAGGGGAACTCTGCCCGTGCCTGCTTGGGTGCTTGGGGCCCCCAGGGCACCGGAACACAGTCCACATTCTGTGCCCATTAGTTGAGAGTTGTTAGTACTGGAACGTGGACAATGCTCTGTCACTGACCAGCGGCTATTAGCACTGCTCCCACTGCAATCGTGGTCCCCCATATTTATACCCTTTCCCAAAACCTCAAAGGTCAGGGTTAGATGGGATTTTGGGAAGACATTCTTCCCTGTGAGGGTGGTGAAGCTCTGGCACAGGTTGCCCAGAGGAGCTGCAGCAGCCCTATCCCTGGAAGTGTCCGAGGCTGGGTTGGATGGGGCTTGGAGCAACCTGCTCTAGTGGAAGGTGTCCCTACGTGCCCATAGGAGTGTTGTCAATTGGTTTAGTACATCCTGCTGCCTGCCCTCCTCCTTCTCACGTGGGACAGCAGCACCTTGTTGCTCCAGCAGCCTAGGCTCAGGTTGGTGGCAGTGGGTGTCTGTCCTCAGGGCACTTTACAAGGCTCTGACTGGACTCAAAGCTGCAGTGAGGTGACTCTGGCTTGGAGCTGGAGAAGCTGATGTCATGGTAGGAGCAGCTCTTTCTGCTCCACACCTTCAGGGGAGTCTCCAGGTGGGAGGACTGTCGCACGCTGTAATGTCAGCAGGAGCTGCCTGTCCCCAGCGAGGCATGGGAGTTACCACCCAGGGCAGCTCTTGAGGATGACAAGCTGGTGGCTTGGGGAGGGCTTGGAAGAGCTCAGTGTGTCTGTCCTGTCCATCTGAGAATGAGTGGATGGGTAGAGGGAGGGATGGGTGAGCAGAGGGAGAGATGGGTGAGTGGAGGGATGGATGGATGGATGATGCATGGATGGATGATGGATGGATGGAGGGATGGATAATGGATGATGGATGGATGGATGGAGGGATGGATAATGGATGATGGATGGATGGATGGAGGGATGGATAATGGATGATGGATGGATGGATGGAGGGATGGATAATGGATGATGGATGGATGGATGGAGGGATGGATAATGGATGATGGATGGATGGATGGAGGGATGGATAATGGATGATGGATGGATGGATGGAGGGATGGATAATGGATGATGGATGGATGGATGGAGGGATGGATAATGGATGATGGATGGATGGATGGAGGGATGGATAATGGATGATGGATGGATGGATGGATGGATGATGGATGGAGGGATGGAGGGATGGACGGATGTGCTTGCGCATCACTCCTCCCCTCCCGCTGTTCTCCCTCCCAGGTGCCATCTCAGTGAGGGATTCCAGTAGCCTGGACTTCGAGGCCAGCCCCCGACTGCGCCTGGTGATCCAGGCAGAGACCACAGCTTCCTTTGGCTTCATGGCCATAAACCTCAACCTCCAGGATGTGAACGACAACCTGCCCCGCTTCCAGCTGCAAAACTACGTGGCGTTCATCTGGGAGTCACAGAGCTATGATTCACCTGTCATCCAGGTATGGCTGGGGCACAAACAGGGGCACCTGAGCCCTGGCCTGGCTGGAGTTAAGGAATGAGGGCTGCATGGGCCTGGGGTTGGCACCAGCATACAAGTGGAGCCTCAGGGGCTCCACAGCTGAATCTCATGTGTCTTTGCAGGTGCTGGCAGATGACCTGGACCAGGGAGCGAACGGGCAGGTTACTTACGCCATCAACCAGTCCCTGCCAATGCCAGGCTTGTACCACATTGATCCTCAGACTGGCACCATTACCACTGCTGCCATCCTGGACAGAGAGATCTGGTCCCAGACCCGGTGAGTGCAGCCAGGCTCAGGGGGTGCCAGGACAGGGACAGAGTTGTGGAGCACAGCCCCAGGGCATAGGGGACTCTGTTCTTGGTGCCCCCAAAGCTGTCCCAGCCTGTCTGTAAAATGACTCTACCAAGCAGCACAGCTGAGGGTCAGCAAGAGTGAAGGACATGGGAGGCAGATGGCCAAGATGAGCCCATGCACAGCCCAGTTGGGTCTCTGCAGAGCTGAGGAGATTGTGAGAGGGCCCTGGGCTTATCCATTCCACTTCCTGCCTGCTTAATCCACACTGCATCTGCTCAATCACTTCCACCTCCAAGCACAGGACTCTTGTGTCCTGCCATGTGACTCCAGACCCCTGCACTAGCCTGAGCCCCCCCAGATGTCCCCCTGTATCCAGACAGGCCCTCTGGGCCCCTCACCACATGTGCACGCTCTGGACATGTCCATCCACTCTGGCCATACGTATGTGGAACGCTGGCAAACACCCCGCCGTGAATCTGAGGCTTCTCTTGCCCTTTCCCACACACCTTGCTCAGGTGCGGTTCCCCAGTCCGTGTTCTCCCCCTCCACGTGTGCCCCAATGGCTGTGGGTCCCTCTGCCCTCTTCCCCGGTGTGGGGGGTCTGGGGTATTCCTTCCATCCACGCACCCCTTGCCATTCCAGGGAGGCTCCAGGTGTTCCCCAGCAGGCAGAGTGCCAGACACCTGCCTGCACCCACACACCTTCCAGACTGTGTACAAACCTGCTGCCCTGCCCCACCATGTTCCCCATGCACCACACCCACTGCCCCACACATGCTCTCCGAATCACAGGATCCTTAAGGTTGGAAAAGATGTCTGAGATTATTGAGTCCAACCTGTGACTGATCACCATCTTGCCAACTGGACCAAAGCACTGAGTGCCACATCCAATCTTTTCTTAAACACCTCCAGAGAATGTGCTGCTCAGATCCATCACCCCAGACTCTGAGCTGCTGTGCATGGTTTCCCCACCACATGCACACGCTCCTGCCCTGTGCACACCTGCAGTTCGTGTCCCAGGTGCTGTGCAGGTGTGCAGCGCATGTCCCAGAAAATGTACACAGGTGAGGTGCTCCCTCACATGTGTGGGCACATGTCTGACCCTCGTGCCTGCCCACAGCTTGGTGGTGACAGCGATGGACCGAGGAACGCCACCGCTTATGGGCTCGGCCACACTGACCGTGGTGGTGATGGATATCAATGACAATAGCCCTACCATCCCGGTCCCCTGGGAGATCCGTGTCCCCGAAAGTGAGTGCCGTAGCACTGAGGGCCAGAACTGGGGTGTGATGGGCACCATGGGGTGGGGAGGAGCCCCCAGGGAGGCTGGACCAGTCCCTGCCAGGGGCTGGTTCACACTGACCTGCTGAAGCCCCCCCGAGCTCTCCAGCATGATCCCTGTGCTATTGCTGTGTCCTGAGGGAGCCACTGGAATTACCAGCTGAGCCCCTGCCCCGTGGCCAGGGCTCTGGCTGCAGACACTGCCCTGTGTGCTCACAGCCCTCAGCCCACAGCCCTGTGCCCATGCCAACCTCCCCCTGCCCTGCCAAGCCCCCAAGACCTTCCCCTGGCATCTCCCTCTCCCATGGCACCTTCCCCTTTCCCTGTGCTCAGGCTCTGGACCAAACTGGTTTCCCACCAGGTGAGTCAGCTGTGCCCGGCAGGGATGGGGCTGCTCACTCACATCTCTGCTCCCCACAGACACCCTGCTGGGCACCCAGATAGCCCAGCTGACTGGGAATGATGTGGACTCGGGCCCTGCGCTCTCCTACACGCTGCTGCTGGAGGGGGATGCGGCAGACACCTTCGGGGTGCTGCGCTACGGTGGCCACATTGCCCTGACAGGGCCACTGGACCACGAACAGCGCAGCCACTACACCCTCACCCTGCGTGCCTCTGACACGCGCCATGAGACTGAGGCCAACCTCACCATCCTTGTGGAGGATGTGAATGACAATGTGCCCACCTTCACCCAGGGTTTCTATCAGGTATGTGCACCAGGTGTGCCAGGCAGCAGGGGCCATCCCACACAAGCCCTTTGCAGCTCCTGCCTGGCTCACCTGCCCTTACAAAGCACAGAGGATGGGTCTGAGCCCCTCCTGGTTCCGCTTTCTGACCCACATCCGCATCGTGACATCCCTCGTGCTGTCACTGTGGCATAAAAGGAGCTGCAACCGGGCAGGGTTGAAAGCAGGCCCCCTACAAGGGGCACAGCTGGATGCAGAGGATCCAGCTGACCCAGATGAACACAGTGGGGAGGCCAGAGGGGGTGGGAGATGGACCACAGTCCAGACAAATGGCAAGCTCTGGGCAGGTCCCTGTTGAAGGCTGGCTTGGGCAGTGTGTGCTGCAGCTCTGGAGCCCAGGCAAGGGGCTGGGGAGCCCCAAGAGCGCTTGAAGGGTGTCAAGGTTTGATATGGAATAAGGGGTGGGTACCATTGCTTCCAGAATCTTCACACAGGACACACAGGAGCCATCTTTGTACCCCACCCTACCCACTAGAAAAAACTGGGGCAAGCAAAACCACCACAAAGGGTTTGGGAACACTGACCCCCTGCCTATGGTTTCCCTGGCCAGTGAGAGGCTGGACCATCTTGGCTATGGCTGCCTGGCCAGCCCCAGACCCTCCTCCCAGTGCTTCTGGGGGCTCTGGGCATGGGGGAACCAGACACTGACTGGGGTTTCCTCCTCTTCCAGGTGCTGCTGCCAGAGCACACGCCTGCTGGCAGTGTTATCCTCACTGTGAGTGCAACAGACCCCGACTCAGGGAGCAATGGAGACATCACCTTCCGCCTGGCCGTGCCCAGCTCTGATGTTGCCATCGACCCCAGCAATGGTGCGTGGGCTTGGTGTTCTATGGGCTCCTCTCACGGGTCAATCTAAGGGTGCCTGTGGAGGCGACTGCCCGCATGCTGCCCTTTTCAAGACCTTACCAGGTCATTCTCTGGTGTGGCTGGTGAGGGAGACACAGCAGGGTGACCCATCGAATGCTCCTACCACTGATACGTTCCCAGCTGCCATTGGTCCCCATGCTGACCCCAGCTTTGTGCTCCACAGGGACCCTCTTCACCACCCGGCAGGTGGAGTTCAATGCCAGCCAGCCCACCCTGGACCTGGTGGTGGAGGCCCGCGACCACGGCTCTCCCAGCCTCTCGTCCTGGGCCACAGTGCAGCTCCAGGTTCTGGATGTGAATGACCACAGCCCCCGCTTCCAGGAGCCGTGTTACAATGCCAGTGTTCCCGAGGACCTGCCCCCGGGCACCACCGTGCTAATGCTGGAAGCGCGTGATGCCGACCTTTCCCGGGAGAACGCTGGCTTTGACTACACCATTGTCAGTGGGAACGGCGGCAATGCCTTCCAGGTGGAGAGCCGGGTGGCCTGGGCCGGGGGACAGCTCCGCACGCAGGGAGCCCTGGTGCTTGTGGAGTCCCTGGACTTCGAGGCCATCCCGGTGTACAACCTGACCGTGGCAGCCTCCGACCGGGGCCTGCCGCAGCGCAGTGCCACCGTGCCTGTGCTGATCACCGTGCAGGATGTCAACGACAACCCGCCCGTGTTCAGCCGGGCCGAGTACCGTGCGGCGGTGAGCGAGGCTGCGCTGCCTGGCACTGAGCTGCTGCGGGTGGCAGCCCACGATGCTGACTCGGGGCCGCGTGGCCGCGTTCACTACACCATCAGCTCAGGTGACCAGCACGGGCTGTTCCAGCTGCACGAGAGCACAGGGGCCCTGAGCCTGGTGCGGCCACTGGATCGGGAGGCGCAGGCGCTGCACACACTGGTGGTGCGGGCCACGGACACGCCGGGTGGGCACTTTGCACTGGTCCCCGTGGCCATCGAGGTGAAGGACGTCAACGACAACAAACCTTACTTCCCGGTGGAGGTGCTGAGCGCCAGCATCCGGGAGAACTTGCCCCCTGGCACACTGGTCACCACGCTGCGTGCTGTTGATGCCGACACCGGCACCTTCGGAGAGCTGCGCTACGTGGTGCTGGAGCAGGCAGTGGGGGACCCCACCACGGGGGATGGCCGGGACGCCTTTGCCATCAATGGGAGTTCTGGGGAGCTGCGCTCCCGCCTCACCTTTGACTATGAGCGAGCCAAAGCCTTCCAGCTCCTGGTACGGGCCACCGATGCTGGCAATGCCTCGGCCACTGTGACTGTGCGGGTGCTGGTGACAGGGGAGGACGAGTATGATCCCATCTTCCTAAGCCCCTCCTTCAACTTCGAGGTACCTGAAGGTGCACGCAAAGGGCAGAGCATCGGGCGGGTGCTGGCCACGGATGAGGATGAGGGGGCTGACGGTGTTGTGCTGTACACCCTGGCAAAGCCCTCGCCGTACTTTGCCATCAACCAGACCACGGGCACCATCTACCTGCGTGTGGACAGCCAGCCCCAGGCTGGGGCTGGGCGTGCCAAAAGGGAGCCACGGGAGATGAGCCTGGAGGTGCAGGCACGCAGCCCCCTGCCTGCTTCCCGTGTGGCCTCTGCACAGGTCACCATCGACGTAACACACACGTCCTTTGGCCTGGCACCTGACCTCAACCTACTCCTGGTGGCTGTGGCTGCCTCTCTGGGCGTCGTGGTGGTGCTGGCTGCCGTGGCCATTGTGCTGGCACTGGTGCGCTCCCGGCAGCGCCGGGGCCGCAAGAAGGCAGAGGGGGATGGGGCACTGGCCCACACACAGAGCGGGTCCTTGCAGAAGCTGGGCCGTGAGGAGCCAGCACTGCCTGGGGCTGAACACATCTACCACCAGGCACTGCCAGGGTACGGGACTGAGCCGGCAGGGCCCTACACGCGGGGCGGCTCCCTGGACCCCTCACATTCCAGCGGCCGTGGCTCTGCTGAAGCCGCTGAGGATGATGAGATACGGATGATCAATGAGTACCCACGTGTGGCCAGCATCACAGCCTCCATGCAGGAGCACATCGCTGCCCGCGGCCCTGACTCTGGCATCCAGCAGGATGCCGACCAGCTCTCTGACATCTCCTGTGAGCCAGCTGCGCTGGAGAGTGCCCAGTGGTTCAAGAGCAAGAAGGGCTCCGGGCTGCTGCTGCCGGGGCCACCCCTGCAGCTGTACCGTGAAGACGGGGCGGGCAGTGCCTTCCTGGGCGTCCGCTGCGGCCTCAGCGTCTCCTCACAGCCTCAGGACTATGCCTTCCCGGAGGATGGCAAGCCCTCCGTGGAGGGCTCGCTCACTGCCATCGTGGCCAGCGATGAGGAGCTCCGTGGCAGCTACAATTGGGATTATCTGCTGAACTGGTGTCCCCAGTTCCAGCCCCTGGCCAGTGTCTTCACGGAGATCGCCCGCCTCAAGGATGAGAGCTCTCTGCGCAAGCCCTTCCCAGCCAAGCCCAAGGCAGAACCCAAGCCCCGCATTGACCCCCCACCCCTCATCACCTCAGTGGCCCATCCAGGTGCCAAGTCTGTGCCCCCCAAGCCACCACCAGGCAGGACCTTCCCGCATCCATCCTCTCTGCGCCGCTCACCCATCAGCCACGAGGGTTCCATTTCGTCCTCTGCCATGTCGCCCAGCTTCTCCCCATCGCTGTCCCCGCTGGCTGCCCGCTCCCCCGTGGTCTCACCCTTTGGCATCTCACAGGGACCATCCACCTCCACCATTAGCGCTGAGCACTCGCTGGAGCCCCCTGAGGAGGCCGAGCTCAGGATTTAGAGCTGGGCCCCTGGACTCATCCCGCTCCCAGTGCTGTGGCTGACCTGGGCCCCCAGGGACTGCGGGTGTCCTTTGGGGCTGTGGCCCCTGTCCCTCTCCATGGTCTGGCAGACCCTGTGCTGGCTGGTTGCCCTATGGACTGCTGACCCCAGTGCTGGCATTCCGGGGTGATGGTCCATGTGCTGCTTGTGGTGGCTCAGGTTGGCGCTGGTCAGAATGGTCCTTCATGGTACTTAGTGCTCCAGGAGTGGCTGGGAGCATAGGGGTGCGGGGCCAGGGACCGCAGGCCCAGACCCTGCCCTACCCAGCTCCGGGGGCCATGCAGGAACCTGGCTGCAGGAGGACCCTGAGCCTTCCCTAGGGATGCTAGGAGTTCCCAGGGCAGGGGGACAATGCCCCATGGGTGGGGGTGATGTCCCAGGGTAGGGCACGATGCCCCAGGGCACAGATGCTGCCTGCAGGGGTGAACCTGACCGGGAGGGGACACCCAACCCAGGGCTGGCTGTGGCAGAAGGCAGCAATGCCCACGTCTTGCTGCCTGTCTGGGGCTGGGCAAGGATAGGAGAGCCTTCGAGGTCTCTCCAGCCCTTTTGTTACCCACTACTGCAGGTGACAGTTCCAGGGAATCTCCTGCCTAGAGGTTCAGGGAGCTGATCCTGTTGTCGCCGGGAGGGAGTCGCATGCCCTGCTCAGCAGGGGAGCCCCATTGATGGGACCAGGTGCCTCTCTGGGCAGGGGTCCCAGGCACAGGCAGCACAGTGGGGCTGGCAGAGGTGTGTGAGAGCTGACAGGGACAGCCCAGCCTTGGGAGCAGCGGTGATGGCTGCTGCATCCTGCACCAGCCTCAGACCCAGCAGGCAGCCTGCAGCTGCAGGGGCCCAGGTGGGAGGCGGTACCCCAAAAAGCCACATGGCCCAGCATGTTCTCGTACAGCCACAGTGGGGAAACTGGGCATCTGCCCTTCCCTGGGGCCCTGCCACATGACTGCTCCCTAGGACCATCTGGGCCGCTTCCAGGAAATGGCCACGGTGCCAGAAACCCCTGCCCCTGGCCCAGCCCCCTGTGCGCTGCTCTGCACCCCCGTAATGCATGTTGTGAGCACGGGACAGAGCCCCTGCCATGGGGCCAGTCCCCATCCTCCCAGCACTGTGCACAGCCAGCCACACAGGCAGCGTCACACTCACACCAGCCTTAGCCCCCGCTGGAGCTTTTCCCGAGCCCATGGCTGCTCACAGGGAGCAGCCACACGTCAGGGGCCCCGGGAGTGTGGCCTTGGGTTGTGCCCCTAGCCCTGGTGCTCCCAGAGGCTGTAATCCCCACACAGCCCTGGGTGCAGAGTGAGGGCTGGAACAGCATGGCATGCCCCACAGCAGCCCTGAATACCCAGCCTGGGCATGAGTGTGTTTGGGGGTCAGAGAGGACACCCCATGCCTGAGCAGGGCCTGGGGGAAGCTCCTTCCCATCACACTCTCCCCAGCCCCAGGATGTCCACAGCCCCAGTGCCAAAAGTGTTGTCACAGCAGACAAATGCATCACTTCTGTCCGTCCCTGTTTCCCATGAAGAATCATCTGCGGCTGCAGCTCCATCCGTCATGGTCAGCCCCTCATCCCCCTTGTGCCATGGGGTTCTGGCACTGGCCAGGTGCTGTTGTGGGCATAGGGCAGTGAGGGACAGGGATCTGCAACAGTGATGGGGGCACCAAGGGGGCACGAGGCCATGCCCACTCTGCCAGGGACCCACAGGGACCTGAGGTGCTCTGGGAAGGGGAGACAGTTCTGCCTTGACACAGGGACAGCCCACAGAGGTACTTGGGGTGGGCACCCCCATCCCCTCTCTGTCCTGCTCACAAGCACTGTGGGAACACATTGTGCTCCCCAGGTCCCGTGGGGGGCACTCTGGGGGTGCCCTGTGCTTCTTGGGCCCTGCAGAGGCACTCTGGGTGCTCACTGTGCCCCCCAGCCCTGTGGGGCACTGTCAGGGTACCCCGTGCCGCCCAGTCCCATGCTGGGGTGCCCCATGGCCCCGGGCCCCATGCTGCCCACACTGTCCAGCTCCACTGCACGTCTGCGGTGGGTACACAGATGGATCACCCTGCACGCCACAGGAAGGGTCAGACACGTGCACCCTGCTTTGGGCTGGGGTGACTGAGCCCCCAGTTATTTATTTTTACACATTGTACTACCATTCCCATTTTTACTCGTTTGTACCTTTTGTATTGTGTCTCGTGGAGCTGCATGTACCAGCGTTGCCCACGGCCGCGCAGGGGCCGCCTGGTGCAGCCTGAACCCAAGTGCCAACTTCTCAAAAAATGCCTTAATAAACCACACGTTTGTACAGACAGAGCCCCATCACTGCTGCTGTAGGCTTATGCCAGGCTGGCACCATGTCCCCGCAGGACTGATGGGACAGCGGGGGGACACTGGACCGGAACCACGGAGGGCTAACGTGGGCCCGGCCGGGCCCAGGCACCTGCATCCATGGCTGCATCCTGCCAAGTCCTTCCCCTGAGACGCCAGTGAAGCTGCAGCAGGAGCATGGCCCTCGGGCTGCGCGGCAGCGAGGCTGAGCATGTTTCCATACAGGCACACGTGCAAACACAGCTGCGGAAGACATCTCCACGTGTGTACACAGCTGGTCCCACATGCCACGGGCAGGTCCATCCCATCCTGCCACCCTGGCTCTGGTGAGGGCTGCGGGCAGGGCTGTGCAGGGACCCAGAGCTGCAGCCGCCGCACTTGGACACACTGTCTGCCCAGCAGGTACCTCACATTGCCAGAATCCCCCGACGACACCTGGATGTACAAGTTCCCCAAGCCACAGCCTCATCACAGCCACCAGCACACACACGCACACTGGAGATCCTGGTGCTCCAGTGATCCCACCAGTCTGCCCGGTAGCTTTTGACTCTGCTTACCCACGTTGGGCAACACAGACACACACACACGGGTTCTTCACCGATCTCCAAACCCTGTGACCTGACACCACACATCCCCTCTCACCAAAAAGTGGCCACCCCAACCCTGGGAAAGAGTTATAGAGTTTGAGAACCAGGGGCAGCTGTGCAGCCATCACGTGTTGGATGTAGCCAGACCCACGCACTGACCATCAAGCACCTACCTGTGATCAGCCACTTCCATCCTGCCTTCCCTGCTTTCCCATTTTTTATTGTTCCCCAAACCACCCTGTTTCCTCTCTGTCCTCAGCTCTAAGTTTCCAACACACTGTGCGCGTTCTGCACAGCCCCAGCCTATTCCGCACAGCCTGCCAAAGCAGCAGCCCTCAACCCTGCTGACAGCACTCTGGGACAAGGGGAGCAGCTCCTATCCGCCCACTCTGACAGGGCCCCTCGCAGTGCAGGGGGAGCACCAGCCAGTGCAGAGAGGGGGAAGGGATCACCCCTCCCTGATGCTGTTCCTGAGGTCCCTCTGCTCCTTTATCCCCCAACCCGACCCTTTCCAGCGCCCTGCTGTGGCACACTGTGCATGCTGGGACCAGCAGGATGCCCTCAGTGCCACTGTCCTCCTCTGGTGCTCCCAGCCTCAGGAAAATCCAACGGCCCACAGCAGGGACTTGTTTCAACCTGTCACATGAGCATGCCTGGGCCAGTGGGGCCCAGCCAGGGCACCACAGCTCCTCCACGGGACATCAAGGCTCCCTGGCCTCCCAGGCACCAGACCAGCAGCAGATGCTGGTTAACGCGATTAGCTCTGTCCGGCCACCTTAATCCCAGCTGTCCAGACAGATCCAGGACATCATCCCCTGCAAATCCCATCCCACTTAAGCGTCCATCCCCAAGCTGGACATGGGGTATGCAGCCCTGACAGTGTCCCAGCCCCTGGCTAGGGCGAGGGTGGCTGATTCCCCCCTCTGTCTGTGGCCGGGGGAGGCCAGGGCAGCCAGGCCAGGGCAGCTGGTGGGGCAGGGGCAGGGGGAGTGAGAACATAGACATCTCTGGCACAGCTCCAGTGTGGAGGATGCAGCAGCCAGGGCCAGGCAAGTGGTTTTCCTATTGCCCATCTCATCCTGCCTTGGACTCGGCTCTGCAGAAGGAGCAAAACAGCTGTGAGCTGCTGGAGCCACGGAATGCACCGTGTGACCGGGCTGGGACAGAGATGGGGCCAGCGTCAGCTATCCTCACTCCATGGCTCTGATCCCCAGGAGCTGAGCTCTGGCATGGGATGAGCCTCCACGGAGACATGCTGAGGAGCAGGGAGCAGCAGGCTGCAGGAGCCGAGGGGCTGCAGGGCTGGTGCCAGCTGCCCGTGGGCTGCTCCAGCAGCCTGGTGGGGCAGACACAGTTCACATCACATGTTCCATGGCCCTTCCAACCCATGACCGAGTGAGAACAAGTGCACGTGCTCCTTCTAGCCCTCTGCAGCCCTGTCCCCTGACTCACCGAGATGTCCGTACCTCAGCCCAGCCCTCCATGCCCGCCGTGTGCAGGGCAGAAGGGCCAGGCTCTGACACGGCTCCCCACGGCCCGTGCCCAGCCTCCGCCCCATCCAGCCCAGGCCTCTCCTGCATGGGACCCCTAACCCCTCCACCCAGCCCGGGGCCCGACCAGGACCCCAGGCCTGCAGGGACCTCTGCCTCCTGCCCCCGACAGTCTGGGACCATCCGCCCTACACGGACTCTTGTCCTGCCCCTAGCCCAGGACCCCCAGCCCCACACGGAGCCCTGGCCCCCTCCCAGCCCGGGAGCCAGACATGGACCCTCCACCGAATCCCCTGTCCGAGACATCTCGCCGTGGGAATAGCTCCGGATGGCCCCGGGAGACGCCCAAGAAAGGGGCCAGAACCGGGGGCGGCCAGTGCCGTGTGTGAGCCGCCTCTTCGGGCCGCCGGCCAGCACTGAAACCGTGTGTGAGGCGCGCCCCGCTGGCGAGTGGCCGAGAGGGTCAGCTGGAGCCGGGGCCGAAGCTCGGGGCTGGGTCCCGGTCTGGTCCAGGTCCCGGTCCCGTCCGGTCCCGGTGCTCCCGGCCCCGCCCATCACGTGATCGGGCGGTCACGTGATCTCTGTTTTGGTCTCCCCACGTGGCCGAGGGTCACGCGCTCGCAGACGTCACGGGCGGCGCGGCGGCATGGCGCGCGGGTAACGGGGGCGGCCGCGCTCCGGGCTCGGGGCTTTCCCTGGCCCCAGCGGTGGCGGGGACACGGGGCAGGCTCTCCACTAGCGGGGGTGGCGGTGACGGAGGTGCCCTCCGGCCCCGGGGTGATGGGACCGGAGGAGTGGTACGGGGCTCCCGGATGGCGGCGGCTTAGGGTGTCGGACGGGGCTCCCAGGTGATGAGGGGAACGGGGCGCGGGGACCGGGGCGGTCAGGCGGGGCTCCCCGGACATGAGGGCTCGCGGGTCAGGCGCAGTTCCCTAGCGGCAGGGTAACGGGGGGTCACACGGGCTCCCCGGGCATGGGACTCGGGGAGTTCCGGCGGGGCTCCCCAGGCCCGGGGTAACGGGAAGCTCTCCGGTCTGGGGGCTTCAGGCGGGGCTCCCTGGGGACAGGGGCTCGGAGGCCAGCCCCGGTCAGTCCCGGTTCTCCGCCGCTGTGCCGGTGCCTGTGCTCCCCTGAGCCCGTTGCAGGTGTTGGGGGATCCCCGCCGTGCTGGCGCTGTGTGCGGCCGCCTGGAGCTGCGCCGCGGGGCTGCCGCTGGAGCTGGAGCGGGACCAGCCGTTCCGGTAGGTCCATGGCGGTGGGCCGGGCCGGGCTGGGGTGCCGCTGCTGGCCCCACTCACCGCCCACCCTGCAGTGTGCCCCCCGGCTGGGCCCATGCTGGCCGTGTGGATCCCGGACATCCCGTGCATCTGACCTTCGCTCTGCGGCAGCGCGGCACCCTCCGCCTCGCCCGCCTTGTCGAGGCTGTCTCGAGCCCTCAGTCCCCACAATACGGTAACAGCCACATGCCTGACCCCCATGACCCCCCGGGCCTGTGTGGGGATCTAACCCCTCTGTGCCTCCCAGGACAGTACCTGTCCCTGGAGCAGGTGCGGGACTTGGTCCAGCCTTCCCCAGCCACGTTGATGACAGTGCTGAAGTGGTTGCAAGGCCATGGTGTAGAGGACTGCCAGAGTGTCACCACCCTTGACTTCCTGGAGTGTTATCTGCCTGCAAGGTTAGTCCTGAGGGCTGCGACCAGTTCTAGTAGCCCTGTGGTGGGACCTGTTCCTGTCCTTGTGTCCCATCACTGTCCTATCCTGTGGTGGCTATTCCTGTGTCCTAGTTTTGCCCCACTCCTTGGCGGCTGTCCCCTCTCTCCCAGCCCTATCCCATCCCTTGGTGGCTGTCCCTGTGTCCTAGTCCTATCCCATCCCACAGTGGCTCTCCCTGTGTTGCAGCACAGCCGAACGCCTGCTCCCCGGGGCCGAGTTCCACCGGTATGTGCAGGGCCAGCACAGCCTGGTGCGGTCGCCACTGCCCTACACTGTCCCTGCAGAGCTGGCGGAGCACCTGGACTTTGGTATGTCCCACCTGGGGTCGGCAAGGCTGCGGAGCTCAGGTGCAGCTGTGTCTGGGGGAACAAACCTCCCTCCTGTATATCCCTGTTGCGTGGGATCCAGTGACCATCCCACGAAAAGTGAGGGGGTGCCATGCTGAGGCCATGGCCTGGCTGTGGGAAGGCTGAGGAGGCGATTTCCTTGGGCTGGGGCTGCAGGGCTGGGCTCTCTCCAAGCCGTGCTGTTGACCAGCACATGTAGACATGGAGATGGTGATGGGGAGCCCAAGGGCTGTGTCCTGCCTTCCCGGGGCTCTGTGCCCTGATGGCTTCTCCCATCCCACTGGGCTCTGCTGCAGTGGGTGGGATGCACCGGTTCCCCGCGGAGCGCATGGCAGTCAGCAGAGCCGGGACCAAGAAGGACCCACCGTCAGCAAGAGCATTGTTCCACCTGGGCGTGACACCGGCAGTCCTGCGCCAGAGATACAACATGACAGGGGAGGACGTGGGGCTCCTGCCCAACAACAGCCAGGCCTGTGCACAGGTAACAACTGCCCAGGTCAGAGGCCTGTGGGCTGTGGCAGTCATAGGGATTGGTGCTGTTCTGGGGGTCCTGGGACAGCTGGGGGTCTCTCAGGGGCTGCTGGGAGTACCTGGTGTAGCACAGACCCCCACTGGGCAACTTTCTAAGTCAGGATCAAAATGTTACCTTGTTTTTTAAAGAGAAAACAACTTGTCCCTCCATGTCCCACAGTTTCTGGAGCAGTACTTCCACCAAGCTGACCTGGCCGAGTTCATGCAGCTCTTTGGCAGTGGCTTTGCCCACCGCACGCAGGTGGACCGGGTGGTGGGGCACCAGGGTCGTGGCAAAGCCGGGCTGGAGGCCAGCCTGGACGTGGAGTACATCATGAGCACAGGCGCCAATGTCTCTACCTGGGTCTTCAGCAATGCAGGTACTGGGGAAGAGCCCTGAGGGGCAGGGGGAATACCTGGGAGAGGGAAGGGGAGCACCCAGGGGGAGGAGGAGAGTGCCTGGAGCAGGAAAAGGAATACCTGGAGGTGTGAGGGGAAAGGCTGGAACAGGAGAGGGGAGTGCTCAGAGGAGCAAGGGGAGAGCCCAGAGTGGTGAGAGGAGAGCTTGCAGGGCTGTGCAGAGATAAATGGCTGTAGTATAGTCCCAGGTGCTTTCCCAGCTCCTAGGGAGGTCACTCCTGATTTTTGTAGTGACTGAACCATGTGAACCTTCAACATCTAGAGTATCCTGAAGCAGGGATTTCATTGCTGGCACCATTCGGAACTCAGCTCCCGTGAAGGAGGGTACAGCCCTCCTCCCATAGGGTTTTCCAGCCTTGCTGGTGCTGAGCTCCCACCCACGAGTCTCCCAGTGAAGCAGATGAGGGAGAGTGAGGGAATTTGCGAAAACAAATTGCCAAACAGCTTGCACAAACACAAACAGGGCAAGGTGCTAGAGGCAGTGTCTCTGTCCCAGATTGTGAACTGGCTGAGCAGGTGAGTGCCGCTGGGACAGTGGCCACATCCCGGAGGGTGACAGTGACAGCAGCCCAGCGCTGCCCTTCCCTCCACCCCCATACAGTTACTGGTGTGGGAGGGGGGCAGGGACAGTGACATGGGCGACCGAGAGTGAGCGGGGGTGGCTGGGGCTCTGCTCCACTCCCAGTGGAGAGGGCTGGGAGGCAGGGAGGGACCTGGGCAGGTGCAGGTGGAATGTGTGGAGGTGGCACATGTGCCACTCACTGCCCTGGGACCTGTGGCCAGAGGAGGAGCTGAGGCTCTGCTGGGTCCACAGGTGCCCAGGTGGCTGCAGCCCTGGGACAGAGGTTTGGGGAGAGGTGTGAGTGTAGCCCCCTGTCCTGGGGTAAAGAGAACCCTCTCACCAGCCCCATGGGCTGAGCTGTAGTTTGGTGCCACCCAGTGTGAGGAGCCCTAGGATGAGCTCACAGAGCTCCAGGCTCAATGTGCTGTGACTCCATGAGCCATAGGAAGGAGTACCTAGCGCTGTACTGCAAAGGAAGGTGCTGGTGCTGATGAGGCAGGGCCCCCCCCGCTGCCCCCCACCCCTGGTGTTGGGGGACCTATCCCTGTGTCCCTGCCCCGATGTCCTTGCAGGACGGCACGAGAGCCAGGAGCCCTTCCTGGCCTGGCTGCTGCTGCTCAGCAACATGTCAGCGCTGCCCTGGGTGCATTCGGTGAGCTATGGGGATGACGAGGACAGCCTCTCCTACGCCTACATGGAGCGCGTCAACACCGAGTTCATGAAGGCGGCAGCCCGCGGCCTCACCATCCTGTTTGCCTCAGGTGCGGCCAGGGCCTGGCGTGGCAGAGCCTGTGTACCAGCCACCAAGTGGGGCTGCAGAAGGGGTGGCTGCGATGCTGTTGTCACCTGTCACCTGTTCATGTGTCGGCAGGTGATGACGGTGCTGGGTGTCGGCGGGTGCGCAGTGGGAACCACACGTTCCGGCCCAGCTTCCCAGCCTCCAGGTGGGTGAGGGAGGGAGCTGGGTGCGAGGGGATGGGGTCAATGCAGACCTGCAGGGGCACTGCCAGCCCTGGCCCTGTTGGGGTCTGAGCCCCTCAAGGGTCACCTGAGGGTCCCCACCAGCTCACTTACAGACCCCAGGGCTGCAGACTGTGCAGCTCCTGGGGCTTTGGTTTGTGGGGCAAGGTTGTGGTAGTGGAGGGGGCTGTTGAAGGGCGGCTGAGGCCCAGGCAGCTGTGTGCCCATCTGCAGTGTCACCGTTTCCCCAGCCCCTATGTCACCACCGTGGGTGGCACATCCTTCAAGAACCCCTTCCTGGTGACAGAGGAGGTGACAGATTACATCAGTGGGGGTGGCTTCAGCAACATCTTCCCCATGCCCAAGTACCAGGTGAGAGGCATCTGCACTGCCAGGCTGGGGGCTGCAGACAGGGCTGCAGGGTTGGGGTTGGGTGGAACAATCAGCTTTGGGGATGACCATGGGCTGTACCATCCCCAGGCAGCTGCTGTCGGGCAGTTCCTGCACTCAGCCTCGAAGCTGCCACCCAGCTCCTACTACAACAGCAGTGGCCGTGCATACCCTGACCTGGCTGCGCTCTCCGACAACTACTGGGTGGTGACGAACCGCATCCCATTGCCCTGGGTGTCAGGGACCTCGGTGAGGAACTCATTCCCTTCCACCCTCTGGGATTGTTGGTGCCGTGGACTTGAGGAGTTGTCCCCATGCAGGCATCCACACCAGTGGTGGCAGGCATGGTGGCACTGATCAATGACCGGCGCCTGCAACGCGGGCTGGCACCCCTTGGCTTCCTCAACCCCGCGCTCTACCAGCTACAGAAGCAAGGGCTTGGTGATGCATTCTTTGACGTGAGTGGGGCAGGGGATGGGGGCTGGAGGGGCTGTACTGGGGGCTCAGTGGACTCTGGGTGTCCTGAAGGGTTGGGCTGAGGCCTGGGGTGGGTGTGTCTGTGGGGATGGGAAGGCCATTGGGTGATCCAAGGGCTCGGCTGGGGGCTGAGGCGGCTGTCCTGGGGCTCCTGCTCCCAGAGCTGTGCCTGGGGCAGGGCCAGCAGTACTCGGGGGGGGGCAGGAGAGACTCCCTGTGGCCTTCCCGTGGGGGGGGTGTCTTGTGGGCAGGTCCCTTGTGTGCCTGGGGTCGCGGTGTCCAGTGACTGCGGAGGTCCTGGGGCCCAGCTGAATGTGCTGTGCCCTGTTGCCGGTGTCCTGGGGGGACCCTGGGCAGGGGCAGCCTGTGCCATGGGGGGGCACTGTGGGGGGGTCCCCGTGCCCCGGGGTCCCTGTCTCGGGGGTGACGGGGGCGGCTGTGTGGGCAGGGCCCCTGTGCCCCAGAGGTCGCTGTCCCGCTGTCCCTTGCTGAGGTCGGTTCCCGCAGGTGACCCAGGGCTGCCACTTGTCCTGCCTGGACGGCACCGTGCAGGGCCAGGGCTTCTGCGCCAGCCCCGCCTGGGACCCGGTCACTGGCTGGGGCACTCCCAACTTCCCGCGGCTGCTGCGGGCGCTAGGGCCGCCCTGAGCAGGACACCGGGAGCGCGCACCGGGAGCGCGCACCGGAACGCCGCGGAGCGGAACTGGAGCCGGGCGGGGCCGGCGGGGGCGGGGCCAATAAACACGTGAAGCCCCGCCCCCTGTGCCTCTGTTCGCCGCCGCCAGGGGTCGCGCGGGGCGAGGAGCGCCGAGGGGCGGGGCCAATGCCGGGGGCGGGGCGGAGGCCGGACGGGGCCAATGGGCCAGCGAGAGGGGCGGGGCGAAGGAGCCGCGGGGCCAATGGTGTGGCTCGGCGCGCGCAGGCGCGAAGCTCAGCCTGGCGCCGGGGAC
>VZRL01006423.1:107866-121546 GCA_013397895.1 Origma solitaria
GATCCCCGAGTCCCGCCCCGAACCCGCGGGGCCGGGCGAGCGCAGCCGCCCCCGGTGCTGCCGCCCCTTGCTGCCGGGTCCGGGCAGCGCCCCGGGCCGGAGCGGGGAACCAGGGAACGCAGGGTCCGACGGGACGGCACCGCGCCCCGACCGCCTGCGAACGCCGTCACCGGCGATGATGGGGCGGGAAGTGCTTGCGGGGAGACCCTGCGGCGGCCGGTGACATGGCTGGGAGCGGCACCGCGGGCCCCAGCCCGGCAGCGACGGGCGGGTCAGCGGTAGGCCTGCCCTGATCCTACGGGGATGGGAGCACCGCGGCCGGACAAGGCAGGGCTGGGAGCGTTTGCCATGTTTTGGGCTGGAAAAGGGGAGGTAAGGGGGTGGGGGCAGCTGGGAACACCGGGAAGCGGGAGGGCAGAAGCCGGTAATATAAAGGGAGGGTGGTTTGAGGCATGGTCTGTCCCGAGGTGGTGTTGCTAGTGCAGCCCATTATGGGGAACAGCAGCAGCGCTGTAAATCGAACCCTGCTGGGTCTGAAGGGCCGATTGGGCCTTTCCTGGGCCCGGGGGCTGCGCTGCTTCTCCGCCGGGTCGTGCCCCGGGACAGCCCGACCCTCTCGGCTTCATCCCATGGCAGACGCTCCGGTAGCCCGTGCAGGGGTGATGGAAGGCATCCGATCGCAGGTCGGGGCCGGGCAGTGCTCGGCCCGAGGTCCCGCGGGACAATAGGTGTCTCGCGCATGTGTGTGTGCATATGTCCAGAGCTGTTCCCCTGCCCTGGAGCTGCAGCCTCGCTCCCCATCCTGGTCCTGCTCACATGCGTGGCACAGTGCTCCTGCCTGAGCTGTTTGGGCCACTGCCCCCTTTCACAGCTGCCTTGGTGCTGTGCCTGTTCCCTGCGGGGCCACTCAGGCAGGGGGCTCTGTGGGAGCAGGAGGGATTCTGTTCTGGGCAGGGCTGACTTCCCTCCGCGCAGGAGCTGAAGGGCTTCACTTGCTTGGATGACTTGCTGCATGTCAAGGGCATTACCACACGCATCCTGGAGCTCAACAGTCAGCGCATGACGTGCCGGCGGCGCCCAGGCCCCTCAGGGCCCCCACAGACCAGCCCTGCTCCCCTGGGGGACAGTGAGGACCACAGGGCACCTGCAGCACAGGTAGGTTCAGAAGGATCCCTACTGCCAGGTGCAGGGACAAGGGAGGAGGTCTGGCTCTGGGGACGCTTGTGGGGAGCAGACAGAACCCCACTGGGTTCCGGAGCTCATGCCTGTGGGTCTGGAGGTGCTCCACCATGTGACCTACCACAGGACTGTTGTATGGAGCCCCTGTGTTCCAGGGCCGTGGCTCTTGCTGGCAGCCATCCAGCAGTGCCCCCTGCTCCCGCTCCATTTCTGGTCTCCAGCAGCCCAAGGCTGGTGCAGAGCCGGCCCTGCCCCTTGCCTCTTCCCTGCTCAGGTGGTGGCCGAGGAAGAGGAGGAGGAGGAGGAGGAAGCAGCGCCAAGGCCCTGGGAGCTGGAGCGCCCCTGGAAAGGCACCCCTAGGTCTGGAGCAGACCCTGATGGCTCCGGGGGGCAGGGACTGCAGGAGCCCCCCAGGTCCACCAGGGAGCAGGAGGAGGAGGAGGAGGAAGAAGAGGAGGACGAGGAGGAGGAGGAAGAAGGGAGCTGTTGCAGCGAGGAGGGGGAAGACAACAGCAACATATATCTATACTACACCCTGGGAGAGCGCTGGATTGACTACCTGCAGCGCACTGGGGATGGGGGGCTGCTGCGACACCTGCGCCCTAAGGTGACCAGGGGGCAGGGACTGCTGAGGCAGCTGTGGCTTAGGGGCACCTGTGGGAGGGGAGAGGGTGGGTGCTCTGTGATGCCCAGCTGCTGGGGTTGGGGAAAGAGGCACTGCCCCAGTCCCTCTGCAGCCCCCTGCCCTGTGTGGGGGTCCTTGGTCATAGGGTTGGGGAAGGAGGTGCTGCCCCAATGTACCCCAGTCCCCAGCCCTGCCTGGCCCTGGTGCAGCCCCCCTACCCTGCATGGGGATCCCTTGTTGCCATATGGATGCTGAAATGGGGGAAAGCAGGAGCAGGTGGGGATGTGCCTCACTGCTCTGGGCAGGGGGCCCTGCAGGGATTGGCTCTGGGTAGGGGATATGTAGGGGTCTGCAGGGATCTGCTCTGGGCAGGGAGCCTGGAGGGGTCTACCTGGGTTTGCTCCAGCCACTCCAACTTGCTATGTTCCACAGATGAAGCGGAAGTCAGAGAATGGGCCGGACGGCCGGGCCTTGTCCCCCGGGAAGAAGCTGTGCAAGGGCTCTGACTACGGCAGGTGAGGTGTGGGGGTGCTTTGAGTGCAGCAGGTGAAGGGCCTTCTGTGTGCCGGGGCGACACATATGTCTTCCTGCCCACCCCTGGAGCATAATGAAGCCGCCTGGGTTGAGCAGGGGTTGGCCCAGGTGAGGTCCAGCCCTCACCAGTTGCCTGTTTGCTGAGTAGGCTGGGCTGGATGCAGGCAAGGCTTCAGCAGGGTGGAAACAAGGCAAAGGGGTCAATGGGGTGGGGCTCCCAGCGGTGGGAACCAGTTCCTAGAGCCTCTGGCATGATGTGCCCTGGAGCAGCGCCGGCACATGCCATGTGCCACGGCCTCACCTGTGCCTGGTCTTTCTCCCAGGACACTGGGTCCCTGCACACCCAGCCCCACCACCACCTTTGGGGACCTGCGCAACGCCAAGGTGGGGCAGGCCCGGCGCCGCCGCATCCCCTCAGTGGCCCCCCCACCTGAGCTACAGGACTGGCTCCGCACCTTCCAGGTATGGCTCACCTGGTGGCTCCAGGCAGCCTGGGTGTGATGGGAGGGAGCCAAGCCTAAGAGATCCCCAGTATGTTCAGAGGTTGGGCCCACGGGGGATTTTGGGTAGTTCTGCTTGGGTGAGGAAACACAGAGGAGGTTTCAGCACTGGCAAAGGGTGGTGTTGCTTGTCACACAGCATCTGTGACCCACTGAGCTCCCACCTGCTTTGGGCTCTGGGCCTGGGGCAAGAGTCCTGGCTGCCAGGGCTGTGGCTGGGCTGGCTGGGGGCACAGAGCCAGGGGTCACTGGGGGACCCTCTGCAGCGCTGGAGTGGCCCTGAGAAGCTGTTGGCCCTGGATGAGCTCATTGACCGCTGTGAGCCGGCACAGATCAAGTACATGATGCAAGTCATCGAGCCCCAGTTCCAGCGGGATTTCATCTCCCTGCTGCCCAAGGAGGTGAGTGGAGTTGGGGGACCAGGGGCCTGGCCTGATATGACCCCCCTGGTGACCCCTCTGTGACCCTTATTGCCCCCGCAGCTGGCCCTGTACGTCTTGTCCTTCCTGGAGCCACGGGACCTGCTCCGTGCCGCCCAGACCTGCCGCTACTGGAGGGTCTTGGCCGAGGACAATCTACTCTGGAGGGAGAAATGCCGTGAGGAAGGTGAGTGTCCTCCCAGGTATGGGCTGGGAGACACCCCGGGCTTCACCCAGGTAAGGCACCACTTTGTTGTCCCCTGCAGGAATTGAGGAGCCTCTACACCTGCGGAAGAGGCGTCTTCTCAGTCCTGGATTCATGTACAGCCCCTGGAAATTCGCCTTCCTGCGCCAGCACCGCATCGACATGAACTGGCGCAGTGGGGAGCTGCGGCCCCCCAAGGTAGGTCTGGGGTCCCAGTGGGGACAGACTCCAGGGAGCTGTGCTCCCCAGAGTGGGCCTGGGGGTGTCCCTGCTCGGGGCAGACCATGGAGAGCTGAGGAGCTGGTGGGGTCACTCTCGGGACAGACCCCCAGTCACTGGTGCAGGGTTTGCCGCAGGGAGCAGATCCAGCTTGCACAGAGCAGTGGGGACAGCAGAAACGAGGTCCCCTGGGCCTGGAGAAGGGGGGTTGCTCCCCTTGCCCCTTTCCAAGGCCCCATGCAGGGCTGCAGCCAGCCCCAGCACCTAGGGAAGGTGCAGCCTCCCAGGGCTCAGCTGTGTTCTGTGCAGGGTCCCAGAATCCTGGTGATTTCTCCCTGGGGGTCCTTCCTGCCCCTGGGCAGAGTCCCCACCACCCCTTCTCTTGCTCCTGCAGGTCCCAAGTTCCCGAGCCTCCCACTCCCTGTTACCCAGTAGCCCCCTGCCCCTGTGCAGTAGCTGCTAAACACACCACACACCCCAGCTCTGCTGCCCTGCAGAAGCATCAGGGGGTGCAGGTGATTTGGAGACCCATCTGCCTTTCCTCCCCACAGCTCCTGCTACCTCCCCACCGCTCATTTTGTTGGGGGGTCCTGCAGGTTGGGGGGGTCCATATTGCCCCCCCACACACACCTGTGCTCCCACAGGTACTGAAGGGCCATGACGACCATGTGATCACCTGCCTGCAGTTCTGCGGGAATCGCATCGTAAGTGGCTCCGATGACAACACGCTCAAAGTGTGGTCAGCTGTCACGGGGGAGGTGAGTGTCACTGTCACCAGGGAGGTGAGTTGTGGCACTGTCACTGGCTCCACAGGGGTCTGGGGCAGGGACCACCCCCCTGTGCTGGGCACAGGTGAGGCCACACCCTGACTCCTGGGGTCACTTTGGGCCCTTTATGACAAGGACATCGAGTTGTGTTGGTTCCCTGTGCTGTTTCAGGGGTGGGGAGGTGTGAGAGGCTCACCTGTCCCTCATGTCCTGTCCCCCACAGTGTGTGCAGACGCTGGTGGGCCACACTGGGGGGGTCTGGTCCTCCCAGATGAGGGACAGCGTTGTCATCAGTGGCTCCACTGACCGCACACTCAAGGTGTGGAATGCTGACAGTGGCGAGTGCGTGCACACACTGTATGGACACACCTCTACCGTGCGCTGCATGCACCTGCACGGCAACAGGTATGGGACTGATGGGTGCTGTGTGAGAGGGGGATATCACAGGGGGTGAGGCTTGTCACCCCCAGGCCACTGAGCCCCAGGTGTCCCCTCACCTGCAGGGTGGTGAGTGGCTCCCGGGATGCTACACTGCGGCTCTGGGACATCGAGACGGGGCAGTGCCTGCACGTGCTGATGGGGCATGTGGCAGCTGTACGCTGCGTCCAGTACGACGGCAACAAGGTGGTCAGTGGTGCCTATGACTACACTGTCAAGGTGTGGGACCCCGAGAGCGAGAGCTGCACCCATACGCTGCAGGGGCACACCAACCGTGTCTACTCACTGCAGGTACGGCCACACACACATCCCCTCCTGCTGTCTTCCCCCTCTAGCTAGCTCCCCTGTTCTCCCTACTCCCTGCGGATAAAACCTTGCAGGTACAACCTGCCCTGCTGCTGGCTTGCCCTATCACTCCCCTGCCTTCCAGCTGTGGGGCACAAGCTGTGTGCTGTAGGGATAAATGGGCCATGTCTGTGTCATGCAGGGCCATGTGTGCTTTGCAGTGATATGTGGGCCATGTCTATGCCCTGATTGGATCTATCTGCCATGCAAGGACACGTGGACCATGTTTGTGTCCTGTGGAGAACAGTCTCTGCCTCCTTGACCTTTCTGCACACACATATGCTGTGGACACAAACAGTGCTCCACGTCCCTTCCCTGGAGCATTTCCACAGTCCAGAAAGCCAAGGAGTGTGTGAGCCCATGGCTCAGCTGCAGAACAGGGTGCTGGTGCTGGAACTGGGGGTGCTGCATCCCAAACCAGGCAATGCCAGAGCTGTGGGTCACATCCCAAACCACAGGACACTCCTGGCCTTGATGCTGAGCTGGACCCCTTCTCTCTGGCAGTTTGATGGGACGCACATTGTGAGCGGGTCCCTGGACACATCAATCCGCGTGTGGGATGTGGAGAGTGGGAACTGCCTGCACACGCTCATGGGGCACCAGTCACTCACTAGTGGGATGGAGCTGCGTGATAACATCCTCGTGTCTGGCAACGCCGACTCCACCGTCAAGATCTGGGACATCAAGACAGGGCAGTGCCTGCAGACACTGCAGGGTGAGACGGGGATTCCTCACCCTTGGGGGGGCAGTAGCACATCCCCTCCATCAGGGGGCTGGGAGGGGGCAGAGGGGGCTCCAACCTCCTCTTTGGGCTGGGGTGGCTCCAAGCTGGCAGATGTGGCTGGAGAGAGTGGGGCGTGTCCCTGAGGAGCTAGGGCTGGGTGGCAGGACAGATGTCACACAGCAGTAGATGCCCCAGCTGCAGCTGGGGCTTACCAGTGCTTCCCCATAGGTCCCAGCAAGCACCAGAGTGCCGTCACCTGCCTGCAGTTCAGCTCCAAGTTTGTGGTGACCAGCTCGGACGATGGGACAGTGAAGTTGTGGGATCTGAAGACAGGGGAGTTTGTGCGGAACCTTGTGGCCCTGGAGAGTGGGGGTTCTGGGGGAGTTGTGTGGCGCATCCGTGCCTCCAACACAAAGCTGGTGTGTGCCGTGGGCAGCCGCAACGGCACTGAGGAGACCAAGCTGCTGGTGCTGGACTTTGATGTGGACCTTAAGTGACCCCGGCCAGACCGGGGGTCCCGTGGGAGGGGTGGCCCCGGCGCAGGCGCTGGCCCCCGCCGGCAGGACAGGGGAGATGCCTGGCCGGGCCTTATTTATATGCGCGGGAGTGCCTGGTCGGGCCTGCAGGAGCATGTTTTGTACACGGAATATATCAATTTATTTCTGTACTGGGGTGAGTGCTTGCATGCCCCAAGGCCCTGAGTACTGTCCTGGGCCCACAGCTCATACCCTCTGACCAGGGGAAGCAGCAGGGAGAGAAGAGGCCAGCTTCTCCCAGCTGTCACAGGCCACAGGGACCAGCTCTCCTTGCACATGTGCCCTTACCTGGTGGGCACTTGCCTGGTAGCCGTGGGCACCGACCCCCACCCCTCTGCCCCCTCACTTCCCCATCTGAGCGCCTTCTCTGCACAAGCCATTTGTTGTGAGGATGTTCAGGGAGCCACAGTGGCCCTGTGACCATGGGGGTCCTGCAGGGAAACATTAGTCTCACATTGGTGAAACCCCCTTGATTCTCAGTTGTGTCGTTGGCTCCCCACGGCACAACTGGCACCTCTACAGGGACCCGGGCCACAGGGACCAGGGCTCTGATGCCCCTCCCCAGGCATCCCACCAAGCAATTACTGAAAAAATGTTTTATTGTGACTAACAATCCACTTTCCAGAAACCCACACCCAGGAGGGCTAGGGGGCTCTCTCCCCGTTCCTGTGCCCCCTATCCAACATACCCTGCATGCCCCAGGTGTGGCTGGGAGCTCCCGGGGCCACGGGCAGATGCTGCTCCAGCCTGGAGCTCCATCGCGACAGGGTTGCTGCTGCTCCTGCTGGTTCAGGGCAGGGGCCGTGCCAGGCGCGTCCCACTAGCGCCGTGGGATGCTGTGGCCAGGCGGTGCTACGTGCCGGCATCGGGAGCATCGGGCGAGGAGCCCGCGGGGCCCGGGGCCGACTCAGGGGAGTCCGGGAGTGCGGATGGCCCCGCTGGTGCCCCGTGCTCAGCGGCACGGCGCTGCAGCAGTGCCGGCACCAGCCCCACGTAGGCGCCCATCAGGCGGTGGTTAGCGCGGACCAGCCTCGCAGCACAGCTGTCCAGACACGACTCCTGCGGGAGAGAAGGGATGGGGTCAGGCGGCGTGGGGACAGCCGCCCCCCGGCGCGCCGCGTCCCGCTCACCTCGCGGCCCGTGAGCAGCCGGTAGTTGAGGTTGCAGACACAGTGGCGGAAGCAGAGCTCGGTCATGCGGTTGTAGACCAGCAAGAAGTCCCGCAGCTGGGGTGCAGGCGGGGGTCACACCGGGCACAACCGCTCCGGGACCCCCGAAATCCACCGGGACCCTCGGCGTGTGCCCAGGCCAGCCCCAGACGCGCGGGTCCCCTTCAGGACCCGCCGGCTCTGCTGCGAACCCGCGCCCTCACGATCCCACACCCGCAGCCCTCGGATACATGGGGACCCGCCACCAAACCGACGCACCCGGGACCACTCATGAAGGCCTCGCAGGACGCCCCGGCTCCCCACCCACGGCCCAACCGCTCACGCTGCGGAGCTGCTGCCGGTGCTCGGCCGCCGGGTCCATGCCGGGCCCGGGCCCGCTCCGTCCGCGCCCGGCGGAACCACCTGCCCAGCTCGCCGAGACGGCACTTTCGTCCGGCTCAGCGATGACGCCACTTCCGGGCCAGTGACGCCACTTCCGGCGCGTCCGGGCCAAGGCGGAGCGGGAGCGGCGCGGGGGGGCCCGGCGGGGCCGGGGCGCAGGTGGGGCCGGGGGTGGACCGGGGAGGCTGCACAGGGTGAGCAGCCACGGGGCCGGTGGAGTCTGACTGGGAGCGCCCCGGGAGCGAGGCTGGGGCGACCGCCGCCCGCGCGGGCCGGTTCCGCCGGGAGCAGCCGCCGGGGCTTCCCGTGGAGGTTGGTCCTTCCTCGGGGCCCGGCCGTGCGTGGCTGCGGAGGGCTCCGTTCCGGCGCTGCCCCGGCCCCGCCCTGGAGGCTGCAGGGGCTGCGGGGCCGTTCTGCGGCGGGGATGGCGCTGGGCGGTGACGGCCTCTGCCTGCAGGGTTCGGCCCCAGAGCGGGGCCGGGCCGTGTGGCCGCCGGGAAGGGGACAGGGCACAGGTAACGGGTTCTCGGGAGCCCGCCCCAGGCCCCGCCTGCCCTGGAATGTGCCCAGACCGGTCTGGGCGCAGCGAGGCCTCCCTCCGCTCCCCTGCGGCTGCGGACGTGGCTCCCGGCGCTTTCCTGCTGGGGCCGGGCCGAGCTGCTAGCGCCGGTGTCCCCAGGCAGGGCCTGCAGGACGCGGGGATCTCGGGCGCGGTTTGTGAGAGGGGCCCGGAGTGCGGCCCAAGGGGCTCGGGAGCCCTGGGCGAGATGGAGTGGGAGCCAGAGTGGGGTCGGGGATGAGGCTGGGGTCGGCGTCTCTGGGATGTGCCACTCTACGGATCCGTTCTGGGAGCCAGGGTTGTCCCGAGAGACGGCTGAGCCGGGCTGGGCAAGGGCTGCCGGAGGCCCTGGGCAGGGGGTAGAGGCTGCTCAGTGCCGGCAGCTGCCGGTTTGGGCCCCTGCCCCTGCACGCTAACCCTCTTGCTGTCCCCTGCCACCATGACCCCGCAGGTCCCGGCTGGTGCCCCCGGCCTGAGGGTGGACCTGGCCCCAGCACCACATCCGTGTCCTTGCAGGCCCTGAGGATGTCAGACGGGATCCTGAGCAAGGCAGCCACCATGGAGATCCCCATCAGCAGCAACGGGGACACCAGCAGCCTGCCGGAGGATGATGGCCTGGAGCAGGTCTGAGGGGCCGGGGATCCCGGGGGTTGTTTGGGGCTGTACCACGGCCATGCTGTCCCTGTATCTCAGCCACCTGTGCTCGTGTGCTCTCCAGGACCTACAGCAGGTGATGGTGTCAGGGCCCAACCTGAATGAGACCAGCATTGTGTCAGGCGGCTATGGAGGCACAGCCGAGGGCATCATCCCCACTGGCACCATCAAAGGTAATGGGACTGGGCTGGGAGGGACTGGGGTGTCATCATGGGAAGAAGGGACTTAGCTCCCCTCATTGCCCCCCACTTCTGACACAAGGTTCTGCCACGGCCCAGTCAAGGTGTCTCCTGGGGCGGGCTCAGGTCCTGTGCATGGGCAACATGTGGGGGTGTGTGCTGCTGGCAGAGAAGGGGCTGCTGTCCCCCAGCCCCACTCTCCCTGGGCCAGGTTGCTCCTCTGTCACAGGGTGGGGTCTCTGCTGGGGATTCTCCATCATCTTGGTCAGGACATCCCAGTGGGCTTCTGAGTCCCTCATCTCGTGAAGGATCCCAGCTCTGTCCCGGTCCAAGTGCAGCAGGAGCTCTGGAGTCTGCTGGGGATGAGGGGGGCAGGCAGGGTGCCCCAAGCCCACTCCCCACTGGCCTCTTCTCACTGTCCCAGTCAGACCAAGCCATGGCAGGGCTAGTTCAGCTCTGCACCCTGGGAGACCTGGCACTGCTGTCCTTGTTCCATGCAGATTTATCCCTGAGGGTCCTCCCAGGGTAGTCCCTGTGCTTACAGGGCTTGAGGAAGGTCCATGGAGATAGAGAGGGCGAGTGCATGTGCGTGTGTGTGCTCCCCTAGAGCACCGCCACTGCTGGCCCTGTGTCCCCACATCCCCATCATGCTAGGCCTACCCAGCTCTTGGGGTGCAGGGATTCTGGCATGGGGGCTGGAGGCAGGGTGGGAGAGGTTCCCTGAGGTAGGGGGAGTCGGTCTGTGTGGCTGTAGCCATGTCTCCGGGTTCCAATGCTCACCTGCTGCCGTCACTCTCCTGCTGCCGCCCGCCCGCGCACTCGTCCCTGTCCCCTGCCCCCCATCCCCTCTGCCCTGGCCATCCCACCGTGCCCTGTGCCCCCTATCCTGTCCTGCCACCCCCTGCTCGGCCCCTGCAGCCCCCCCATTTCCAGGCTCTCTTGTCCACCCTCACCCCCCCCGAGGACCGTCGGTGCCCCCCAGTGCGCCTGCTGCCCGTAGGATGGCCCGCCCGGCCGCTGCTCCCGCAGGTACTGCGCCCCTCACTCCACCTCGGGGCATCCATTGGGTCTGGGGCCCCTGGGCCTCCCCAGGGACATTGATAAGAGCGCCCAAGGCAGCTGTGTCATGGCCAGAGCCTAGTCCTGGTGCTGATCCTTGTGCTGAGACAGAGGACAGCACTGATGGGCCCTGGGGGCTCAGATGTGGGTCCTGGCCAGGGGGGCACATGTTGCCCCTGGAGCCCATCTCAGGGTGCCCCAGTGCTGCTGGGCGCTGTTCCCCCTGTGTCTGGCCTGGTGAAGATGGTCAGCAGGATGGGACAGGGCCTTAGCCCTGCTGTGCAAGCAGATACAGCTGGGCTGGGGTCTGTGCCCTTGTGTGGGACCCTCAGGGGGGCTGTCAGGAGCACGGTTCCCACCATGACGCCTGTGAGCCCATGCTGGGCACGTGCCCAGAGCTGGGGATGCTCTGTGGCAATAACAGTTCCAGGGCAAGGCCTCTGGAGGCTGGGGCTGCCCCGTCTCCTATGGCTGCTGTCTTCCTGGAGCTGGTGCCAGGTCCTGTCCCCATCCCTGTCCCTGTGCCAGGGCCGGGGCTGCACCCACCGTCTCCTGGACCTCCACCTGGTGGGGAGGAGGTCGTGCGTGGCATTGCCGTTGAGAAGTTTGACATCGTCAAGAAGTGGGGGATCAACACCTACAAGGTGAGGGGTGAGGGGACCCCAGGGTGGGGGGACAACAGTGGGCCTTCCCGACCGCCCCTCCCACAAGCAGCTGCTCTTGGAGTGGTTTGGGGGAGTCACACGTGCCATGGGGGGCGCCCCTGGTTCCCCCCTCCTGCAGTGCACCAAGCAGCTGCTCTCGGAGCGTTTTGGACGGGGCTCCCGCACCGTGGACCTGGAGCTGGAGACACAGATTGAGCTGCTGCGTGAGACCAAGCGCAAGTATGAGAGCGTCCTGCACCTGGCACGGGCGCTTACGGCCCACCTCTACAGCCTCGTACAGACACAGCACGCCCTGGGTGACGCCTTTGCCGACCTCAGCCAGAAATCCCCTGAACTCCAGGTGTGCCAGGGCTAGGGGGACACCGGGGTGAGGGCAGGGACACCTGGGCACCAGGGCTGAGGGGGAGGAGGAGTGCCAGGACTTGGAGGGGACAACTATACACTAGGGCTGGGGCGGGCAGGGGCAGCTGGGGCTTGACACTAGGGTGGGGGATCAGAACTTGAGAGGACACGCTTGGACACCAGGGCAGGGACAGTATCTGCACAGGGGTGGATGTACACTGGTGCTGGGCTTGGTGGTGCTGGGTCATGGTTGGGCTCAGTGGCTCTCAGGGGACTTTTCCCCCATCATCCTTGATGGAGGGGACTGGAGCTGTGATCCATGGCCCCTCACCTGTGCCCCCATCCGTCTGTCTCCAGGAGGAGTTTGGGTACAACGCGGAGACACAGAAGCTGCTCTGCAAGAACGGGGAGACGCTGTTGGGTGCCGTCAACTTCTTTGTGTCCAGCATCAACACGCTGGTCAACAAGACCATGGAGGACACTCTGATGACAGTCAAGCAGTATGAGACGGCAAGGTGGGACAGGGGGCTTGGGGGGCTTAGGNGCATACCGCACGGACCTGGAGGAGCTGAGCATGGGCCCGCGCGATGCTGGCGCTGTGAGCCGCCTGGATGCAGCCCAGAGCCAGTTCCAGAGCCACAAGGACAAGTACGAGAAGCTGCGGGCAGATGTGGCCATCAAGCTCAAGTTCTTGGAGGAGAACAAGGTGTGGGGATGGGAGGTGTAGAGATTGGAGGTGTGGGGTGGGGACGGGGGCACGGGAATGGGGGATGCAGGACAGGAGTGGGGGATGCAGAGATGGGGTACACAAGGAGCAGAGCTTTGGGGCAGGCATGGGAGGTGTGTGATGGGGATGGGAAGCGCAGGGATAGGAGGCACAGGGATGGGGTCCCTGCAGGGATTTGACAGCAATGTCGGATTTGTCACTCAAGGACATGAATCGGGCAGGATGGGCAGTGCTGGGGGTGCGGTGGCACTTGGGGTGTCTCAGAGGGCTTTCCAGCCCCTTTTCTGTGGTGCTGGGGTAAGGTCAGGCCCCTCCAATTGTGATTCTCTCCCATCCCAGATCAAGGTGATGCACAAGCAACTGCTGCTGTTCCACAATGCCATCTCTGCGTACTTTGCTGGGAACCAGCAGCAGCTTGAGCAGACCCTCAAGCAGTTCAACATCAAGCTCAAGACCCCTGGCGCCGAGAAGCCCTCCTGGCTGGAGGAGCAGTGAGCCCCCCGTGCCCCCCCGGATGGAGGAGCCCCACCACGGGGCACACATGGACCTCAGTTGCGGCTGGGGGCTCACTGGGACCACAGCCTGGGCCTGGTCTTGGATGGGGGGGCCACCAGGTGTGGGGAGCTGCCAGTGGGCCAGGGCCCCCCCATCCCACAGCCCCTCCTCAGGGCAGGGTCCAGCAGTTCCTCAGCACAGACCCCACACAGCAGACAGCTGGAGCCCCTCCTGCTCCTGGCACTCCTGAGGGGCTGGGGACACCACCCTTGCTGGGCTGCTACCCTGGACACCCCATTCACCTGGGGGTGAGCCAGGACCCTCCACTGTCCCCACTCTGCCTCCCTGGGGTGGGATGGGGTGCATCCCTCCCAGGCCCCCTCCCTCCTTCCCCCCAAGGAGACCCCTGCCGTGTGGCACAGTGGGGCTGGATGGGGGCAGCACCGGAACAGCCAGGTCCCCCCTGTCAGGGGGGCTGTGGGGCCTCCCTGCTGCAGCTGGCACCCAGGGGGGCTTCCGCTCTGTCCTCCAGCACCAGGGACACCTTGGCTCCCTCCAGGCCATTCACAGGTGTTTCCAGGGTGGCCACTCTTGCACTCCTGATTCATGGGGGGCTGCACCCCCCAAAGACCCCCCTGCTTCCCTGGGGCTGTGGCATCCTGGGCTGGGCTGATGAGGAGTCCCTATGCCCTGCTGCTAGTGGTGGGGGGGAGTTGCTGGCCAGGCACAGGTTCCCTGGAACCCTGGGAGAGGGCAGGGGGGCTCCAACCAGGGACCAAAAGTCAGTGTTGGCACAGGGAAGTGCACATGCGTGTCCATGCATGTCCGTGTGCGGGCACACGTGTCCTGGGACTGGGGCACATGTGCTGCACATGGGGGGCTGGGGTCCCGGCCAGGGTTCACCCCCACCCCATGAGGGGGCCCCCGCCCACCCCCGCACTTGGGCACTTTCTCCTGAG
>VZRL01006423.1:158372-168626 GCA_013397895.1 Origma solitaria
AGCTGCGGCGCCGTGGGGCGAGGGGCCCAGTGCCGCTGAGGCCCGGGGTTTCCAGGGGGGGTCCCGGCCCCGTTCCGACGCCTCCTCTGCCCTCCCCAGGTGCGGCGCTGACGGGACGGGACCGCCGCGACCTTGACCCAGGTAGGCGGCCCGGCCCCGGGGCGTCGAAGGGTCCCGGTTGCACGTGACCCCGGAGCTTGAGGGGTCCCGGTGTCTCCGTGGCTCCGGGTTCGAGGATGCCCGGGTGAGCAGCACCTCCCGCGGGCTGGGGGATCGCGGCCCCGGCGCGGGGGCAGCCCTCTGCTGTGACAGCCCCTCGCCCTGGGGCGACCTTCGGCCTCGCCCGGACCACTGGTGCTGCCGGCGACCCCCCTGGCGACTCCCCGGTGACCCTCACAGTGTTCTCCGTTTCCCGAGTGCATCGGAGGGGCCGGTGCTCATCACCCACAACCTCCTGGCACTGGGTACCACCCCTCTGCCCATGGTGGCTGTGCCCCTGCTGTCCCTGTCCCTGCCTGGTGGCCCCTCTCCCCGTGCCCTCGGTGTCCCTGCCTGCAGTGTCCCCTTCCCTTTTGCTCTGATGGCACCTGATCACCCCCCAGTGCTCTGGCTGTCTGGGTGGAGGCTGTTCCCCCACTGCGGCCCGTCCGGGTGACACTGGGTTGTTGCTGGTGTGGTGCCACAGTTCCGTGTTCTGCCCCTGTGGCTGGGACCTTTGATGTGTGGTGGGCATTGCCAGGTTGGGGTGTGGGGGCATTGGTGCAGGACAGAGCTGGTGGCAGCTTGTGTCCCTGTCCCACCAGTGTGGCTCTGGCCATGTGTCAGACGGGTCCCTGCACTAGGGATGTCTCTGGTGTGCCACATTGTGGCCTTTGCCTCAGTGTTCCTGCTGGGGCCACAGGGCCAGGTTCCAGGGCTGGCACTGCCCTGGCATTCAGTGGGTCTAACTTTAGCAGCCACACGAGCCCTGGTTGTGGGTGGAACAGGCTGTGCCGGGTATAAATAGACAGGCCCTGCCTGTGCTGTGTCCCGCTGCCCCAGCTTCAGCCACTTTCCATTCCTGCTCCTGTGGTTTGGGTTGTCTTTAATGGCACTTTCACTTCCCCAAGCCCTACGCAAGGGCTGTGGCACTGGCTCTCAAGGCCATTGCTCTTCTCACATGCTGGTGGGAGGCTGGGGGGCCCCTTCTGCATGTGTGTCCCCAGGCACACCAGCTCTGGGGCCTCTTAGTGCTCAGTCCCATGCTGGTGCCTGTGGTGGCAGTGGTGGTGCTGGGGCACTGGACCCTGTAAATAATCCTGGCAGTGCTGTTGTGCTGGCCGTGGGTGCTGCTGAGCCTGGGGGTGGGCAGCTGTCCCAGCCGTCCCGGTGTCCCTGCGGGGCTGCTGGGTGCTCCCCACACCCATGCCACGCCAGTTCCTGGTTTAAAGTCCAGTACTGGGCGTGAGCAGGGCTGGTATCCAGAGTCCTCCAGCCGCCACTGCTCCAGTATGCTCACCCGGCCCAGTTCCCGGTGCTCTGGCTCTCCTGCCTGCCTTTTGTCCTACTTGCCTTCCATTCCTCCTGACTTTCTTCTCTCCTGGCTTCCCTTCTACTTTCCCTTCTCCCTCCCTCCCTGCTGCCGGGTGTGAGGTTTGGCTGGGGCGCTCTGATGGCCCTTCTTCCTGCAGCCTGGCCGCTGGCAGCAGCATGGAGAAAGGACCCTGGCATCCCGCTCGCTCCCCTGTGCCCCCGCGGTGGTGCCAGGCCACAACCAGCCCGGTCAGGGTGCCCCGGTGCTGTCCGTGACCCCTGTGCCCCCTGTGCCGATGGAGAGGATGAGCTGGCTGAGCAAGCTGACCCCACGGGCAGGCGGGCAGCGAGCCCCCCGCAGTGCCAGCCTGCAGCCCCCCGTCACGGCTGACCCCGAGACCTGCCTCATGGTCTTCAAGAACCACTGGGCACAGGTGAGTGGACTGGGGGGGCAGCAGGGACTCCCCCAACCCTCCAGTTCCCACCACTGAGCCCTCTCCCACAGGTGCTGCGGATCCTGGAGCGGCGCGGGAGCAAACCAGCCCCTGATGACCTCAGCGCTGTCCGCAACAACACCTACCAGATGCTGAACCTGCTGGCTGAGGACCGGCCCCGGGGGGATGGGGACAGGTCACAGGGGGATGGGGACATGGCCTGTGGGCCCATCCTGGAGTTTGTGGCTGCTGAGAACCTGCTGGAGCGGCTCCTGTGCTGGCATCTGCAGGGTGACTTCACCGAGGAGAGGAAGGTCTGAGCTGGGGGGAGCAGAGGGGTCTGCAGGGATGGGGGGTTTGTGGGGAATTTGAGACAGGCTGGATCCAAGGACTGAAGGTGGTGGGTTGAGGGTCAGCCAGGCCAAGGGTTGGGTGCTGCCCCAGGGCATGTTCGGGTTGGATTGGGGTTGAGACGAGATGGGTTTAAGGTCAGTTCCAACCGGAGCTATCCTAAAACTCAGTGATGTTGGGGAAAATCATACATGGGAATAGCTGTCCAGCTTTGTCACAAGTAGCCCAGGGCAGTGCCAGAATCCCCAGCCCTGGGGGCGTTTCACAGCCACGTGGATGTGGCACCTTGGGGACATGGTTCAGTGGGCTGGGTGGTGCTGGAGGAACAGCTGGACCTGGTGGCCTCTGTAGCTTTCCCACTGTGTCCCTCTTCCCAGGTGGAGCAGCTGAAGCTGTACGAGATGCTGATCAGCCAGGCCCGGCAGCCCCTGCTGCGGCACAAAGCCGTGCTGACGCCGCTGCTGCGCCTGCTTAGTGTCTGCGCTGAGCCCGCCTCGGCCCCGCTCGAGAACAGCCTGGTGCTGCTGCTCAACCAGCTCTGCGTCTCCGTGGCCCGCGAGCCAGCCATCCTGGAGCTCTTCTTCCACAGCCACACGGACCAGGGCCCCGCCAACCTCATCATCTTCTCCCTCCTCATCCCCTTCATCCACCACGAGGGCGCGCGGGGCCAGCAGGCACGTGATGCGCTGCTGCTCATCATGGCCATGTCAGCCAGCAACCGTGCTGTGGCCCAGTCCATCACTGACAACTCCTACTTTTGCCCGGTACGGATCCCCGGTGCGGCATCCCCCTCCTTGGTGCAGTGTTACCCTCCTTGGGGGGGTGATGCCCCTCTCCCTGGCGTGGTGTCCCCATCCCAGGGCAATGTCCCCTCCCTGGGACAGTGCTGGGACCCTGCACTGCTGGTACAGGGTTGGGTTGAGCCGTTGGGGTAAGAGCCATGGACAGGCCTGGAGGGAGAAGTCCTGCCCTGGCTTGGGGATGGTGGGGGGCAGTGCTGGAGATTATGGGGGACTTGGGAATGATGGAGAAGTTGCAAATGATGGAGAGCTTTGGGATAGAGGCCTTGGAGATGTTGGGGGATCTGAGGATGATGCAAGCTCTGCAAGTGAGGGTGGGCGTGGAGGTGACGGAATGGCCTGGAGATGATGGAGAGCTTGGGGGTGAGGGGCCTGGGGACAGGGTGCTTGGAGATGGTGGGGAACTTGGTGGTGATGGGAGGCTTGGAGATGATGGAGGGGCCCAGTGTTGGGCTGGGGATGAGGGGGCCACTCCCTGGGGTCACTGGTGGATGCAGGGCCCAGCCCAGCTGCCCTGCCTGGCGCCAGGCTGGAGTGGGGCAGGTTCCTGGGGTTTGGGAAAGGCCGGCTGCGTCCAGCAGCCGGAGGTCCGAGGGGCTGCGGGGCAGCCGAGTACGTGTGTTCCCAGGTGCTGGCCACGGGCCTGAGCGCCCTGTACTCCTCCCTGCCCCGCAAGATCGAGGTGCGGGGAGATGACTGGCACTTCCTGCGGCGTGAGGACTGGATCGGCGTCTCCTCCCTCGTCCTCTTCATGAACTCTCTTGAGTTCTGCAATGCCGTCATCCAGGTGGGGCTGGGGGGCTGCGAGGCGCTGTGAGGGGCTCCCAGCTCCACAGAAGGCTGCCTGACCCCCTGCGGCCCCGTAGGTCGCCCACCCGCTGGTGCAGAAGCAGCTGGTGGATTACGTCCACAACGGGTTCCTTGTGCCTGTCATGGGGCCGGCGCTGCACAAGGTGAGGGACCGCTGGTGGTGGGGGTGGGATGGGGGTCTCCTGCCCACACTGCTGCCCGTGTGGGTGGGCAGAGCCCCATACCACCCATCCCTGTAGCACCCAGCCCCACGTGCTCCTCCTGCAGACCTCGGTGGAAGAGATGATTGCGAGCACGGCGTACCTGGACCTGTTTCTGCGCAGTGTCAGTGAGACAGCGCTGCTGAAAACCTTTCTGCGCTTCGTGCTGCTGCACCGGCATGACAACACGACTATCCTGGACACGCTGGTGGGCCGCATCAACAGCAACTCCCGAGTGAGCCCCATGGCCCCTCACGGCCCCCCAACATTGCCATCCCGTCCCAGGCATCCCTATCCTCAACATCCTCATCCTCATCTTCATCTCGTCCCCAATATCCCCATCCTCATCCCCATCCTTGTCCCATCCCATTCCCATCCCCTTCCCCTGTACTGCCGTGGGGTGGGTGCCACTGCCCCCCTGCCTGCCCTGCTGCCCCTCTGACACTCCACACTGTCCCCAGCTGTGCATGGTGTCCCTGAGCCTCTTCCGGACCCTGCTCAGCCTCAACTGCGAGGATGTGATGCTGCAGCTGGTGCTCAGGTAACAGGGGCTGGGGTGGGGTGCTGAGGGGAGCCAGGGGGTTACCTGCTGCTGGACCTCTCTGGGGTCTCCTCTGGGACGAGCTTGGGGAGTTGCTCCCAGCTGAGCACATGGATGTTGGGCAGGCACATCGTTTGCCCCTCTGTGAAGGGTCTGGGGTCCTTCGGAGGGTCCCGTCCCTGTGTCTCCCCTGCAGCTGCCCTGTGCCGCCCTGCCCCCAGGTACCTGCTGCCCTGCAGCCACGTGATGCTGAGCCAGAAGCGGGCGGTGCGGGACCTGGACATCTATGGGAAGACAGCGGCTAAGTTCCTGTCACTCATCCCGCGCTGCTGCCGGCCTGAGAGCCCCCCACCATCCCGCGACCGGGACGAGGAGCCCCCCGCCCGGGCCAGGGGTATGCCACTGTGGCCCCTCAGACCCCCTCTACACCCTGGCTCGGTGCTGAGCTCCATCCCACCATGCCCGTGGCCCTTCAGACCCCGTTGCCACCCTGTCCCAACATCGAGCCCTCTCCTAGCATCCCTGCAGCCCCTCATACTCCCTTCCTACCCTGGCTTGGCGCTGAGCTGTCTCATGCCATCCTTGTGGCCCTTTAGGCCCTGTCCCCTTCCTGACTTGATGTGCAGCTCCCTCCTCAGCTCTCCGTGGCTGCTCGTAACCCATCCCTGCTCCAACTTGTTGATCAGTGCCTGCTCTGTGATCCCCATGGCCCCTCACACCCTGGCCCCATCCTGTCCCACTGCTAAGCTCTGCCTTGCTGTCCCCTTGCACACTGTCCCAGCTCAGCACTGATCCCCTGGTGCCATCCCTTTGGCGCCTTGAATTCCATCCTCACCCCATCCTGGCACAGTCCCCCATGCCATGGTGTCCTCACGTTCTTGAGCCCTGTCCTGGCACTGAGCTCCCCTGTGCCATCCCTGTAGCCCTTGGGACGCCATTCCTGTCCTGGCTCAGTGCTGAGCCTCATCCCGTTGTCCCCGTGGCACCTCAGGTCCCCCCGGCACCAGTTTGACCGCTGTTGTCCCTGCAGGCCATGGCAGCCCTGGCGCAGACGTTCCCCCGGCGCTGAAGCCCTCCACGCCGTCCCGCCTCTCCTTCTTCATGCGCCAGACCAGCGCGGCCCCTGCTGAGGCTGCCGCCCCTTGCTCCCCTGGGCCCCCTGCGGGCAGCCCCCCCTGGCCCGGTCCCCGTGACGAGGTGGCAGAGCTGGACAGGAACTACCTGGAGTACCTGCGGGACGCGCGGCACAGCATCGACCGCTGCGCCTGGGCCTGCCGCGTCTGGTCGGCCCCGTACGATGGCGAGGACCCCCGTGCCCCCGGCCCCACGCCTGACCCCGACAGCCCCCCGGGGCGGCCCCCGGGGCCCCCCACCCCACGGACTAAGAAGCGGGGGCTGCCTGAGGAGGGGGCGCGGGACGCGCAGGCTGGGCCCCTTGGGGGCAATGAGCCCAGAGCTGGGGGGGCCGGCCCTGAGCCCCGGGATGGAGGGACGCTGGTGAATGGGACACATGGGGCGGCTGAGCCAGGGCAGCCCGAGGGGGATGTGGTGGTGAAGAAGGTCCGTCGGAGCCCTCAGGGTGAGGGGGAGGGTGGCGGGGGGGCGCCAAATGGGGCACCCCGGGCACAGCCCCCTGGCTGGGAGCCTCTGCCCTCGGTGGACTCGCTGCTGGAGGAGCTTCTGGCCCGCGTGCCCGCCGAGCCCCCTGGTGCCGGCGTCTCCATCGAGACTTTCACGGAGGAGCTGCGCGAGATTGAGGCCGAGATGCAGAATGGAGGTGTGGGGGGGGGCCCAGCCACCCCCACGGAAGCCCCTGAGCCGCCCCTGTCCCATGAGGAGGAGGAGGCCTTCGCCAGCTTCGCCGCACTGCCTGAGGGGGACGCGGGCGCTGGGCGGGCACCGCCTCGGCCTCCAGACCCTCTGGCGCAGGTGGTGGCCAGCCCGCCGCGGGCGGTGGGGCCACCCCCCAGCCAGCCCTTCACAGGTGGGCACAGGGTGACGGGGAGGGTCCCAGCTGCCTGCAGGGCCCTGCCTGACCCCCGTGTGTCCCCAGGTCCCTTCGTGTCGGTGCTGTTCGGGAAGCTGGAGAACATGCCCCACAACTCGCTCTATGTCAACTTCCTGCTGACAGGGCTGGTGGCCCAGCTGGCCTGCTACCCCCAGCCCCTGCTCCGCTCCTTCCTGCTCAACACCAACATGGTCTTCCAGCCCAGTGTCAAGTCCCTGCTCCAGGTATGTCCCCTGGGGACCCCCTGCCCTCACGGAGTCATGGGAGGAGGTTGGAAAAGCCCCCCAAGACCATCAAGTTCCCCCCATGGTGCCCTGCCCACCACTGGCCTGTGTCTTTAAGTTCCACGGGCACGTGGCTGTAACTCCCCCTGGAGACAGGGATCGCCCTATGCCCTGAAGCCCCTGTTACTGCGGAGACACCCCATTCCTGCAGGGACATCCTGTGCTCAAGGAAACCCCCCATCTGATGGGGATCCACGTTCCTGTGGCCACCCCTGTTCTTGAGGGGACCCCCGTCCTGTGGTCTTGCAGGTGCTGGGCTCAGTGAAGAACAAGATTGAAAGCTTTGCTGCCAGTCAGGAGGATTTCCCAGCGCTGCTCTTCAAGGCCAAGAAGTACCTGATTGCTCGGGGGCGGCTGGACTGGACCGAGGGGCCCGGGGCTGCCCCTGCCCTGCGGCGCCCCGACACCCTGGGTGAGGGCATGGCTTTGGATGGGGGCTGGGGTCTGCGCGGGGCCTGGGGGTTGTGCAGGCAGCTGGGAGTGGCACAGGAGGCTGGGGACTACATGAAGGGCTGGAGAGGCTGCACGTTGTGTTGTATAAGGAGCTGGGGACTGCCCTGTGCGTTGCCCAGGGGTTGGGGTCTGTACAGTGTGTCATGTGTGGGACTGCATGGAGGCTGCAGAGGGAGGCTGGGGGCTGTGCAGCACGCTGCATCTCGTGCTGTGCGAGGGGCTGGGTGTGCATGGTGGGCTGGGTGGGTTGTGGGGTCTACGCAGGGACTGGGGAGGGGGCCTGGGGTTGCACACTGTGTGATACGGAGCATTGGAGTCTATGGAAGGGGCTGGGGATTGCGTCGGGGGGCTGAGGGCTGCACAGGGCTCTGGATGCCATCTCCTGTGTGCCTGCAGGCAGAAGCTGTCCCTTGGGTCTGGGGGAAGGTCTGGGGGGCTGCTGGGGGCTGCCATGGGGACTGGATGCTCCCCTGCGTCCCTCCTGGCCCGGTGTCCCTGACGGTTTATCCTCCGCTTGCCCCCAGCCCGCAGCCGGAAGCCGTCCCTGGGGGAGCTGCTGCTGCGCCACGCCAACAGCCCCACACGTGCGCGACATGCGGCGCAGCTGGCGCTGCAGGGGCTGCGTGATGGGGGGCTGCACCCCCTGGCCCCCCCGGCGCGGCACGGTGAGGCCCTGCGCGTGCGCAACGCTGTGTACTGTGCTGTCATCTTCAGTGAGTTCCTCAAGGAGCTGGCAGCCATTGCCCAGGCCCACGCCGTCACCTCCCCTTTCCTCACCGAGCCCCCTGAGGAGTGACCCCTGGGTCCCCTTTTTAACCCCGGACTTGAACCTTTTTAATTTATTGGGGCAGAGCTGGGCTGAGGCCGGGCTGCACTTCGGACACAAGTGGCCGCCCCCCGCCTCGTGCCTCGGGGGGGCAGGGCAGGACCCTGGGGGCCCCTGGGGCTCGCAGGGCGGGGGTCGTGGGGCGGGCTGGCTCTGCCCCCCTCGGCCCCCTGGGGGTCCCTGGTGCCCACCTAGCTGCTCTCTATGCAACCCCCGGGGCGTGGGGGCTGGGGGGGCTGTGCATGGGGAGGGGATGTGTGTCTGTGCTGTGTAAAACCCTTCGGAATAAAGGGTCTGATTGAGGGCATCGCCTCCCCCCATCTGTGCAACTCTCAGGGTATGGGGGGGCTCTCCAAGGGTACCAGGGTCCCCCTGCACGGCCAGGTGCCCCATCATGCTGCTGGCCTGAGACCCCCCATGTGTGCTCCCTCCTCAGCTCAGGGGGGCTGTGGGGGCCTATGTGCAGCCACAGGCCGGGGGGTGAAGCTGTGACTGTCGGGGGACAGCAAGCGGCTTGTGGAACAGATGCCAGTGTTGGTCCCCCTAAGTGTGGGGTGCTCTGGTGCCACCACAGTTCCCATCCAGCACGGACCTGGGACACCCCCAGGACCCTGTTCATGGCCATCACCCAGAGGTTTCCCAGTGCTGCTGGGGTGAGAATGGAAACCGGGATGAGGATGGAAATGCAGATAATGAGGATGGAGGTGGGATGGGATGAGGTTGAAGGGGATGGGATCCCAGTGGTGGCATCTCCTGGGCTGTTGGGGGTTCTGGGGGACACTGAGCCTTCCAGGCCTGGCAGGTGCCCCCAGGGCTGTGATTCCATTCTGTCCCAAACCCAAGCCCAGCTCTCTGAGTTGTGGGAACAGTGACTGGAGAATGTCTGGATTTCCTGTTCCAACAGTTCATGTGTTTATTCCAGTCACCCCGTGTCTCCAGTACAGCTTTTCTCCAGTTGCACGGTGCAGAAAGACCTGGGAGGAGAGTATGGGGGATGAGCTTTATTCTGACCTCTTCCCTAGCAGCATGGAATGTCAGCCCACCAGCAAAGGGACATGGAGCAACCCCCAGGCTAGAACCTGGGGGGTCCTGCCTGCGTCATCTTCTGTTCCAGCCCTTGAAACCTGCAGCTGCGCAACTGATTTGTGACCAAGTCAGTGCGGTTGGGGACAGAGATGGAGCTGCAGGCAGCAGGAGAGTCTTGTGGCTGGGTTACCTGAGCACTGGTATCCCGATGGGAGTTGCAGCGGGTCCCAGAGGGGTTGTTTGGCACTGCTGCAGGGTCTGCCCTCCACTCATCTCTTTAAGGTTTTTGCCCCAGATGAGGTAATTTATGTATCAGAAACAGGGGCTGGCAAGACTAAAGAAGTGATGCTTTCCCATGTGCTGGGCATTGCTGAGGCCACACATCAAGTGCTGTGTCCAGTTGTGGTTCTCTCAATTCTGGAAGGGCATTGGAGGGCTGGAGCGTGTCCAGGGCAGGGAACGGAGCTGGGAAGGGCTGAGCCCCAGGAGCGGCTGAGGGAGCTGGGAAAGGGCTCAGCCTGGAGCAAAGGAGGCTCAGGGGAACCTTGTGGCTCTGCACAGCTCCTGCCAGGAGGGCACAGCCGGGGGGGTCGGGCTGTGCTGGCAGGGAACAGGGACAGGAGGAGAGGGAACGGCCTCAGGCTGGGCCAGGGGAGGCTCGGCTTGGACACCAGGAGCAATTTCTCCATGGCAAGGGCGCTCAGGCCTTGGCAGGGCTGCCCAGGGAGCTTTGCAGTGCCCATCCCTGCAGGTGTCCCAGCAAGTCCTGGCCGTGGCACTCAGTGCTCTGCGCTGGGGACAAGGTGGCCATCGGGCACAGCTTGGGCTCCATGGGCTGGGAGGGTTTTGCGGCCGGGATGACTCCGAATTTCCGAGCCGCTCCGGCATTCCCCAGCCCCTCAGGCCTTTCCGCGCTGCCTTCGCTCCGAGCGGTCACGTGACCACCCCCGAGCGTCACAGCAGCCGCGTGACGTCACTACCGGCCCCTGGCCCCGCCCCCGGGTTAACC
>VZRL01006423.1:172661-227800 GCA_013397895.1 Origma solitaria
GCCTTGAGCTGCCCCCCCCCCCCAGTGCCAAATGGCACTGGTTTGTCTCTGGGACACGGTGTTGGGGACGCTGGGAGTGAGTCCTGACTCAGGTGAGATCTCTGCCTGACTGTCAGGCCCAGGTGAGTGGTGCTCAGGCTGCTCTTGCGCAGTCTCCTGAGGAAAGACCCCTCCTCATCCTGTCCTGCCTCTCCTGCCGTTCCCAGGATGCCTGTCTCAGGCTGCCCCGGGGGCACTGGGTGCCTCTGGGACACGTGAGGCAGGGCCAGTGTGTGTCTGACTTCCCAAAGCGTCAATGCCCGTTCCCAGGTGGAGCCAGGGCCCGGTCCAGTGGAGCCCCAGGAACCTTAAAGCACCGAGGGTTGTGGTGTTTTTCCCCATGGCTCCCATATGGAAGCTCCCAGGGCCAGGACCAATCCACAGAGCCTACATCCTCCACACGCTACTGCCCAATTATTTGCTCCTTGGGAGATTATCCCAAGCTGCCAGCCTGGAGTGATTAGTCCTCCTCCTTCCCTCCCTTAAGCAGATTTATTTGGCTAATGCACCTCTCCTGTGAATTACCCCAACAAGCCCATTTTTAATACCAAACGGTCATTTTGTTGGTGTATCTGAGCTGGCGGTGGCCTGTGTTCCTGCCACCCTGGACCCTGCTGGGAGCTGTGGCTCCGCATGATGTTCCTGCTGCGCCTGGCACAACTGGCACAGGGACAGCTCATGTTAAAAGCTTTCCCTCTTAATCCCTCCCTAATCCCTCCCTGAGCCCTCATGACATGCTCACAGCTGCTGGATTTGGGTTTTTTTGGGAAGCGGATCCCAGCAGTGGTGAGTGGAGGGATCTGTGCCCCCTCAGGGACACCCATTTCCTGGCTCCTGGGTTTTACCTTTTGCCAAAAGTTCGCAGAAACTTCAGTGTCAGAGCTGAGGGTCTAACCCCCTTCCAGTGGCATGAGTGGGGCACTTTGTCCTTTTCCTTCTTTGCTCCAGAGCAATAACTGCTGGATTTGGGGCTGAGGGGATGGGAGGATCCTCTGGCACAGGGCAAGCCAGCCTGGCACCATCCATATCCCAGGAGACTTTCTGCCTGGCACGGGAGAGCCAACCTGGCATGGTCTGCAGCTTCAGAGATCTCCCTGATGTGGAGAGCCAGCCTGGCACGATCTGTGGCTCCAGAGACCTTCTGCCTGGCACAGGAGAGCCATCACGCCATGATCCATGGCCCCAGGAGCTCGTGGCTGTTCCATGGCCCTGGTTAAGTGCCTCAGCCAACCCTGTCTTACCAGCATGGAAAAAATGCTGCTCAGCCCCCACTTCCAGTAATTGACGGTTCACTTCATCATTCTCATCCCCCATCCAGCTCTTCCAAGGCTGGTAAATTTTGGAATTAATTTTACTGTCAGGCAGCTCAGTTACTTTGCACTTTCTCCAGCTGCCAAAGGGACTCCACGTACTCTCCCTGCACGTGCCACAAAGTGAGAATTTGCCACCCTTGGACTGCCCCTGTCACCTCTGTTTTCAATCCAAAGTTCCCAAATGCAGAGACTTTCATGGATCTAAAGGGCTCATGATTCCAAGGTGAAGCTCCCCAACTCCAATTTCTCAAAGGTTGGGAAGGGACCTTAAAGCCCACCCAGTGCCACCCCTGCCATGGCAGGGACACCTCCCACTGTCCCAGGCTGCTCCAAGCCCCAATGTCCAGCCTGGCCTGGGACACTGCCAGGGATCCAGGGGCAGCCACAGCTGCTCTGGGCACCCTGGGCCAGGGCCTGCCCACCCTCCCATGGAACAATTCCTAATTCCCAAGATCCCATCCAGCCCTGCCCTCTGCCACTGGCAACCATTCCCTGGCTCCTGTCCCTCCATGCCTTGTCCCCAGTCCCTCTGCAGCTCTCCTGGAGCCCTTCAGGCCCTGCCAGGGGCTCTGAGCTCTCCCTGGAGCCTTCTCCTCTCCAGGGGAACACCCCCAGCTCTCCCAGCCTGGCTCCAGAGGGGCTCCAGCCCTAGAGCAGCTCCATGGTCTCCTCTGGGCTCGCTCCAGCAGCTCCAGGCCCTTCCCATGCTGAGGAAAACCCAAAAGGGCCAGGACTCACCCATCTGCTCTTTCCAGGCTACATCTGCTCCATGGGTCCCCTTTGGCCAAGATGACACCTTGTCCCCCTGAGGTCTCTGGAGTGACTCCTGCTCTGAAAGTGTTTCAGGAAGGGTCTGAGGATGGTTTGGAACCCTTGAGGCAGTCACCTGCCCAAGGGCACCTACCCACTGAGTTTTCATGGATTTCCCTCTCTTGGAAGCACCCACAGCACTTTTTGCCTCTCACTCCCAGTTTGGCTGTGGTGGCTCTCCTTGCTCTCCTTTAGCTATCCAAGCTGGAGTCTCCCTTGGCTACCACCTTCCAGCTCCATGTCCTGGTGCACCTTTGTGCTGCCAGTGAGGATTCTTTCTTCTGGGACTGAAAGTCCAACTCTCCATGGTGGCTGCTGGGTTGGCTCTTCCCCCAGCGGCTCTGGGAAAAATTAGGTGTCAGAATATATTAGATGTTAGGAAAAAATAGATACCAGGAAAAAAAATCTTTACTGAAAGGGCGCTCAGGCCTTGGCAGGGCTGCCCAGGGAGCTTTGCAGTGCCCATCCCTGCAGGTGTCCCAGCAAGGCCTGGCCGTGGCACTCAGTGCTCTGCGCTGGGGACAAGGTGGGCATCGGGCACAGCTTGGGCTCCATGGGAGGTCTTCTCCAACCTTATCGATTCTGTGGTTCCTGGTAGCCAAACCCAGGCTGTGTTTCCAGTTCTGAACTCCTGAGCTGCTGCTCCCGTGAGTCACTGAGCACCCCCAGCCCTGTTCCTGCTCGTGCCCCCCCGTTCTTCCTGGCTGGGTGGCTGCTGCTGTGAGTTATCACCAAACTCTCCGTGTTGGAGCACCAGCCTGTTCCTGTTTCATTATTTCTTGAGGAATTTAATTTGCAAACTCAATTGAATCCGTGGATCTGCAGCCGTGGGGACACGCTGCACTGCTGGCACAGCGCGGCAGCTCCCGCCTTGCTCTGCGGCTTTCTTGGTATTGCTGTCCTCGTGGCCATCACTCTTTTGTTGAGTTCCCGGGAGACCTTCCCCCGTGCTCTCACTGAAGGCCACTGCTGCCACCTCATCCCATTCCCCAGCCCCACGGCCACGCTGCTGACGCACACGGCCTCGCCTCACTCCCTTCCTGTGCCTCCGGTAAGTGGTGCTCTGTTTGTGTCTGACAGTCACTTCAGGACACTCCATCCCATGCTTTGGCTCCCAAACCTGTGGCCATCCCTTCTGTCAGTGCTGTTGTCACCCTCCTCGTCAGTGTGAAGCTCCCCCTCGCTGTACTCCTGCAGCCCATGCAGAGTTGCCCTTCAGGACTCCAAAATTTCAATATTCTGCAAAGGTGAAGGTGTCACAATTCCCAAGATGAATAAAATTTGGGCTTGAGCAGGCTTGGAGCACCCTGCTCTAGTGGAAGGTGTCCCTGCCCATGGCAGGGGGTGGGACTGGATGAGCTCCAGGATCCCTCCCAACCCAAATAATTCTTAGATGTGATTAGAACACTTAAGGTCCCATAATGGGAATTGCTAGATGCTTCCTGAGGCAGACAGGGGACAAAATTCATCATTTTCTGGGGACAACATCAATCATCTGTCAGGTATTGCTCAAGACAGTGCAGCAGGGTGAGGTCCTCAAGGGGTTTTTCCATCATCCCACAATATCCTGCTCCATCTGACAGGGACTCAGCCCTACAGGACGGGAAAGGGCCTGCTGAGGTCCCTGTGAGCTCCTCACTCCTACCAGACCATGGGATGGAGCACATTGGCTCCAGCCAAGAGTAGTTCCAGCCCCACTCTCCACTGGATGGACCCTGAGGGCAGCTCCTGAACCTGTCCCCAGCCTGTGTGCACACAGAGCTGCAGGGTTCCACGGAGACCCAGGCCCAGCTCCAGGCACTTAACTCCCAGATCGTGACAGTGACAATGTGCTGGGCTTCCTGCTGGAGCTGCATTCTGGCTGGAAATCCCAGTCCCCCAGCCTGGGCTGCAGCTTTCCGCCCTGTCCCACACCACACCATGGCTCCATGGTGAGAGTCAATCCCTTTTTTCTCCATAACTTCCCCCGAATTTGACCAGGCTGTTTGTCCTGCTCCATCTCCAGCCCTGTGGGGATGTTTCAGCTCCAGCAATGCAGGGACCGATGCTGCCACAGTGCCCCGTGGGATCAGACATGGAGTGATGGATGTTCCTGCGAGAGAAACGAGCCTGGGACCCTCAGGGACAGGCATGGGGACAAAGGAGGAGCAGGGCTGGCACTGGGGAACAGAGACACCAGATACAAACCTGTGAAGGGGAGCTGCTGCCCAATGTCCTGGCAAATGATACGTGTTGGGAAGAGATCCGTGGCTTTAGAAGAGAAAATGACTAAAAGTGACAGCTCTGGTGTCACCAGCGTGGGCACCATGACCATCGTGGGTTGGAGGATGCTGCCAGGGTCACTGTGCCCCCCCCAAGGGTGCCCCTCCAGGTCCTTACCTGCCCTCACCCAAAATGAGGATGTGTTTGGAAAAGTTCCCTCATCAGAGAGCGGCACAGGAAAACCGAGCAGGGGAACCTGTGGGTTCCCTTGGGCTTCGCAGGGTGTGCCAGCCCCTGCCCAGGAGCCTGAGCACAGGTTTGATGTCCCTCTCCCGCCCATCCCTCGTTCAGCCCCAGTGTCTCCCTGTTCCCTGTCTGGGGGTCTCTGTCCCTGCCTGAGCCACGTTCCCGTGGCACCCCAGCCCCCAGGGGAGTTCTCCTTCTTGTGACGGGGCAGAGCAGACCCCATGTTCACCCCACTGCTGTGCTCTGCTCCAGCACCAGCAGCCTTATCCCCACGCCGGGCGGGAGCTCCCAGCTGCAGGCTGTGCCAGCCCAGAGCCGGAGGGGTTTCCACGTGGAATTGCTGTTTGTCTGAGCTCTGGGAAGCTGCTGCCTGTCCCGTGGGTCAGGAAGACCAGGATGGCTGTCACAGCAGCGTGAGTCAGGCGAGTAATTACATGTAATCATGTGTGATTATGGGTAATTCTATGTCATTCTGTGCAATTCTTTGCCATTTTTGGGGTGCAGTGACAACATTTGCTGTGGTGAGTTCTGCCTGTGCTGAGTCGGCCTTTCCCCAGCGCGGGGCTTTCCTGTGGGATTTCCTCACCTTGCTGTGGCTAGACCTGTAGACCTTCACAGGTCTACGCCTTTCTGTGGGTGACATTTGAGGACACGGTCAGCAGTGACCTTGGCAGATGGGAGAGCAGCGATGGTTTCAGAGGGTGGGTGATAAGGGGGAGGTTGGTCAAAGGTTGGGCTTGATGATCTTGAAGATCTTTTCCACCCTCAGTGTTGGGGGCTCTGGGGGGCTCCAGGCGGTGGGGGAGCAGCTCCTGTGGCTGATGCAGCCATGGCCCAGGGGAAGCTCTGCCCACCCTGGGCATCTATTTTGGGGGTCCTGTTGCCTGTGCTGTTCCCGTAACCCTCGCACTGCTGCCTTGCAGCTCAGGGCAGAGAGGGCAGTTAATAGAAATAATTAATTAGCTAGATAATTAATTGCTTGCTGCTTCTGCCCAAGGCAGTTAGTTATCTAGTTGTTTAATTATTTAGTTATCCTGCAAACTCATTATTTAATTACTTAGTTACGTAATTATTATTTGCTCAGTAAATTCATTCTCTTACCAGCACCCACAGCCCATCTCTGTCACCCCCACTGATACCAGGGACCTCCCAAGAGCCACCACAGAAATCATCGAGGTGGCAGCAGGCAAAAATCCTGCAGGTTTGTGGAGTCCCTCGGGATCCCCCATGGCCTGTGTGATTTTGGGGTGGGGTCTCCGCTCACAACCTTCCTTGCAGAGCCACCAACACATTGTCCCCAGTACTCCCAGAGCAGGAGAACCTTCTGCTCCCCCTCAGAGCTGGTCTCATGCTCCCTCACACACTGGAGCACCCACCCAGGGAGCTGTGCTCACTCAGGGAAGCTGCAATGGTGCTTGGCTCACCATGGGGGGGAAGAGGAACCTCAAAATCAGGGGTATCATCAGCCCAGAGTGTGTCTGGCATGGCTGAGCCCCTGTAGGTGGGCTGGTCCTGCCCAGACCATCTCTCTGTGCTCAGGTGCACCGAGGAAGGAGGGGGAATGTCCCTCCTCGCGTGCTGCAGGCAATGGGAGGAAAAGGGTCTGTGACTAAATACAAATGATTAAAACGTCCTCAGGAACAATAGTGGAGCAGCTGTGGCTGCCCAGGTTGCAGTGGGAGCTGTGAAGCTCAGCCTGGGAAAGCAGCAGGTGAGGAGCAGGGAGTGTGGCCTTGCTGTCCTCGCCGTTGGTCTGTCCCTGTCACCCCTGTCACCCCAGCCCCAGGGGATGAGCAGCTCAGTGGCTCTCTGCACTGGGATGGGGCAGAGCAAATCATGAAAAGGTTTGGGTTGGGAGAGACCCTAAAGCTCATCTTGTTCCACCCCCTTGCCATGGGCAGGGACACCTCCCACCACCCCAGGGTGCTCCAAGCCCTGTCCAGCTTGGCCTTGGACACTTTGGGTTCTTCTCCTTCTAGCTTTTCTGAGGCCAGATCCTGCTCCAGCCATGGTGCAAATGATGAGGGGACAGTGGGGGCTCATGAAGGGCTGCCTCAGGACACCCCATGGACACCCTTCAGGCCCCAGAGGACAGATGGGGCTCGTGTCCCTCTCTGGCCAGGCTGCAGAGCATCCTTGACCTCTCCACCTTGGTCCTCCTCCGCAGCACGCAGCCGGACCCTCCCAGTGTCCCCAGGGCTGCCCAGTGCCTGCAGGGTCTGCGCCCCGGGTGAAGGCTGTCACCCTCACCAGCTGATGCCACTGCAAGCCTTGGGTGATGCCACCACGAGCCCTGTGGAGCTGCCTGGCTGCAGGACCATTTCTTGCCTCACAGGGACCTCTAGAGTCACTGTCCCGAAGTCTCAGCTTTTCCCCCCTCATACACAAGTGGTGCTGTCCATGTCTCATCTCTCCTGCACAGGCTGGAGCTTCCCAAAGAGCTCTCCAGGCTCCTCTTCCTCCTGCCAACCCCGGAGAGTCCCCTGTGTGTACCCCAGCTCTGGGGACAGCAGGGGCATCTCCCACACCTCGCTCCTCCTGACACCCTCTGTTCCCGGGGCTCCATCCTTGCCCAGCCCCTGCCGTGCTGGATCCGCACTCCTGAAAGCCTCTCGGCAGCAGTGCTGCTGTGGGGCGGGATGCTGCCCGTGTGGGGCAGGGCTGTGCGGGGCTGTGCGGGGCTGGGCAGGGCTGGGCAGGGCGGGGGGGGTGTCTCTGGAGTGTCCCTGGGGTGTCCCTGGGGTGTCTCTCGGGTGTCTCTGGGGTGTCTCTGGAGTGTCCCTGGGGTGTCTCTGGGGTGTCTCTGGGGTGTCCCTGGGGTGTCTCTGGGGTGTCCCTGGGGTGTCCCCGGGGTGTCTCTGGGGTGTCCCTGGGGTGTCTCTGGGGTGTCCCTGGGGTGTCCCCGGGGTGTCTCTGGGGTGTCGATGGCATTGGGCACTGGGCACCAGCCCAAGGGGGAAGAGGCTGCGGCAGGAAGGAAGCCTGGAGCTCCTTGTGCGAGCCCTGGGCTTGAGGCAGAGCAGCAGCACATCCTCTGCTCCACAGAATGACAGAATCACTAAACTTGGAAAAAACATCCGAAATAACAGAGTCCAACCTTCAACTAAAACATTTCGCATGCAGCTGCTGCTCTGCCAGGGCACGGCGGCTCAGTGCTGGCAGCAGGGATGGGCATCGGCTCTGCTGCAGGAGCAAACACAGCCCGCCCTGGAGAGAGCCCAACTCCTGCCTCAGAGAGCTCAGAGCATCGTTCAAATCCCTTCTAGAGCCCACGAAACGGGAATCCAATCCAAATACGACACTTTGAGATGCATGAGGCGTCAGAGGAGAGACAGCACCAGTGTTTCTCATTGCATGGCTCCCGTTTAACATTTCCACAGCTGCTGCACGCATGATGGTGCCTTGTCTAAGAGCTGTTGACTTTCCTGGATCCAGATCCTTCTGCACGACTAGAACCTCCCTCTCCTGCTTCTTTTTTACCCCAGGAGCTGTGGGGAGGCATTCTCTGTCTTTGAGGGAGGAGGGAGATGTGTCCCAGGGTAAAGGAGGGGCTGGGGCTGGGATCAGCGTCACTGGGTAGGGCAGGACACTGCTCAGTATTGCCTTTTCTCACAATACTTTCTGGAACGGATGATCTTAGAGGTCACAGAATCACAGAGTCGGGAATCCCAGTGTGGTTTTGGTTGGAAGGGACCTTAAAGCCCATCCAGTGCCACCCCTGCCATGGCAGGGACACCTGCCACTGTCCCAGGCTGCTCCAAGCCCCAATGTCCAGCCTGGCCTTGGGCACTGCCAGGGATCCAGGGGCAGCCACAGCTGCTCTGGGCACCCTGGGCCAGGGTCTCACCACACTCACAAGGAAGAATTTCTTCCTAATCATGATTTTGTATATCGTTGATTTGATCAATGACCTTCAAATCATAATCAGAGTGGTAGATCACTGCCCACGGGTTGAGGTTGGGAGGCAGAGGGTCCCCGCCCACCTGGCAGTATGAGGGGACTGTTTTGGGAGGTTTCAGCAGTGGAATGAGACAATTTCCACCTGTTGCAGATAAAACACTCTCAGACATACGTGATGCTCTGATCCCAGGAGGGCTCAGGCTGTGCCCATCTCCTGCTCAGCTCCTCACCGGCCCGGCCCGGCAGGGAGAGAGGAAAATCACTTGCAATGCAAATGCTAGAAAAGCAGGAAATGTCTCACCAGGGAGTGTTAACTGCTGTTAATGGTTAATGCACCGGCGATTTAAATCTCGCAGGTGCAGGGGCTGATGCTCCCTCTGAGGGCCGGGGAGCGGAGGATCGATACCATCAGCCCTGGCAGCACAGGGGGCTTTGGGCTCCCCCGAGCTCTGCACTGCCCGGGGCTGCGCTTCCTCTTCCCACTTCGGGGCTGGCCCTTGGTGAGTCATTTCATATCAAATGCTGGAGTCTAGGGCAGTGATTCTGTTTGAAAAAACTTAAGGGAAGGAAAGGGAAGGTGTGTGAGAGGAATAGATTTCCATATTGCTGGGAAGTGGAGGTGGAAAGTCTTGCTGAAGTGCTTTGTAGCCCACACACAGTAACTCACACCGGCTGGCGTTGGAGCCTGGGAACGCTCCCAGGCAGATTTGATCCCCTCTTCTCGGCCTAGACTGGTTTGGTTCACCTGGGTGATGTGGGTTTGCAGGCGGAAGAGGTGACTGGGTAAATATTTGCAATGAGCTGAAGTTCTTTTCTTTACCGAGCCATGATTTCAGTGGACTTTTTCCTTAATGGAAGCGCTTAGAAATGCAAACATGTCGGACTTGGGTACCTGCTGTTTGCCATGAAAGTGAATCAGGCTGCAAGCAGGGAAGGTTTATCTTTGGTCTGAATCCAACTGGTTTTCCTCTATCCCAACCCTGGCCTGGAGTTTTTTTAATATATGATGGAGTTTACACAGGAAATGGGGGCTGGGGGTGAGATGGGGGAAGCACATAAACCCAGCAGTCCTGTGGTGCTCCTTCTCCTCGAAGTCCTTCTCATGGCAGAGCTCTCATGGAGGACTCACAGCTTGGCTTGTTTGCTTTATTCAGATCTTCAAAAATACCCTCAGGCTGATCAGTCATGGGACAGTGCTTCCAGCCTGGGGATGGTGCTCCCAGCTCAGGCTGCTCCAGCACTTTAGGAACTTGGAAAACTGAGATCAGAGGCTGGAACGGTGGCAGGGGCTGAGCATCAATGCAAAACTCTGCATTTGGGGTGTCTCTCTGGGGTATTTCTGCTTTGGGCCAGAATTTCTTTCTCCAAGGATCATTCTGTGCAGTCCAGCATGTCTTTGCCCCTCTTCATGAAGGAGTAGAAAAGGAAGGAGGGAAAAGGCAGGAAAAGAAAGGGCTCCCTGTGCTCTGGAGGCAGGCTGGGCGAGCTGGGGTGTTCAGACTGAAGAGAAGGCTCCAAGGTGACCTTGGAGACCCTTTCAGTGCCTAAAGGGGCTCCAAGAGAGAAGTCTGAGGGGTGGCCACAGCCCTCAGAGGTGCAGTTGGATGTCAGTCACACCCCAGCCTGCCCAGCATTGATACTGGGGCAGGATTTATTCCTGTATTTGTGGTTTTACAAGGAACTCTCCATCACTGGTCTGAGTAGGGTGAGAAACTGTGTCATTTCACCTCCCTGGCGGAACCTGGAGTCCCAGCACAGACACAGCTCTGTGTGTGCTCACAGACGGAGCCACTGACCGCGACATGACTGAGAGTGACTTTTATGACTATTTTTATGACTTTTACAAGGCTTTTGTGACAGTGGATGAAGCAGAGCTGGAAAAAGGCCTGACCTGTTTGGCAGCGGCAATGGAGGGACAGAGAGGTTTTCCTTACAGACACACTTTGTAGGACTGACAGAACAAACAAAGCACAGCAGGGAAACCCCTTAGGGTGGAAGGCAGGTGCCTTGTGACTTGCGTTGTGATTTGCAGCATCTGCCAGGGGTCATGGGCAAATCCAGGCTCACCAGGTGTCGTGTATCCCTTCTCTTTCTCGCACAGAGTCGAGTCAGCCTGGCCCTGAGCACAGAAACACCATGTTCGAGCTCAATGAAAGCAGCTTTGACCCCATCACCTTTGTCCTGACAGGCATCCCGGGCATGGAGGAGTCCCACATCTGGATCTCCGTCCCGTTCTGCCTGATGTACCTCACCGCAGTGTTTAGCAACCTGGTCCTTCTCTTCGTCATCATCACGGACCGCAGCCTCCACGAGCCCATGTACCTCTTTCTTGCCATGCTGGCTCTCTCTGACCTGATGCTATCCACCACGACGGTGCCCAAAATGCTGGCCATCTTCTGGTTCAGTGCCAGGGAGATTTCCTTTGATGCCTGTGTCACACAGATGTTCTTCACCCACTTCAGCTTCATTGTGGAATCCTCTGTCCTGCTGGCCATGGCCTTTGACCGCTACGTGGCCGTGTGTGACCCGCTGCGCTACACATCCATCTTAACTCCCTCCGTGATCGCCAAAATCGCCGCGACCTCCATCGTCCGCGGGTTCTGCATCATGTTCCCGCCCATCTTCCTCCTGAAGAGGCTGCCGTACTGCGGGCACAACGTGATGCCCCACACCTACTGCGAGCACATGGGCATCGCCCGCCTGGCCTGCGCCGACATCAGGGCCAACGTGTGGTACGGGCTGACGACGGCGCTGCTCTCCTCAGGCCTGGATGTCGTGCTCATTGCTGTCTCTTACGCGCTGATCCTCAGGGCGGTGTTTCGGCTCCCGTCCCCAGAGGCTCGTCTCAAAACCCTCAGCACCTGCGGCTCCCACCTCTGTGTGATCCTCATGTTCTACGTGCCCGCCTTCTTCTCCTTTCTCACGCACCGCTTCGGCCACCACATCCCGAGCCACGTCCACATCCTCCTGGCCAACCTCTATGTCGTGGTGCCGCCCATGCTCAACCCCATTGTCTACGGGGTGAGGACCAGGCAGATCCGGGAGCGCGTTGTCCGCCTCGTCTTCCCCTCAGGGGTCTGTCCCTGCCCCGGCCGGGGGGGCAGGTGCTGAGCAGAGGGAAGGGGATGTGGGATGGGGTCTGGAAAGCAGCACCAAAGGCTGCTGCGCTTCTCGGCGTGGAGCAACAGGTTTGCCCATGGGGTTCAAGGGAAGCTGAAGGTGGTGTGATTTCTGGAAATGTGGGCTTGGGTCATCAGCATCTTCACTGCTGCTGGTTTCTCCTGAAGCTGCGTTCCCTGAATTCCCCTCCTTGGCAGAGACTGGGCAGGTTCAGCTGAGAAGCATCGATAGCTTGCCCCTGCTGACTCCCCGTCACCTGCTACAGCTGGTTGTGTTTGCTGTCCTACAGCCTCATTTCTGCCTGTTCCTTTACCTGTTCTAACAGTGCCCAGCCCTTGAACACCTTTTTGGTTGCCAGACTGGAGCACAGCACGCCAACCACGGCTGGATGGCCAGCACACAGCTCACATGGCACAGAGGTGGCATGTGCTCCTATCCTCACTGCTGATGGACCCTGGCACCTCTTGCTGCTGAAGTGTTTCCCTGCTGAAGTGGTCTGGAAGGCTGGGAAAGGCTTTATTGTCCTGTGTTTGAGGGAAACATTTCCCAAATCCCAATTCAAGCCTCTAGAGTGGTGTGTAAAGGCACCATGGTCTCCTCTGTCCCCCATATCCCACAGGGATGTTTTCTGTCCATGCAAGACCATGGCACAGTGGAGCAGCACTCAGCCCAAAGCACGTTGCACCTCGAGGTCCTTCTCTGTCCATGTGCTGACTGATAAACCACTGGTTTTATCGCTGGATATTTCAATCATCCTTCAACACTGGCAGAGCTTTGCTGGATTTTCCTTGCTCCCCTCATTGGTGGATGCAGTAGTTGGGTCAGTAACACCTTATTGTACCTGAGGTCAGTGGCACCACGGCTCAGCTGACTGTGAGCAGGGCTGCAGTGTGAAAGGTGAGCATTTGGCATTGCTGGAGGAGCAGCAGGGACAGCCTGTGTGTCTGGAATAGTCTGAATCCCAAAATCACTAAGGATGGAAAAGACCTCCCAGATCAAGTCCAGGCTGTGCCCGATGCCCACCTTGTCACCAGCCCAGGGCACTGAGTGCCGTGTTGGGCTCTGCTCCTGGGGTGTCATGGGGCAAGCGAAACCAATACACAGGGACAGGAGGAGAGGGAACGGCCTCAGGCTGGGCCAGGGGAGGCTCGGCTTGGACACCAGGAGCAATTTCTCCATGGCAAGGGTGCTCAGGCCTTGGCAGGGCTGCCCAGGGAGCTTTGCAGTGCCCATCCCTGCAGGTGTCCCAGCAAGGCCTGGCCGTGGCACTCAGTGCTCTGCGCTGGGGACAAGGTGGGCATCGGGCACAGCTTGGAGTTGATGGCTCTGGAGGGCTTTTCCAGCCCCAGGGATCCTGGGATTGTGTGACAAACGCTTGCCTCTCCTCTCTGCATTCCCTGCTGCCAGCTGTGTTTCTTATGCTCCCCTCTGAGGAACAGGGCCAAGGCACTCTTTGGACCCTGCTGAGCTCAGGGGTTCCTGCAGTCTGGCCAGGGCAGCAGGACTGCTCATCCGGGCAGTGACAGAGTGTTTTGGTTGTGGCTATTAGGGAGCCCTTTCTGGAGGCTCCGCAGTTCAGCTCTCACAGCAATGCCAACAGTGGAATGCTCTGACCCTGTGTCACCTGTGAGACCCCACAAAGGGTCTGGTGTGCCCTGATGTTACTGATGAGATGGAGCAGATCAGCCATTTCTGCACAATGTCCTTTGCCCTGCCTGTGAGGGCAGCTGGCACTCGCCAGTCCCACAGCCTGGCTGGGCTGCAAAGCTCTTTCAGACCTGCCCACGGTGGGAAACCACTGCTGCACACCTGGACCCCAGAGGTGTCTCCGTTGGAGGGGGTGGTGGTCCCAGAGACACTGGGGCATGGCTGTGCCAGGATCTGGGCTCCGTTAAGTGCTGTACCCTGCATCAGGGCGGGAGCTGCTGGATCCCTCTGGCTGGGGCTGGTCAAACCCCATGCTCCCGATGGAGAGCAGGAGCCATGGGTGCTCTCTGGGACCAGCTGTGCTCAGACCTGAATGGCCCAGGAGGTGAGATCAACACAGCAACCCCACCAGCAAACTCTGTTCCAGCCGTGCCAGTAATGCTGCCACGACTTCAGAGAAAAGGGGAAGAGACAGATTCACGATTTCTGATCAGAACCCCCCCAAAAGCTCTTCACTTTTGCAGCACATTTCTTCTTTTCTATGTTTTATTTTCCTCTGATTTCATCAAAGGTGGCACCCTGAGACAGGCACAGGGGAAATGAAAGTCTGTTCATTAAAGGCTGTTTGTCTACCAGTGGAGATAACAGAGCTGGGTACAAAAGCTGCTCGTGTCACTGGGTTTTTTTAATGTCCTCAGAACATTCGTGTTTGCATTGGCTTTCTTAGCAAAAAAAAAGAGTGTTTGCACAGAGCAGCTGCGTGATTTTTGATAGGAGATGGAGCTGTGAGAAGGAAAATGTGTCAGGAGAGCGTTGCTGTCGGAGCTCTGGGAACAATTGAGCTGCCACCCGGATTTGTCAATACATGGGGCTGGGAGCGATCTGTGACACTGGAAGGTGTCCCTGCCCATGGCAGGGGTGGAATGAGGTGAGCTTCAAGGTCCCTTCCAGCCTGGACTGGGGATGGGGACAAGGTGGGGATCCCTTCCAGCCCAGACTGTTTCCATGATTCTGTGGCTCTGTCTGCTCCTTGGGGTTTCCCAGAATAGTTTTAGACGATGGAGGAGGCAGTTTTAAACTCGCTGCTCTGCTTCTTGGGTGGGTGCAGTGGCCAGGTCAGGAGCAAACTGCCCACGGAAATGTCCCCAAGTCAATGAATCACCAGCTGGGCCATTCCTGGCCAGGGGCCTGTGCCTAATGGGGCATTAGCCAGGGAGATTTATATTTCAAAGTGGTTAAAATGTGAGCTTAATAACTCACATGGGGTGGGAAACCACAGCACCTTCCCTTCAGGTTTTTTTTTTTCCAGACCTGGAGACACTCATTCTTTTTTTAGCTCAGTTCATGGGTTTGGTAAGTGTGTTTGGATTACAACAACCTTTGCCTGGTAGGAAGGAAGGGAAGGAGGAAGGTTCCCTGCCTGTGACACTGAGCTAGAATGAGATGAGATTTAAGGTGCCCCCCAACCCCAACCATTCCACAATTCCATGATTCTATAATTTCAACTGGTGTTTCTCCCACGTAGCACATGCAAGAAGTAAATGAATTCGCAACAATTTTTGGGAGATAAAAGGAAGCCACTGAGAAATGCTCCTCTGCCCTCAGTGAACGCTTCTGTACATGGAGAAGGATCTTAGTCTGCTCCTGGAGGGGAGATGGAGCCTCGGGTTTGTGCCAAGTCAAGCTCTTGGTGTGTGCTTGAGAGGAAAACGCTCTCCAGTGTGGGATTGCTTTGCTGCACGGACAGGGACAAGCCTGGCTTTCATCGCAGACAAAGCCTCGAGTGTGCCACGTTCAAGTACTCCATTTCCACTCAGTTTTATTGCTCTTCACGGACAGTGGTGCTTTGTTAACTGTCCTTCATCTGCAGAGCTCTGGGTGCAATGAATTAGAGCAGCACATCTTCATGATTTTTGTTTTCTCACTTCCTTCATCACTGACTTGGCAAATGGCAAGACAGAGGCTCCTGGGGAAGGAGGGAGGTCACCCTCAATGCTAAGGAGTGGCTGGATGCCTGGAGCTCTCCTGGGATGGATGGGGAGCCCACCGAGAGCTCCTGGCTCAGGATGCCCCATCCCTGGAAGTGCCCCAGGTCAGGTTGGACAGAGCTTGGAGCAGCCTGGTCTAGTGGAAGGTGTCCCTGCCCATGGCAGGGGCTGGAACAGGATGATCCTATGATTCTGTGAAATGTTAATTTAATAAAAATCCCACTTTACAGACAGGCGGATAATAAACAGCACCACCTCACCTGAAACGAGACGGTAACAGCCTTCAAGGGGGAGGTTTTGGGTGACTGGTTTGTTCTCATGGATTAGAGGCTCCTGCTGATCCCAAAGGTCCCCAACAGCTCCCTGAAGAGTCATGGCAGTCAGGAAGCTGCTGGCTGCAGTTCCCCTGCCCTCACTGCACAGCCTACTGAGGGTCTCTGCAGGTTTCTAGGAGGTCCAGTTCTAGTGGTCCAGTGAAATCAGAAATGGGGACAAAATCAGCTAAGAGGTTTGTAGCATGAATTTCTGCTGATCTCTCCACTGTGGCTCCCAAAAGTTTAAAACAGTTCCAGGTCCTAAAGCGCTTCCAGTTTGGGGCAAGGACAGGGGTAGAGCTCACACGGGACGGACAGGACCCTGCCAGCCCAAGCTGGTCCAGGTGCAGCCATGGGAACCTCTTTGGGATCAGGATCAGGAAAAGAACTGTGCAGGAGAGAGTGTGGTGCAGGGCCATGAGTGCTGAGGTGCTGGGGCTCACTGAGGGTCCTTCAGGGCAGCCTGAAGGTCTGCAGGGCTCTTGCAATCAGTGCAGTTAATTAGTGCGGTAGGAGGAAATACCCAGGGAAATGAACTGGTGATGTCCCTGGTGCCCTTGGCCACAGAGCCGGGGTGAGTGCAGCCCTGCCCTGGGGTGCCCCGGGCACTCCCTGTGAGCACAGCCTGGCTGTCCCTGCGGGCTGGGCTGGCTCTGTCCCACGGCTGGCACAGGACGGGGGTGGAAGAACAAGGCTGGGACACGGCACTGCTGTTTCAGCCTTTTCAGGCTTTTGTGTCTTTGCATATCCAGAGTGAATCTACTGGGGAAGATTCAGGAGCGGCTGAGGGAGCTGGGAAAGGGCTCAGCCTGGAGCAAAGGAGGCTCAGGGGGAACCTTGTGGCTCTGCACAGCTCCTGCCAGGAGGGGACAGCCGGGGGGGTCGGGCTGTGCTGGCAGGGAACAGGGACAGGAGGAGAGGGAACAGCCTCAGGCTGGGCCAGGGGAGGTTATATTGGATATTGGGAAAACTTCCCAGACAGGGCTGTCCAGCCCTGGCACAGCTGCCCGGGGCAGTGGTGGAGTCACATCCCTAGAGGGATTTCCCAGCCGTGTGGATGTGGCACTTGGGGACACGGGTTAGTGGTGGCCTTGGCACTGCTGGGGCACGGTGTTACAAATAGAGATGAGAGCTCAGACAAGTCCTGCCTTGGACTCGGATTTCTGGCAGTAACTCTGTTTGAGGCAGACTGCACCCTAAGTGTCTCTCGTTGTGAGTTCTTAGGAATGGCCAATCAGGTCTATTATAGAATGAATTGTTTAATGAATAGACACAAAATGAACAGATGCAAGACTTTAAACAGACTATTTACTACACGGGATAAATCAAAAAGAACTATTAGTAGATAAAAAATACAGTGCCTGATAAAAAGGTACCTATATTACAGTTAGCAAAGAAATAGTATAGATTAGGATTCAGTGTGATTTACCACCGAATTGATGATGGAGTACACATAGAATCCTTTCAAATCGCAGGGAAGTACCTGTGGAATTTGAGTCCAAACTCCAGGGAGAAGTCTTACACATTTCCAGGATGTGTGTAGGAGGCTTCTGCCTCTGTGAAAGTTTGTGTAGCTTTTACAGTCTGTAAAATGAAGTGTCTGTCGGGGAGGAATTCCAGCTTGTCTCCCCACATCTTGTCCTCAAGGCAAGCTGTTTATTGCCAGCTGAGAGTTCCACCCCTGGCTCGAGAGAGAACTCACTGGCCAGAGATGACTCAGAGTCACTCAGAGTCAGAGGAGCTGCCCTGGGTTATCTCAGCAGCTCCTGTGAGGAGCAGAGTGTCCGGAGCTATTGCCCCAGCTGATGGGCAGCATAGAAAAGCTCTCCTGTGGTACAGGGGAGAAGTCCTGCCACAAATGATGGACTTGGTGGGCTCAGAAGGCTTTTCTGGTCTCGGTGACTCTGTGATTCTGTGTTCTGCTCTAGCTCCCAGCAGCTGCAGGCAGGAGATCTGTTGCCCCAAAGGCTCCAGCAGCAGAAACGCCGGTTCCTAGCCAGGATGAAGGAACCAGGACAGTGGAGGGGGACCCTGATGGAGCAAAGTGCCCAATATTTACTGTTTCCAGTTAAAATATGCCTCAGAAGTTAAGGTGTCTGTGCCATGAGCAATGCTGGCCATGAGCTCAGCTCCCCGGAACCACCCCTGGGTGTCATTCAGCTGCTCTTGGAGCCTTTTCCTTACTCCTTAACACGGCACAGGTTGCCAAAAGAGGCTCTGAACTCCCCAAGGCCAGGCTGGATGGGGCTCTGAGCAACCTGGGACAGTGGAAGGTGTCCCTGCCCATGGCACAGGGGTGAAATGAGAGGGACTTTAAGGTCCCCCCAATCCAAACTTCTCTTTCACCATTTGCCTGGTGCAGATGGCAAGCAAACCAAGCAAACCTTCCTCAGGTATCTGTGGCACAGCCAAATTAGTAAAGAACAAAAACCAAAAACCAAAAACCAAACCAAAACAAAAAACCCAAGAAACAAAAAAAACCCAACCCCCAACCAACCAACCAACCAAAAAAATCCAACAAAAAATTTAAAAAGAGAAAATAAAGTTTCTGACTTAAGTCAGGAAAACCATGAGTTTATGTGCTTAAATTTAACAGCGAAATAGGATTATCAGAGAAATCTGAAACAGCTTCATTTGCCTTTAGATTCAAATAAAATAATGGCAAGTGAATACGGGACTTGATCAATAAATTGTAAAAGGGCAGGAATGTAATTAACAGCAATCAGTGCTCGTTTGGGCATTCAGCTTCCGTGGAATTGGAATAATGGAATTTCATTTTCTGATGATTGCACATGGGGTGATAAAGTTACCCCAAGCCTGAAAAATGTTACCCCAAGGCTTGATGCAACCTGAGGATTTTTTATATTCACAATGTTGTGATATAGAGCCCATTATGTCACACAAATAAATGAATAAATACTAAGTAAGGCAGCTGCTGATGGACTTTGGCCAACTGCAAAACCTCACTCCAATATACATCTCATTTTCCTGGGGAGGTCCTGCGGGGATTGGCCAGATGCTGGGTCTGATGTTATGTGATTGGTATCGGTTGTGTAGAAACAAGAATAAAATAATTGCTAATGATGTTTTTAGATGATGCAGAGACACTAATTTAATCGAGGTGAGTGCAGTCACCCCCCGGAGGGAACGAGGGCTGCTCCAGCTCGGTGAGGGGGGCTGGGGAAGCTCAGGGCTCTGAGCATTTGGGTGGAGGCACTTGGCTGATGCTCGGCCCCACCGAGAGGGTCAGTGCAGAGCAGCGCAGGGAGGGCGGCACAGGTGTCCCTTGGCTTGTTCCCAAATGCTTCGCCAGTCCCCAGGACCATAGTTCTGGGTGTGGATGGGGCACCAGGAGTGCTGGAGCTGTGCTGGTCTCCAGGAGAGCTCCTGCTCCTTCCCCCAGCCCTGCCCAGTGCCCGTGGGACACCTCTGCCACTGTCCCCGCAGCGATGGGGTGAGGTGAGGGCAGGGGAATCAGGAGAAGCTTGGATAGAGCTTTGCTCAGCAGCTACAAGAGCTGAGGGCTGGCTGCCAGCCCTCTTTGAACAAAAATGAAAGCAAAGCGCCTTGCAGGTCCTTTCTGGGGTTATGAAGAGGCAAAGGTGAGTGATGGCAGCAGTCCTTTGCTGTGAAAAATGAGCCTTTGGTCCCAGGAACTACTGGAAGGCAAGAGAGGATCCTTGAGTGTCTGCTGGGGGATGGAAGGCCATCAGGGCACTTCAGGTGAGCCATGGGTTCTCCCTTGACCTGAGCAATGTGGCCTTCCCCCCGGGCTGGGATAGCAAGGGGAGCTTTCTCATGAGAATTATTTCAGCATTTATGGCATTAAATACCCTCCTGCCCCAAGCTCTTCTTCTTGTCTGGTGAGTCAAGAAGAGCAAAACCCTGTTTTGAGTCACGGACATCTTTGGAGTGTGAGCAGCATCTGGAGAGTTCCCTCTGCCTTAGAGCAATGGAGGAGTCTGAAACATCTGCTGGGAATCGCAGCTCTCTCTGGACAATGTAAAATACCACATGCAACGGGAACAAAGTGTGAATTCTCTGTTTCTTCAGTCTGCAACAATGCAGACTCACATTTTTGAAATGGGGTGGGGATGGAGGGAAGCAAATTGAGCTGGGGAGAAGAGGAAAACAATCTCTCCCTGGTGGGGTGAGAAGGAGCGTGCCCTGGAGCCACCCTGAGTGCCTCCACATGTCCCTTTGGGGGGCGGTGGACCCTGGCCTGGGCTAGCACAGGGCTGTCTGATTTACAGCCCCAGGGCAGGAACTGACTCAGGTTTCCTGGAGAGCTCCTGTACTCCATCCTTGGAGATTGTTGACAAGCCTTGGCTGACACTGAGTGCGCAGGCAATTGGACCCGAGACATCCCAACAACTGACAGAACAAGAGGACACAGTCTTAAGTTGCGCCAAGGAAAATATAAGTTGGATATTAGAAAAAAGTTTTTTACAGAAAGAGTGATAAAGTATTGGAATGGTCTACCCGGGGAGGTGGTGGAATCACCATCCCTGGACGTGTTTAAAAGGAGATTGGATGTGGCACTCGGTGCCATGGTTTAGTTTAGTTGAGGGCTGGGACTCGATCTTGAAGGTCTCTTTCAACCTGGTGATTCTATGATTCTGTGATCCCCGGGTCCTGTGCGCCAGGATTGCCCCACAGTTCTGTCATGGCTTAGGTTCAAGACCCATAACGCTAAGGTTTGTCCTTTTTTAGTCTCTGGAATCCTTGTAGGACATGCAAGGACCAGGCTGTAATGGCAGCTGGCCATGGCACTGCCCCAGCTGCCGTCACCGATGTCCTCATGGGCATCCTTGGCATGGGGGAAGCTCACCTCTGGGCCATCAATCCCTTCCAGAGGGCAGCAATTTGTGGCTGTTAGACAGGAGTTGCTTCCATGCAGCCTCTCAAGGGCTGGGGGGTGCCCAGGGGATGCTTCCCAGAATGGTTTGGGTTGGAGGGACCTCAAAGCCCACCCAGTGCCACCCCTGCCATGGCAGGGACACCTGCCACTGTCCCAGGCTGCTCCAAGCCCCAATGTCCAGCCTGGCCTTGGGCACTGCCAGGGATCCAGGGGCAGCCACAGCTGCTCTGGGCACCCTGGGCCAGGGCCTGCCCACCCTCCCAGGGAACAATTCCTAATTCCCAAGATCCCATCCAGCCCTGCCCTCTGGCAGTGTGCAGCCATTCTTCCTTGTCCTGTCACCCCACCCCTTGTCCCCAGTCCCTCTCAGGCTCTGGTTTGGGGTCAGTGTTTGAAAAGACAGCAAAAAACTGTGGGGAAGAGGAAGACAGAACAGACATTATTCCAGCACTGGAGAAAACACTTGTTCTCTGCAGGGTACAAAACATTAACTTTTAAAGAGCTGCAGAGGCATCTTCGTTGTGGAAGTCTCAGGAGAAAACCTCTGATACCGAGGATCATTAAATGCCCTTGAGAAGGATGAACTGAAATGAAGGGAAAACGAAGCCAGACATATTCTGATTAGAAATAAAAGCCTTATTTTAAATAATGAGAATAATTAACTGCTGTGAGAGGTTCATGAGAACAGCAGTAGATTTCCCAGCAATTACTGTGCCCATTTCTCCATGCCTATGTTGAGAGGAGAAGTTTTTGGGTATAAAGTTGTTTTCTCAGTGAGATCTTTGGAGGGCTGAGAAGCTGTTCTGCTCTCACACCTGGTTTGGCCCCCAGCTCCTGTGCATGTTTGCAGTGTGATAATCTGTGATATTTCTGAGCTGTCCCTGTCCATCCTCCTTGGAGGGGCTCTCCTAAGCAAGGACAGATCTTAGAATCACAGAATCTGCCGAGTTGGAAGGGTCCCACCAGGATCACCAAAGCCCAAGGAGCATCAAAGTCCAAGTCATCAGTGTCTCTACAATTCTCCTGGGCTGCTTGAGCCCTGCTGCATTGACCTTCCCGCAGCCACCAGTATAAATTTTGATCTGTTTTTCCCTTAAATCTTCTCCTTTTCACACAGGATTCTGTGACCTACAGGTGAACACCATCCAGCATTGAAGTTTTATGGATACAACACATGTTTGTAGCAGCTCAAAGCTCCCAGAATGGGGTGCAGGGACATGTGGACAACAGTGATCACTTTCCGGTGGGCCAATCTGCACTGAGCCAAAATATCGGCCTGAAGGGACTCCATAGTTTTCCAAGACCACCCAGAAGAAGAATTCATGACTGTTTTCCATACATTTCCTATGAGCATCACCAGCTATGGTTCTTCCATGAGTGAACAGAAAATCAATCTCAGGTGCACTGATGAGAGCCCATTTCAGAGAGAGGAGAATTCCATGTGGGTTTTGAGGTACACTGGTTAAATGGATCTGGTTAAATGAGATCTGGTTAAATCACTGGTTAAATGGAATCATTTCAGCTCTCAGTAAGTTGACATTTGTTGTCACACAGGTGCAGGGGGTGCAGGAGGCAGCGCCCAGTGCTGACGTGAGGCATTGGGAAACAACTTGTGTGCTTCCTCAGTGAGAAATTCCTCCCTGAATCATGGAATCATGGAATGCTTTGGGTTGGGAGGGACTGTAAAGCTCATCTCATTCCAACCACCTGCCATGGCAGGGACACCTGCCACTGTCCCAGGCTGCTCCAAGCCCCAATGTCCAGCCTGGCCTTGGACACTGCCAGGGATCCAGGGGCAGCCACAGCTGCTCTGGGCACCCTGGGCCAGGGCCTGCCCACCCTCCCAGGGAACAATTCCTAATTCCCAAGATCCCATCTAAATCTCCCTTCTTTTAGTTTGAAACTGTTTGTCCTTGTGCTATGCCATCACTTCTCGGTGAGCTGGAGCCAGCAGTGCTGGAGGGTGGTGGGGACACTACCACTGCTGTCCCCAGCAGCAGCAGGGGCAGAGGGTCAGCAGCGGGGACAGGGATCAGCCTGGCATGGGGGTACCGTGCCGGGTGTCCCTGGCAGTGTGCTCTGCTCAGGGCAGCTCTTCGGGACTGCAAACACGTGCTGGGGCTTTGGAAGCATTGGCTCCTGTGCTCAGGGCACAGCCACCACCCACACCCTTCAGCTGTCTGGGCCACGAGTCACAGACATGAGCCAGGCCCTCTGTGAATGGATCGGGAGATTTCTGATGGAAAAAATACTTCTGTAATTTAGAAAATTGATGTCAGCATCAAATATCCCGAAAGCTGTGAGAGAAGGCTAAACAAATGGAGCGGTTTGGCTCTGCACCTGGGATTTTCTGCTCCTCCTGAGCATTAGTTTGTGGATTTTGCAGATGAAATGGAGCAGTGACCTGGGGACTGTGGAGACTTCTTTCCATGCATCACACAAACAAGAAATGAACCGTGAGATGCTGAGTCACATTTTCTTCCTTTTGGTTTTGTTTTGAAACAAACACAGTTTTTCTCAGCTGGGTAAATATTTGTTCTGCTGGTGGTGCTGGAGTGTGTCTGCTCTGGGAACAGGGAATTCAAGGGGGATGCTGCCAAAATGTGCCATTGCTGGGTGCCAATGAGGGGAGAGGGGTGAGCCCAGGTGTGGGGGTGCAGGGCTGGCAGCAGAACCCCAGAAGGACCCAAAGCTGCCTGGGGTGTGAAGTTCCAGGGTGTTTTCCATCCCTGAAGCAGACATGGCAGGATGGAGGTGTCGACTGAAGCAGGAAATAAGGGTCCCTGCAGAAAGGGAGGGACCCTGGGGGCTTTGCAGGGGGCTTGGCCATGGCAGATTGCAAGTGGCTGGGTGAGATTGATGCCAAAAACATTTTTGATTTTTATACATTTTTCCTATATTCATAGCTCTGTAAACTACAATTATATAGTTATATATCTCCTTAACTAACTCTAGTACATTTCCTACACTTTCTCTTAGACTTTAGAACAATAAACTGACCCTCTAAACACATTCCTGAAATATTGTATAGTCTTATTGTCAGGAAGAGGACCTACAAGAAGAATGTTTTATTTTCAAACCAGAATCTGAGAAGTCATAAGAAAAAGTGGGGCAAAGAAGCCCTTGGACTTATTCCAAGGGATTGCCCCCAGTGTGGGTTACTGGGCCAAATGAATCTACCACTGGATGTACCTCTTAGATGTCCTAATTAATCAACCTTATAAAATTGTGGAAATTGGGTGCTGGGTGTGCCCCATCACCACTGGGACACCTGGAATCTTCCAAATAAAGGTCCACTTTTCACTTCATTATTCTAACAATGTTGCAAGGGTTTGGTTTTGGGTATTTTTTCCTCTTTTGATTATAGGCAGCAAGGTGTTTGTCTCGAGTGGAAATGGTGCTGGAGTCCCACGAGCCTGCACTTCCCACGTCGTGGTTCTCCTCTGCCGCACAGAGGAGGTTGGGTGGGAACCAACCTTCAAGGTGAAGGCTGGACATTTCCATCTGTTCCTTTGCCCAATGGCTGAGCTTCAGTGTCCACCCACGTTCCCTGGCACCGGCTCCTTCCCTGGCACAGGCCTTGGACAATTCAGGCACAGGTTTCTAGCCTGGCCAGGGCAGCAGACATCATCTGCCTGGCGTTCCCCTGGAGAGCACTGACTGTTCGCTGATACCACTGCAGCAGCAAACCTGCAGCTCCCTGGGCCCTGCGTGCAACAGAGCCAGGCAGCACCTCATCTTTTGGGTTTATTTGGATTAGCAGGCCAAATGGAAAGCGACTTTTTACAGGGCCAGGGAGTGGTAGGACAAAGGGAATGGTTTTGCACCAAAGGAGGTTAGACACTGGGAGGAAAATTTTCCCTGGGAGGGTGGGCAGGCCCTGGCCCAGGGTGCCCAGAGCAGCTGTGGCTGGCCCTGGATCCCTGGCAGTGTCCAAGGCCAGGCTGGACATTGGGGCTTGGAGCAGCCTGGGACAGTGGGAGGGGTCCCTGCCATGGCAGGGAGTTGTAATGAGATGAGCTTTAAGGTCCCTTCCAGCCCAACCCACTGCATGATCCCATGATTCCATGATGATTCCATGATCCGGTGATTCCATGATTCTTGTAATGCCTGCAATCCCAAACAAGACTCAGCAGGGTGGCACTCCTGCCTTGGGGGTTTAGGGGTGTTGGATGCTGAGCACCACCACTGTTCTAGTGGAATTAATTTTTATTATGGTCAAAATCTTCCTGTGTTTTTCCATTGGGGGTAACACCCTCACTGCTGGTGGCTGGAGCTTTATCCGTGCTGGAATGATCCTGCCTGCAGATGGATGGGTTCCAGCAGCAAGCACGGTGAGATTCCTGGGGGCTGGAGGGAGGGGTGGTCAGCCACTGACCCAGGGGCAGGGGCCAGGCGTTAATAGAATCGTATCACAGAACAGTTTGGGTTTGGGACCCGAAAGGTCATCTTGTTTCATCCCCCTGCCGCAGGCAGGGATGCCGCGCTGCTCCCATCCATCCAAGGAGGGATCCCAAGCCCCGAACTCTTTCTGCCATCCCCTGGAGCAGCCCAGCCCACAGATCTCTCACATTCCCATGGGGAAACTCTTCCAAATTCCTTTTATCGAATTAATCACCAAGAGTGATCTGCATAACAATAATTATTGAAATCAGGGATTGCTATTTATAGAGATGTGCTCAGCTGTTCGCAGAACTGATCGCATCCCGTGCTCGGCACTTTCCGTGCCAGAATGGGCTGTAGGACTCCTCACGCCTGCCCTTTTCCCCAAAGTTTGGCTGTGTCTCACCACAGCCTGCGGGTGGGGTCCCGAGGACAGGGGTGTCGCGGGTGTCACTGTGCCCTCGGGGGGCTGGGGTGACACGGAGCCGCCGGGGACACGGGAGCGCACCTGCAGCGAGTGCCACCTGCTCGTGTGCGGAGCCCGGGGTGCCGAGGGGTCCGGGACAGCCCCCCAGGGCTGCGGGAGCTGCCGAGCGGGGCAGAGAGCCTCCGTCTCCGCTGGGACCCCGCGAGGCTATAGAGCTCGGGGCAGAGAGCCTCCCCACCCGCTGGGACCCCGCAGAGCTTTAGCGTTCGGGGCAGAGAGCCTCCCCCTCCGCCGGGACCCCGCGGGGCTTTGCTGCTCCCACCGCCCGGCTCGGCACTGCGGCGCAGCCCCGACCCCTTCCTGCCCCGGGCGGGGCTGGGGAGCTCTCTGTGCTGCACATTCGGGGCCATAGGGGTCTCTGGGGCGCTGAGAGGCTGCCGCAGAGCCGCCAGATTCCCTGTTAGCAACAGCCACGGGAAAAGCGTCCCTGCCGAGCGGGGAGCAGCCGCGCTGCGGCGGGGACAAGGCGCCCCTGGCACTGGGGTGGCACTGGGGTGGCCGGAGGTGGTGGCCGGAGGTGGCCGGGCGGAGGTGGCCGGGGGACAGGAGCAGGCAGCAGCAGTGACCCCACGCACTCGGGGGGCGATGCCCTCGGGGGTCCGCCCAGCACGGCTCCCGCCGGGACACGGCCGCGCCCTCCACGAGAGAAACGCGCCTGCATTTTTGCTGTGCCTTGCGGAGAGCTGCGATCCCCTGCATGCTCCGTGCCCACCGCAGGCTCTTCCCGAGCTCTCTCCCGAGAGCTGGGTGTGTGGGAGGGAGGCTCCGGCCCCTCTCCCTCCTGCAGGACCCCGCAGAGCTCCCCCTAATCCTGGGGGAGCTGGCGAGCGATGGCGCTTGTGCTTTGGGTAATTGCTTTTCGTTTAAATTGAAATGAAAAGATTTTAGGGAAGAAGGATCCAAGGAGCTGCTCCGGGAAAGCTGCGGGAGCTGCATCCTTAGAGCTGCACTAAAAGCTCTGTTTTAATAGAGTTTTACAGTGAGGATGGATCATGGAGGAAGAGGCCTGATAGACTCTGGAAGAAGGGGTCTAATGCTGAAGCGACTCCTCTGGTGCAGAGCTCCTGGGTGCACTGAGATTCCCACGGGATCCCCGTTTCTCTCCAGTTTAACATTCACATTTTGCCAGAGAGACAGAACTGTTGGCATGGCAGCACAGTTGCCAGCTTCCAACACGAGTAATATTTTGTCTGTTAACACCTCACATCTAGTTTTGTTTAATGCAATATTTATACTGAACTGCTTAAAAAAATTACAAAATTTGTAACTGTTGTTATCTTTAAAGAATAGCAGTTATTGTTATATAATAGTTCTTGTCATTATTATTATAGAATCAGTTATCATTTTGATAAATTTAATTTTTAAAAATGATCCACTGTCACACTGTGTTTCTCTGGACCAGGCTCCTTGGACTATCTTAGTTCAGGATATTTTAGATATGAAATTGAATGTCAACAGGGAATCTAATCTGCTGTTGAAGATGCAGTTGCTTTTTCATACACAGAGTTAATATTTTTGTGTGCAACAACATCACAGTTTGGTTTTTCAGCACCTACACCACTTTCTCCTGCATTATGGATATGGTCCTTATGGTTTGAGTTTTGATATTTAAGACTTGAGTGTTAATGCAGAAGCTGCTGAAAACAGTCACCTCCCGTCTTAATTTGTGTGACTCTGGGTCTGATCCAGCCTCTGGGGCTCTTCAGGCCTCTCCAGGGCAGCAGCTGGAGGGAGAATTCCATCTCACACAGGTCTTCCTCTGGCACAGAGATCTTTCCAAGTGTCTGGTTAAATTTTAGTTTTGCTAAATTTGCTCTGAAAAAGAGCTGCAAAGCAAATTGAACTGGGTCTCAGAGCTAAAAGGGGAGGGAGAGAGAAGTTTGAAGATAAGGAACATGGGCAGCCATCTTCAAACCTGGAGTTAATTTTGTTCTCTACTCCAGTGTGAGTCCAGGGGACTGAGAACTCCCCATTCTCGGTGCCTGAGAACATCTTGCTCATCCCTGCAAACACTTGACCTTTTCTCTCTCATTGCCTGACTTCTTCCTTCTCCTCTAGACTCACAGAATGCAGAAATATCACAGTATTTGTGCAACAAGAGCTGCTTCTCTCTCCAGTCACTCTGCTCGAAGTAGAAGCATTTGGAAAAAAAAGGGATAAATGTTGTGTTAGAATCAAGTGAGGAAGAAATCTGAACATTGTTTTTTACATGTAGCAGGAGTGTAAGGACACCCTGCAGTGCAGTGCAGACCATGGGGTTTGTAAATGGAGTTTGTACCTCTGTCTGTGGCTCTTTGCAGACCAGAGCAGGTGACCCAAGGCATTTGGTGCTGCTGGAAGAGCCCAAGCACCTAAAATAATGTTCTGTAGTGTATTGTGCCTTTGCTTTCAGGTGAGCACACCCCCATTCAAGCTGAGCACCTTTACGCCAGTGCAGAGCATTCTTAGAAGATATACTGTACCGGCAGAAGGATATAAAAACAGAGACTTTCGGGGGGTGTTTTGTGGTCTGTGGGCTGAGCAGAGACTCTCCTGGCTGCCCAGCGCTGTTTTGCTTTGCTGTCGCTTGCTCAATAAATCAAATTTATTTTAATTGGCCTGGCTTTTGTCAAGCAATTTTAACCCCAATTTATAACACCAGCCACATTCATCCTGACTGGGATCCAGGCATGGAGCAGCATGTCTGGATCTCGGTCCTGTTGTGCTCCGTGTGCCTGGCAGCCCTGCTGGGAAACGGAGTCCTTCTGTCCATCGCATGGGCTGAGCGCAGCCTCCGCCAGCCCATGGACCTTGCTGTCCACGCTGGCCATGGCTGAGCTCACACTCCCCAGCACGGCGGTTCCCAGGATGCTGACTCTGTTCTGGTTCTGTCCTGGGGAGATTTCCTTCGGCGCCTGCCAACACAGATGTTCCTCTGTTGCCTAAAGGACAGGCTACCTGGAACAGAGGCCAAGACAAATTAGGAGTATAAAAGCAGACAATTTATTCAAGGCCTGCAAAGGCCTTGAAGGTACATTGGGGCAAGCCAAGCCCCCTGTTGGGGACAACACCCAAAATGGATGCTGGGTCCTGAGCCCTTCACCTTTGATAAGTTCTGTCCCATTAGCACATTGGCTCTCAATTCCCCAATCGCAGCCTCAGGTGATGATGTTCACCACCCCAGGCCTGCTCCCCCCAGCTCACTGTTGTTTACATATTTTCGAACCCTAAGGCAATGAATATATCCTTGAATCTGTGTTCAGAGAGCCTTGTTTGGCCAAAGGTGCTGGGAACAGAGAATTTTAGCACTTTGTAAGAAGCACAGAACTACAGCAAGCTACAGATGCATGAAGAGTAAAAAACTAGAAATACTTGAAGGCATCACCTCCTGCACCTCACCTGCTCGGCAGAGTTGGTGATCCTGTTGGCCTTGGACCGTTTTGGTGCCCTCTGCTTCCTGCTGCGGTACAGGGCGGTGCTGACCCTGTCAGCCGCGGCCAAAGTGGGGCTGGTGGCTCTGCTGAGGAGGTTCTGCAATATTTTCCCCTGGATTTTCCTCCTGAGGCTGCCGCCATTCTGCAGGCACGATGTCATCACCCTGCACACCTCCTGTGAGTGAGCACATGGGCATCGCCCGCCCAGCCTGTGCCAACATCTCCATCAGCATCAGCTACAGCCTTGTGGTGCTTTTCACATCACCCGCCCACCCTGCGCCCACATCTCTGCCAAAATCTGCTACAGCCTCACGGAGCCTTTCACCATCGCCTGCCCAGCCTGCGCCCACATCTCCGTCAGCCTCTGCCACGGTCTCACGGAGCCTTTCGCTGTGGCCGGGCTGGATCTGAGCCTCATCGCTGTCTGCTGTGGCTCCATCCTTCGGCTCTGTCCGGGCTCCCCTCCAGCACTGCCTGCCACAAGGCTTTGGCTCTCCCGTCTGTGCTGTTCCTGCTCCACATCCCTGCTGCTTTCAGTGCTCTGACGCAGCGCTCTGGTCACAATGTCCCCCCCGAGGTCCCCATCCTGCTGGCCAGCCCGTACGTGCTGTTCCACCACTGCTGAGCCCCATCGAGAGTGGTGTGAGGACACAGCAGACACGGGAGAAGGCTCTGAGCTGTTTACCTGCCCCAAGAGCTGCTTGCTGAGACAACAAGAGTGAAAATGATGGGCTCCTAAATGGGACTCCAGGCTCCCCACCCCAAATTCTCTTTCAGCTCTTTCAAGCAACATCCCCAAATCTTCTCCTACCCCCTCAAATATAGAGCAGCTGACATCCTCACATCACTGCCCCCCAGTTTCTGGAAAATGCAAGATGAAGGCAAAAATCAGGATCTCTGATGGGCAATGGAAGGAGAGTGAACAAAGACATGAGAACCTACCCCAAGTACGTCACCTTTGGGAAATCCCAAAATCCCAGATCTGCAGAGTAGCTGGGGTGGGAAGGGACCTCCAGAGACCAGCTCATCCAAGCCTCCTGCTCAAGCAGGTTCATCCGGAACAGCTAACACAGGATCACGTCCAGGTGGGTTTTGAACATTTCCAGAGAAGGACACTCCACAGCCTCCATGTGCAGCTGTTCCAGTCCTGTTCACCCACACAGTAAAAGAATGTTTCCTCATATTCAGCTGGAGTTTCCCATGTAAATCCCCTGCGAGGAAGAGGTAGGTGGAACTCCACTGTGGTGTGACAGTAAATCTCCATCTCACCTGTGTTCTCTGGAGTCAGTAATTAATGAATGTATTCTTCTGAATGACACATGTATAATGAAATTAATCGTGGAGATTTATTCTTTATTAAAATTCACAGTATTGAAAAATCTCCAAAAGGAATAATACAGAAATAAAAGCAAGTGTTGCACTTCAGCATTCATGGGGTGTCTTGACTCCTTAACTTTGAGTAAACATGTCAGTGAAAAATCACTCTCAAAAGAATCACAGAATGGCACTGAAACAAATTGTTGTTATTGAATCCTAAAAACGCTCTTGTTCCATAGTAGTTGCATTCCTGGAGCTTAAAAATCTCTTGGGCATCAGTTTGGAACAGCAACTGGAAGCACCAGAGCAACATGCTCCCCAAAGCAGAGCTGCAGCGCTGGGCAGGGCTGCTGAGAGCCTTGGAGCAGTCTGGTGCAGAGAGCCGTGTGACTGAGCATGTTACTCCCTCTAAAAATAGCAAAAAAAAAAAAATCTAATGCCATTCTGAGATGGAATATAAGAATTTTCTTTCAGAAGCTTGACTTCATTTGCTGTTGCTTGGAAGTAGCACATGGGATTGTTGTTTTGTGAAGAAATCGTAAGTAAAAAGGATGACCCACGCTGCCCATTCAGAGCTGGCTGTGAGACATCAGGAGGCTGGCGCTGGCCTCCAAGGCCAGGGCCAGGGCCAGTTCCAGAAGCAGCCACATGTATAATTCATTGTTTTCTCTACAGCAACGTGTATTTAATTCGTCATCACTTTATTGCTTGTTTCACGGCAGCAGCTTAATGTTCCGGTCGAAATTCATCCGCACAGTCACCCAACGGGAGACCCAGAGGCTGCTACTTTATGAAGGCAGAAGGACAGAAATGGTATTTATTCCCATTTTGAGTGGTATTTATTCTCATTCTGAGCAGCAAAGATGAGTTCAGTGATTTGCCCAAGGTATATCAAGCCTCATTTTAGAAGCTAAATGGATTAAAGGTTTTTTGTGGTAAAAATCTCATTTTCTAGACCCTCACTTGCAGTCAGAGACCTCAGCAGGTTCACGCCCTCTGCCTCAGTGCAGGGATCACAGTTCACGATGTGCCTCACTTCCACCCCCAAAATAACAGGGCTGAAGACAGGGGAATTGCTGGTGCAGTCATGTCCATGGTGGGGAACGCTGTGACCAAAATGGTGCCTTGAAAATGAGAAAGGTGCTGGTGTGCAAAGCAGGAGTGCAGAGAGAGATTCCTTGTTTTACTACGTATCTCAGATTTAAAAACAAATCCAAATTTGTTTGGATTTAAAAACAAATCCAAATCCAAATTTAAAAACAAATCTCAGTTCCAAAACCTGTAAAGTTTCAATTGGCTCTTGACCTTGCAAAATTTCTGTGCAAAGGCTCCAGCATGGTCACAAAAGCTGCCAGGGAGAAGGAAACTGATGCTACAACACTTACAACCAGCTCACTTATAGCATTTCACCATTTCCCTGTAAAACAGACCTGATGCATTTATTTTTGCCAGGAATCATCAATTATACAGAGTTTTGAGGTAAGAAACAAGTCTAAGATTTGCTTTGGTTAACAGTGTTTGAGTTGCATTAGGTCAGAGATGATCTTTACAGTCCCTTCCAAACCCTGCCATTCTCTGATTCTATAAACTTTTCATTTGGATTCAATTTATACTGAAACTCTGCTATCTGCCTATAAAGTGTGATAAGTCTTTGTGTGTCAGACCTGGGCCGATGCTTTGATGTTTGTTTTAGGGATGTGTGTCCTGTCCTGAGCATTGATCTTTTCGAGAAGAAGAAAGGAGTGATTTTCTGGGGTGTCTGGAGAGCTGAGTGAACAACACCTTGCCGATCAATAAACCCTTTTAAATTCAGCTGCTGCTCTCACTGCCAGCACAGCGTGTCCCTGGCCACAAGAACGCTGGGCAGGAACGATGCCTGCGGATTCAGACTGAGTGACTACGGGGGTGGCCTAAAGGGCTTCCCCGGCAGGACCCCAGAGGCTGAACCTACAGAGCAATGTTCTGAAACACCGCTGGGATCCTGGGGTCACCCTCACCCCTGCAGAAAATTAATGCAAATCCACTTCCATCTCAACCCTGCTGGGGCCTGGATCGAGACAGATCAAGACAGCGGTGAAATCAAACCCTGAGCCTTTATTTGGTCTGCAGATGCCTCGAGGGATGCCAGTGTCAGACCTCCAGAGAGTGGCCTTCCCCGTGGGATGGCAATCCTGCTCCACGGGGGCAGCTCCTGAGCCAGCATAAACACAAACCACAAATTCTCTATTTGTACTTAGCTCTTCAATATTTTCTTTAGTAGTTTCCAAGCTGTAGCTGTGCTGCAGTTTACTCGTGTGGTGCAGCATGTGAGCATCCTGCTCCCAGCTTTGGGCCAGGTCTAACCAAAGCCAGCCTGTGGAAATCAGATTTTGGCCCAGGGAATCCCTGCCCTGGCTCAGTTCATCTTCCAGGGCACACACAGGGCAGGGAACATCGGAACAAGTTCTCAATGTGCTTCTCGATATTCTTCTCCCAGGGAACAAGGATGAGAGGAAACAGCCTCAAGTTGTGTCAGAGGAGGTTTGGGTTGAGTGTTAGGGAGAACTTCATCACTGCGTGGGCTGTCCAGCCCTGGCTTGGGCTGTGGAGTCACATCCCTGGAGGGATTTCACAGTTCTGTAGGTGTGGCACCTGGGGACACGGTCAGCAGTGGCCTTGGCAGTGCAGGGGAGCGGCTGGACCGGATGGTCTCAGAGGGATATTCTGACATCGATAATTCCATAGTTCTGTGATTCTGTGGGGCCCTGGTCTAACAGAGAAGGCTTCACTCGTGACCCTCAGCGCCTGTGCAAGGGAAGCAGAGGATGTCCCATCTCAGCACCTATTCAGATGAGCTGGAGGCAAGTGCAGGAGAGGTTCCCCTTTGGCCTGAAGCTCGCCAGGGGAGAATGTGCTGCCTTTCATGGTTTAGACAGCGATTTCCAATGCTGTTTGATGGACTTCAGGTGCCAAGCCTTTCATTCCCCTGGCTTCCGAGCAATGGACCTTACTGAACCTCCCAGTCCCGGTGTAAGGAGAGAGTGAACACATATTGAAATAGACCCTGTGGCATATTTTTTAGGCAACATAGAATCCCAGTGTGGTTTGGGTTGGAAGGGACCCTAAAGCCCATGCAGTGCCATCCCTGCCATGGCAGGGACACCTGCCACTGTCCCAGGCTGCTCCAAGCCCCAATGTCCAGCCTGGCCTGGGACACTGCCAGGGATCCAGGGGCAGCCACAGCTGCTCTGGGCACCCTGGGCCAGGGCCTGCCCACCCTCCCAGGGAAGAGTTTCTGTCCAACATCCAACCTAAATCTGCTCTCTCAGTTTGAAACCTTTGCCCCTTTGTCCTGGCACTCCAGGCCTATGTAAAAAAACACTTTCCTGCTTTTTTATGAGCTCCCTTTCCATGACAGCAATAAGAAATACCTTATGCTAATGAAGCATTTCTTCCATAATTAAGATTTGCTCATCTCTGTATCAAGCGTGAGTCACTGTGACTAGAACACGTCTGTGTGTCTGAGGGACACCTGGAGCTCCACGCTCCTTCGGACGAGCTGCCACAGCCATGGCCAGGCTCAGCACATCCCCTGGGAACACTGAGCCCCGCAGGGCTTTGTGCTGCTCCAGCTCCCCCAGAGCCCTGCCCGAGGGCAGAGCAGCCCTGCTCTCCTGGAGCAGCCTGGGGGCAGCAGGTCGGGCACGGCTCCTCGGTGTGTCCCAGCTGGACATGGGGCTGTGGGACAGTGCCACCGCCAGCGCGAGGGAACACCTTTTGCCTTCCGATCAGCGAGCGTGGGACCACTTCTGGAAGGCTTTTCCCGGCTGTGGATCCTTCCAGGCAGGAAAAAGGGAAGATAAACTGTGAGCAAGTCCAGGTGGGACCACAAGAGGGTTGGGTGGATGGTGCAGCTGGGGTTTCTGACCAGCAGAAAAGGAGGCAAAAGCAGTGTCCAATTAAGTCCTTCAATTCCTGAGAGAGAATGAAGGGAAAAATGGAGTCAGACTCATCTGAGGTGAATAGACAGGAGGGTGGGTGGAAGAGTTGAAACAGGGGAAAACTCTGTTGGAAAATAAAGGAAAAATTCTTCCTCACATTGCGGGGGACCTCAGTCCTTGGAAATACAAAACTTGGATATACCCAGAGCTCCTTCTTCAGGCTGGAAGCTGTTTACTTGCAAGAACATAACAGGTTTCAACTATAAAACCTTGTTTTCAATTTTAAATTTCTATCCCTGTCAATCCTGACTGGGAACTGCCCAGTACAACCTTCTCAACCCTCAGAAAATCTGTGTGCAGCCCCCGAAGCAGAGAGCAGGTGTATCCATAGCTCTATATTTTATTATTATCATTGTGTTTAATTTAATAAATTGCTCACTCTCACAGCAATGGATAATGAGCACTTCACTGGTGTCTCTGGGATAAAATATCCATGAACAAGAGACAAATTTAGGCAAAAACTTCAATGAGTTTATAAATGTATCAGCTGCCTCAATATTTAAGAGTTCCCCACAGCAACGTTGGTCTTTTATTTTTTTTTAAATTCCACTATTTCAGATTAAAGCCCATATGTCCATCCAGCAGTGAGTTTGACTTTCCCAGCTCCTCTGATCCAGATTTTATCTTGGGAAGGTGAATGACTCAGAATGACTGTACTGAGGATGTTTAATTTTTTTTTTCACAGTAAGTGTGAAAGTTCTTATCCAAAGAACTTGTAACTGTTCATCTGATAGATACGGATTGAATAATGTCTTGAGAAAAAAAAAGAAAAATATTTGAAAATAAAATTAAAGAAGAATATTAAAAAAATGAATGCAAATTTCACTTAAGAGACCAGCAGAGAGAAAGAAAGTCCAGAGACAGACCTGACTTACTGATTTCAGACATTGTGAGAGTTAAAAATGGAATTGATCTAAAACTTGTCCCCAGTCTGGAGTGGTGGATATTATGACTCTGCAGCACCATGCCCAAGCCTAGCCTCACTCAATGACTGCAGACACAGTTACACAGAAATGGGATGGAATGAGACACTGCTGGTTTGAAAATCTGAAAATAAAAAAGGACAGATGACAAATTCTTTGTTTCTTGGGACCCTGAAGCTGAGGATAGAAGTTCTTTGGAGATGCACACCTTGCCTGAAGCCCATTGCAGGGGTTTGGTGGGTAAATGGGTCATGAAATTCCTCTGGAAATGCGATGCAGGATGTCAGAACAGATCACAGTGATCCTTTCCAGAGCTAATATTTTCTAACTCTCCTGCACCTAGGAACAAACCCTGCATGAATTAATGTATTAATGAGAATAGAGAGAAGGGACTAAACACTCTTTCCATACTTGGCCCTTGAGTCCCATGAGCAAAACCTCTCAGCAGTGAGATCCAGCTCTGCAAGTGTCCCCTGAGTGACAAAACCTCATGGCACTGCCATGGCATTTTGAAAATGTCCCAAATGGGACCTCCATGGTTCCTGTGCTGGTGTTTTGAAAATGTCCCAAATGGAACCTCCGTGGTTCCTGCTCTGGTGTTATGCAAATGTCCCAAAATCTGCACGGCTGAGGCTCAGTTTGGGCTGTGGTGAGGAAGTCCAAGCCTGACTCACTGAGACCACAAATGGGCACTAGAATAAGTGGTCAGTATAAGGGGTGTCTGCTGAGGCCTGGCTTTGGCTGTGTGTGGGTGGAAGGGTGGCTGCACTTGGATGATGCTCTCAATGCTGTGTGTTGGGAGCAGAGCCTGGGGTGGGCAGAGCTGTCACTGGTCACCATTCCGGGCATTTCGTGGCATTTAGAGTTCATTAATGTGTCGTGGCCAGGTGAGGCTGGTGTGTAGAGCTGCTCTGATCAGCTGCAAGTCTGGAATTTCTTCATGGAAAGGGTCATCCAGCCCTGGCACAGCTGCCCAGGACAGTGGTGGAGTCCCATCCCTGGAAGTATTCAAAAAAAGTGTGGATGTAGCACCTGGGGACACGGTTTAGTGGTGACCATGGTGGTGCTGGGTGGATGGTTGGACTCGATGATTGCAGAGATCTTTTCCAGCCCTAACAATCCCATGATTCTATGGCTCCATAAGACAGCCACATCCCAGCAGAACTTGGGGCTCCCAGCATCTGCAAGGACATCAGATCATCGATACTGTCCTCTCATTTGTTGGGGTGTTAGATCCAACAAACAGCATTTTAAATGATGCTCCACAGGGCCTGGGTACCTTCTGGCTCCAGTCCACCGTGGACCAGCAGCGTCGGAGGCAGATCCTCCTCCTGTCAGGTGGGAGGATGCAGCAGCTCAGAGGTTTGTTTCACCAGGCTGAGTGAAGATGATGGTTGAAACTCCCACCTCCCCAGCTCCATGGGCTCTCCCTGCCTGATGTGCTCTCTCCTCTCACTCAGCGATGCTCCATGGGGCTGCAGCCCTCTAAGGGAGCTTCTCTCACTGTCCTGGCGCTGGGACAGGACGTGGTGTCACCCCTGGGGAGGGGCAGAGCCCCTGGGGAGCCCGTGCTGTGACCTGGGCTGTGATCAGGCAGGGAAAAGCACATGGAGAGTGCAGGGGGATCATTTCTCTGCCAGCCTCCATCAGTCTGAGCCTCTGGATCTTCCTGAACCAGGAGATCTGTTTTGTGGGGAATATTCTTCAATGGATTTGTTTTTCCTGTGGATTTCTCTCACCACTTGGTGAAGCCTCTGCAGACTTCTGGCGTTTGCAGTTTGCTCTGACAAAATGTTCCACAGCTTAATCCTGTTGAGGGAAAAATGCCTCCTGTAACTGGTTTTAAATTTGCCACCTGCTATTTATTTAATGCAGCTTAGTTCTTGCATTAAGGGACAGCAAGCAATGACACCTAAGTGTTCTCTTCCACTGATCAGGACACCACAGAGCCCTTCTCCGTGCTCCAGTCATCCTTCTTCCAGGCTGGAGAGTCTGGGTTCACCCACAGCTTCCTTTATGGAAATTATTTTACACTTACTGGTTGTGTTTGTTGCCTGCTCCCAAAATCCTTCTATTCCCCAAGAGGATAAGGGGAAGGTGAGAGCATCTGCTTCACCGAGTTTTCAGATCAAGACCTTTGTGGCTTAAAGGGAAGAGAAAGTAACTGTGAGAGATGCAATACAAGCCTGGTAGTTAATGGGAACAATAGCAAAGCCTAAAACTCTTAGCCACTCATTGATGGCCATCAGGAAACTCCAGCTCGGCTTTGGAGAGGGACAGCCTGATCTTCATGGCTGAGACAAAGAGGGACGGGATGGAGGTGAGGATTCCAGACATCTGAGGGTCCTGCGGGACTCTGCACAGCTGAGAGAGGAACCCTCAGGAGAAGGGTCAGCGGGGAAAGGGCTGTTGGGAGGACAGAGGTGGGGCAGGTCAGGGATGAGGCACTCAAGCAGCCACATGGAGGTCAGATGCTGGAGCAGACTGTGTGATCCATCCTGCCCGTGTGCCAGCAGCCCAGCTGGAGCTGGGGCAGCGGCTGGAACCGGGGGGCAGCGGCTGGAACTGGGGTCAGCGGCTGGAGCTGGGGACAGCCCCAGTCCAGCAGCAGCGGTGACAGCTCAGGGGCAGCCATAGGGCAGCAGTGAGCCCCTGGGCAGTAGAATCTGTGGACTGAAGGCTGCAGAGGCCATGGGAAGAGAGCTGTGGTCAGAGGGGTGACACCCCCCAGGTCCAGGGAGGTGCTCTTCCATGCACACCTCCCCTCCGTGCTGCCAGTGTCCCCCCAGCTCCAGCAGCAGCCCCAAGCCACTGCTGACCCCACAGCGTGGGCACCTCCTGTGGAGCAGCCTCGGGCTGCTCTCTTGACCTCTGGCTTTGGGCACCACGTTCCTGGACACGTTTACCTGGGCAACCTGCACAAACGCACCATTTCTGGGGTGAAAACCAATCAAATCTGGGACAAATCACTGAGAATTATTAAAATGCTACTACTTTAATATTTCTGAAATATTTCCTTGAGCATCCTCTTCCTGCACATAAGCCCTGGATCTCCATTCAGTGACACTTCTGATATTGTTTTGCAGTGGCCCTTAGCTCACAGTCATGAAAGAAAACACACAGAAACTGCTTTTGGGATATGCCAGGAACCTCTCTGGACAGGACATTATCCTGTGCGCTCTCTCTGACCATTGACATCCACTGAATTGAACCAACAGTTTGTTTTTCTCCAAAGCATCTACCAAAACATTAGCTGAATTCTAAAAACCCCAATTTTGGAGAATTCAGCATATTCCTGATGTTTCCACTAACTTTTTCCTATGGTCAAACACCACCTCTGCAGAGCACACACCTGTGGGTGCTGATGTGGGCTCCGAAGCAAAGTGCTTTTTGACTCTTACCCTGGGACTCTCATGGTGCTGGAAGCAGGATGGAAAACAAAACTCCCCAGGAAAATCCTCCTGTGGGTTGGCTTTGAGCTCTGCAGAGGAATCAGAGAGCTGCTGGATGCAAACACGGAGAGGAATTAAAGTGTCTGCTGGGCTTTGGGGGCTGCAGCGCTGTCAACAAAGGGAGCATTTGGGTTTAGCATGAACAAACATCTCATCCCTTGTGCAGAGGAAGGAGTGAACCTTATGACTGAAACTGGATGAAAAAGTCAGATTTCTATCCCCCTGAGCCCTCTCATCCGTGGTTCACGCGTCTTCCTGCCTGAAAGCAAGTGCTGCACAGGCAGATGGAGGGAATGTGACAGCTCAGGTACCGCAGCAGGTCCAGCCTCGGCAGCACATGGCTGCAGTGCTGCTGAGCACCCCCAGCTCCTCAGAGACATTCACTGCCCACGCTGAGCTCCGCATGGCACAGCCCCGACCACTGGAGGCTGCTCAGCCTCACCTGGGACAGCCTGGCCTGTGCTGGATGTCACCTGCAGAGCTCCCTCCTGGCAGGGCACGTGCCCCGTGCCATCCTGCTGTGCCACCCACAGCGCCGTGCAGGGCAGGGAGCTCACCCCTATTCACATCTCACCCCTTGCACAGCCCCACAGAGCTTCCCTTCATCCCCCCACGCTGTCCTGAGTGTCACACAGGGGCGAGAGGGAGAAGGACTGGCTGGATGCTGAGGAGAGGCTGAGCCTCCTTGGGGTTCCTGTCACCTGCAGATTACAGAATCCACCTGTGGTGCCTGAGAATCACAGAACCATAAAATGGTTTGGGTTGGAAGGGACCTTAAGGATCATCCATGAGGAGGAAAAGGCTCTCCCCAGAGGGTGCTGGGCACTGCCCAGGCTCCCCAGGGAATGGGCACGGCCCCGAGGCTGCCAGAGCTCCAGGAGCATTTGGACAGCGCTGCCAGGGATGGACAGGCTGGCATTGTTGGGGGTCTGGGCAGGGCAGGGGTGGGACTGGATGGTCCTGTGGGTGATCCTGGATGGTTCTTTCAGATCAGAATATTCTGTGATTTTACGATCCTGTTCCATCCCTCTGCCATGGACAGGGTGGGGACACCTTCCACTCCCCCTGGCTTCCTTCAGGAAAATCCTAGATGGCATCTAGCACAAGGGAAAAAACAAAGCTCAAAAAGGACCCACATTATTCCCAGGCATTTCTCTTTAAACACAATCACATTTTGGAAACCAAGACCTTTACTCTTCCTGGAAATTCTTACCCTTCTAGATTATTCTGTGACCCAGGCTGGACTGGGAAGTCCCAGAGAGTATTTCACACCCTGGAGTGATGAGTGCCAGTTGCTCTGCACGGGGGACAGTCGGATTTGAGGCAGATTCAAGCAGCTGAGTGTGGGGTGTGAGCGGCTCTGACCGTCAGGCTGGCGCTGCTGGGGTTTGTCAGCAGAGCCAGAGAGAAACTTCCCTGCTGCAGGCTGTGTGTGTCAGGAATGAGCATAGCTGGGGCACAGAGATCCAACAAGGAAACAGCAGAGTGATCGGACAGAAAGATCTCAGCTGAGAGCAGGGTGAGTTCTCTGAAGCATTTCTTGGGTATGGAAATCCTGCTTTTGGCCACTTCCACTGCTGAACTGCTGCTTTTTGCTTCTCCTTCCAGCTGCAGCAACATCCAGGTGAAGGATGAGCTGTGCCCAATGGTCAGCATTATGGGGATTTTTATTATCCATAATTACCACAAATTCGGGGAATTAAAGCCTTGTGGGGTGACATTTATCGCTGACCTCTGCAGCGGCCCAGACACTGAGAGCCTTCGGATCAAGGTGACTCACCCTGGGAAGCAGAGCTGCCACAGCAGCAATTATTTCATCCTCCCTCATCAGAGGGATGTGGTTTTGCTGCAGGGAGTGATGGATTCAGAGTTAGAAAATGGTTCTGGATTAATTTTGGAAAAATGAATGATTATAATGCTGGACCACTTTTCCCTCTGGCAAACAACTGCAATTAATGATGCATTTCTCTGAAAACTGGGATTTTATCAGATGTCTGACCCTGCCTTTTGTATTTTTATTTTTCCAGAGAGATAATTGTTTTCATTAGCCCAGAGGCTGGAGCTGGGAGATAAATCTTGCAGAAGAGCCTTCATTCTATAAAATGTGCTTATGTAAACAGCACCCTCTGGTCACACTTTGCTCTCTGCTTGATCACTTGTGCTTTTAAGGATCCTCATGGCCCTGCAGGGGAGTAAGGACGGGAAACCTTGTCTGCATGGAAAGTTTCGAGGGGGAAATCTCTGTGCAGCCCAGAATCCCATAATCCCAGAATCTCTGAGGCTGGAAAACTCCTCCCAAACCATAGGGTCCAACCTGTGCCCAATGTCCACCTTGTCACCCAGCCCTGGGTTTGGTGTTGTCGAAGCACCAGAGGGAGGCTGGAGTCACACCAAAAATTGTGAGCAGTCAGGCAGAATAACAAACACTCTGTCAGTCTGGTGCATTCGCATGGAATACACGGATTAAAGGGCAGATCTTTCAGGGAAGATAAAGCTACGTCCCCAAAATTATATGATAATAGCAACATTCACACCCAACAAAACAGCTGTTTCCTGAAAAGCTCATCACTGAAAGCAGTGAAAAACTGCAGAAATCAGACCACTTCCTTCATCTTTGGCAATGAATAATTGATAACTTCATTTTTCAAATGAGTTTTGTCCTTACTTTCTGGTAGTTTCATTTAGATCATTCTCTGCTTTTTTGTTTCCGAAGATGCTGTGTGAGATGTGTCCCAGGCGTGATCACAGTCGGGACCAATTTAATTCCCGGGCTGTGCCCTGGCAGCCGGACATGCTGCCCCGGCTGGAGGAGAAATTACAGCGCTTCGTCACAATTTGTTCCTGAGAAATCCACGGTCGCTGCTGCCACGTGTGCTCCATAAGGATGGGACTTCTCTGTTTCACTATTTTTCAGGAATTGAATGTTAATCCGAGTGGTTCTTTGCCCTTTTCCACATCTCCTGTGGCAGGCTCTGGGGTTGCCTCACTCCACGCTGCTTTTCATTCCCATTTATTTTCTGTTCATCCTCCAAGATCTCTGCCAGCAGCCCTTGGGCTGCTCCTGCCCCTCTGTAAGTTCTCCCAGGGGAATTGTCACCCTGCCCTTACCCTGCCCTGCTAATTTTAAACCATCTGTTTTATTAATTTTTTTCATATTCCCCCTGATTTCTTGCTTTGCTGCTGCTGTTGGACTACTTCAGGAAAAATAATTTATGACAAAAAACCAAGTAACTGCCATGCCAGGTCACACCATCCATCACTCCATGTGCTTCCCCAGCATTTGAATAACAAAGCAGCTCGTACACCAATCTGCCCCTCGCTGAATGCAAATCACTTCTTGCCTTCCCATCCTCCTCTTTTGCTTTCCATGCTTGTGCCATTTCCCTCAGTAAATCATCACTCCTGGTTTTCTCTTATGCCAGGGATCACCACAAAGGTGGGAATTTATGCCTGATGCCTTCAAGTGCCCTTCTTGCTTGGTCATTGCATTGCTGAGGTTTGGGGAAAAAAAAAAAAAAAGCTGTTTTGATTTAATCTATAATGAACATCACGGGTTCCTGAAATGTGACCACTTGGTCACCGTCCTTGTGCGATGATGGAATGGTTGGGAGGGACCTCAAAGCCCACCCAGTGCCACCCCTGCCATGGGCAGGGACACCTCCCACTGTCCCAGGCTGCTCCAAGCCCCAATGTCCAGCCTGGCCTGGGACACTGCCAGGAATGGGACAAAGGAGATACCTCTACCTCAGTGTTCCCAAGAACACCTTGCTGAGGTCCAGAGCTTTCAGCTACAAAAACCAGATGAACAAATGCAAATGAAACACTCCACAGAATGAAGATCTTTAGCAGTGAATGTCCTGCTCAGTGTCACTTCTTCTCTCCTTGCAATAATCATCATGGGCGCCATGGGGAATGGAATATTCCTACATTTGCCGCTGGGCAAATCCACCAGACTTGGACAAAAGTCAGATATCCCAGGCTGTAGAAAGGGTGTAAAAAGTATTTTGGGACACGGCTAAGACCGAACAGTTTCCCTTCAGCTTCCTCCCAAGCTGTGCCTCTGTGCCTGCAGTGCATCCCCAGCTCTCCATCACCCCTAGCCTGGCCCCTGCTGGGCTCTGCTCTGATGGCCCTGCCCAGGACCCCTCCCCTCCATGCTGCTGCTGTCCCCCAGCTCCAACAGCGTCCCCAGGCCCTCACCGACCCCACAGCCTGCTCGCCGCCCCCAGAGCAGCCACCAGCTCCTCTCTGACCTCTTCTTTGGCCACCAGCTCCTCTCTGAGCTCTAGTTTGCGCACCAGCTCCTCTCTGACCTCTTCTTTGGCCACCAGCTCCTCTCTGACCTCTAGTTTGGGCACCACGTTGACCTGGAGCACCTGCACAAGCCCACCATTTCTGGGCTGAAAACCAGCCAGAGCTGGGAGAAATTGCTGCGAACACTCAACCCTCAGAAATGTCCGGGGGGTGTTTGCAGCTGGGAGTGCCTCAAAGAGGAGAAGGTGCCTGCAGCATCTCTTGGAACTCTTCCCAAAGCAACTTTAAAGGACAAAACTATAAATGGTTGGAAGCCATGAGGTCAGATCTCTCCCCAGGGGCTCCCATGTGGATTTGGGACAGAAGGAGATCTCACCACTCCTCCACAGAATCCCAATGCGCTTCTAAGAGACAGGACCTGGACATCTTTCAGACACAGCGACAGAGCTGAGCAGAACCCACCCAGACACCAATTCCACAGATAGCAGGAATTGCCTAAGCCAGGTTTTTCTTCCACTTGAGCTGCTTTGCCTTCTGAGTTGTTTGGTTTGTGTCCTTTGTGGGGATTGCTGTCACAGGAATCAGCTCCCAGCGTTCCTCTTCCCTGTCCCTCCCTGGGCAGGCAGGACAAACCTCACACCCCACACACGGGCAGGGAAACGCTTCGGACTCAGCCCTGGTCAGCCTCCACCTTCAGATTTTGGAGATAACTTACTATACTTAGGGAAATTAGATTAAATTTATCATGTTTAAATTAGGGAAAGGAAAAAGTGCTTCTCTGTTTCATGTGAAGACAAGGAATTAGTGATCAGCTGTGACAGAGGCTACATCATTAGGAATATTTTAAAATAAAAATGAGCGAGAAAAGCTTCTGGAAACAGCTGCTCTGATCTAAAAACTGCAAATATTCGAAGTACTACAAAGCTCTGCAGCCTGGAGTTGGTCTGACCCAGGCAGCTCTGGCATTGCCCCATGGGCAGAGGGGGAGGAAAAGTTTATCATGGAGACCCTTCCACTGAGTCATGAGGAGCAGAAAGGATCCCCAAACACACCCCAAAACCATCACCCCCACCCAGACTCCATGGCTTCCTGAGCTCCTTCCCGAGAGGAGTCTGGATGAGGCTGGATCCACGCCCAGCCCCAGGCCTGGGCCATGGTTTGTGTCTGAAGGATTGTACAGGGATGGCTGAACCTTTACATGACTTAGTCCTCTAGGATTAAGGGTAGGAAACCAAATATATTTATAGAAATAAATGATTTACTCAGATAATCATTTGACTAAGAGACCTTAATCAGCATTATTGACTGCACAGCAGGGCTATCCACAGCCACCAGCATAATGCACTATTTGAAACAAGAGTGAAGCAATTCTATCAAAGCCAGCAAGCTCCGTTATTGAGCAGAGATTGATGTCACTCACCCACACCAAGGGCCTGGGGCAAATCGCTTTGGCTCAGTCTTGAGCAGTGACACTGAGGGGCATCCCTAGAAGGGACTCGGGCAAAGGGGGCATGAGAAAACCCTCACATTAAAAAACTGGGACTGGGCTTTTATGGGATAAAGCCCTGGACTGGCAGTCAGGTGTCTCTGGGCCGTGCCAGCTCAGCTGCTTTAGCTCAGGGATCAGTGCTATCACCTGGGGCTTCCTTTCTCAGGCACTTCAGGAGCTCTGCCACACCCTCACCCACTCAGGATGTTGCACTTTGGGATTGAGGAGTCAGGCTGGTTGCAGCTTTATCCAACCCCAAAAGCAGCAGGAGCCCCTCTCTATCCCCCACTCCCAGCAGGGCATCCAGCTCTTCCCACCCTCTCTGTTTCCTTTCCAGAAGTTACTGAAATTCCACTGAAGTTTCGCTTCAGAGGAAGAAAAGCCCCAAACAAGCACAGCAGCAAGTCCTTTAAGGACACTGCAAGAGCCTTTCCCCTGCTTGAAGCAGCTCAGCTCCTGAGCCCCAAGCAGGTGTGGCAGGGACGGTCCTGTCTGCAGCATGGCCCGGGGCTCATTTGGGACAGCTCTGTCCCTCTGCCCCCACTCAGGTGAGACCTGACCAGCAGAGCTGCTCCAGCTTGGAGGGTACTGCACAGGAAGGACCTGGAGCTGCTGAGAGATTCCAGAGGAGGCCAGGGAGCTGCTCCAGGGCTGGAGCCCCTCTGGAGCCAGGCTGGGAGAGCTGGGGGTGTTCCCCGGGAGAGGAGAAGGCTCCAGGGAGAGCTCAGAGCCCCTGGCAGGGCCTGAAGGGCTCCAGGAGAGCTGCAGAGAGACTGAGGACAAGGCATGGAGGGACAGGAGCCAGGGAATGGTTGCCAGTGGCAGAGGGCAGGGCTGGATGGGATCTTGGGAATTAGGAATTGTTCCCTGGGAGGGTGGGCAGGCCCTGGCCCAGGGTGCCCAGAGCAGCTGTGGCTGCCCCTGGATCCCTGGCAGTGTCCCAGGCCAGACTGGACACTGGGGCTTGGAGCAGCCTGGGACAGTGGGAGGTGTCCCTGCCATGGCAGGAAAGTGAAGAGAGAAGAGCTTTGACATCTCTTCCAATCCAAAGCATTTATAATTTTATGATCTGTCCTACCCCCAGGGCAACTCCTACATTTACAGATCCCACACCCAGCACCACCCCCAGCCCAGCCACCTCCCTCCCCGCCCCAGGACACCTCCCCCTGCTCAGGAGTATTTCACATCAGTACAGCAAGGCAGATTGGGAGCAAGACTTTATTACCAAACGCACCCTTCGGGGAGTCACAGCAGCCCAAAGCACAGACACGAGAGCTCAGCCAGCTCAGCACACCATGCCAGGGAGCAGATGTGCAGGAGCTCCCACATCACAGCAGAGATTGCATTGCCTTTCCCTCAAGGGCAAGAAAATCCCTGTCCTGGTCAGCAGCCAAAAGAGGTAGGTATCCAACAACACAACTTCTGCTGAGGCTGAGCACTGAGACAGACAGACGTGAGCGGTACCAGTTCCTCCTGCAGGAGCAGTCCAGGCCGTGCCCTGTCACAGAGCCACCACAGGGACCCCTATCCACGGGATCCCACAGCCCCTGGCACGCCGGGGAGCAGCGCAAGGGACAGGGGCAGCAGGAGCAGGACAGACCCTGGCACAGCACACACAGCCTGGTCACTCTCAGGAGCCATATCCTCCACCTGAGCAGGGGAGGATCTCTTTTTCCAAGCATAGTATTTTGCCACAGCCACATTGGGGTTCCCCTGCGCGGGGTCAAACCACATCTGGATGCAGTGCCCGCTGCCTCGGCGCTCAGGGGTGTATTTGTAGGAGTTGGACCAGACCTTCTCACACAAGTCCTTCGGCTGGGGGAAGATCTTGCTGAAGGGTCTGCACATGGAGCCCCAGGGACAGCGGTTCGTTCCTGGGGACAGAGCACCGCAGCAGAAAACCTCAGCGTGAGCGCCGGGACAGCCCTTCCCTCCTGTCCTTCCACCGGGGAGGAGCAGGTCCCCTGCCCACAGGGAGTGACAGATTTGGGGTCCCAGCAGCAGTGACACTGCCAGCGAGCTGCCAGGGGGTGAGGAAAGGCTCCCCAGAGCCCACCAACCTGTGGCCCAGTTCCAGCCCTTGTGCCAGTTCTCCTTGCACGTGAGGGAGTCCTTGCAGTCCTCCCACCACTCCTCGCAGTCCTCCCTGCAGAGGGGCACATGGAGAATCCTCTCCCGACGCCAGCTGCTGTCAACCTGCAGGACACAGGACCAGGCACACTGGGCAGGGCCCCTCAAAGTCAAGGGCAAGGTCTGCCACATCCCAGACCCCCCAACCCCTCCCGTGGGGCTCCACAGCTGAGCCCAGGGAGTTTCAGCCCCAGCAGAGATGTGTCTTGACAAAAGGAATTCTTCCATCAGTCAGAGGCCAGAAAAGTCCTTGGAATCTTTCTACGCTGTGAAAAAAGTTGAGACATCCCAGATATTAAAGAGAAATTGTTCCCTGAGAGGGTGGGCAGGCCCTGGCCCAGGGTGCCCAGAGCAGCTGTGGCTGCCCCTGGATCCCTGGCAGTGCCCAAGGCCAGGCTGGACATTGGGGCTTGGAGCAGCCTGGGACCGTGGGAGGTGTCCCTGCCATGGCAGGGGTGGAATGGGATGAGTTTTAATGTCCCTTCCAACCCAAACAGTTCCATGATTCTTTGATCTGATCCTACCTGGTCGATCCAGGGCCCCAGGTTGGGCGAGCACTCGTACAAGCACATGTCCTGGATGAAGTGGCGCTTGCATTTGGGTGGCATCACCCCACAGTGGTTCCAGTTGAAGTTGTAGAGGGTGGATTGGTCCTTGTGGCCTTCCAGGCTGGTGTTGGCTGTGCAGCAGGCGTTGTCCTTCCAGGGAGAGCACTGCAGCAGAGCAAGGGACAAGGACAGGCTGGTCGGGGCAGGCAGGGGATGGCGCAGGGGCAGAGCCCACTGCAGGGAGCCTGCAGCAGCCAGAGGGTTTGGTCTGCTCCTGCAAGCCCTTGGCACTTTGGACTCAGGTTCAGTGCTGCAGCAAGGCAGAGCTGCAGGAAAAGCAGGAGATCAGATCTCAGCAGGAATCAGTGCCAGCCCGAGGGACAGAAACAAACCCCTTCTCCTCCACCCAGGGGCTGGGGCAGAGCGAGAACAATCTCCAGCACCAAGAGGGAGCAGATGAGAGGCTTCCTTCACCATCCCTTCCCTTGCTGTGCTCTGGGGTGCCCGAGCTGCAGGAGGGGCTCAGGACAGGTGACACTGAGCTGTCATATCGCCACCCCAGCGCTCCTGCTCGGGCCACTTGCTGAGAGAAGGCGGCAAACAAACAGATCTCACACCCAGCACAGGCTTCCTCCCTCGGGCAGGTGGTGGCCAAGCCCAAACCAGCCCAGCAGGTCCAGGGGGCCCAGACAGTCCCACCAGCAGCTCATACCTGGTCATGCAGCTTGTCCTCGGGGCCAGGCTCGCTCTTGTGGTGCTTGGCATCGATGCAGAGGTTTAGCAGTGAGTCCTTCGCCGGCACCACGGCACCGACAGCCAGCAGCAGCAGCAGTGCCAGCCCCACTGCCATCCCACTGCCAGCCGGGACACGGAGGGGACAGAGGGGACAGCACAGGATGGGGGACAGCTGTGCAGAGAGGGGACAGAGCTATGCAGAGAGGGGACAGGGCTATGCAGAGAGGGGACAGGGCTGTGCAGAGAGGGTTTGGCACAGGAGCAGCGAGGGAGGTGCTGTGGGGCCGGGCACTCGTGAGGAGCTGGCAGCAGCTCAGGGCGCCAGGGACACAGGTGCAGCCCCCCCAGGCAGGCTGAAGGTCAGCAGCATGTTATCATCAGGAAACACCAGCGACAAACAGCCCTGGAGAGCTCAGACTGGGCAACAATTCACCAGCCCTGAGGGAGGAGGAGATGCTGTGTGAGACCTGCTCACTCTGGGGTCCTTTTGTCACCCCACTGCTCCAGACAGAAGCTTCCAGCCCCCAAACCTTCTGCACCACGACATGGGCAGTCCAGGGACCTCTCCAGTGAGTGTTCAGAGGGGCAGGGAATGCACCAAAACACCAACACCTTCTGTGGACCATGAGCTGCAGGAGGCCCACGTTGTCTCCAGGAGTATGTTAAGACAGGAAAACATTTTATTTACCTGCACCTGAGACTTTGAAACCCTCACCTGAGGTCTCCAGCGGAGACCTGAATCATCACAGAATCACAGAAGGGTTTAGCAAAGAAGGAATCTTAGAGCCCATCTCATTCCACGCCCTGCACTGGGCAGGGACACTTTCCACTAGAGCAGATTGCTTCAAGGCCCCTCCAGCCTGCTCTGATTTGATCAATAAAATATTTCACTCTGTCGTGCCTTGGTCTCCTCTGCCTGCCTAGAGGCTGGGACAAATTCTACAATCATTTTCTGAACCCCACCCCCCAAAAACCCCAAACCAACTAAGCAGCAAGACTTACCCAAGAAAGTTCCTTCTCATCTCTTACTGACACAGCACAAGGCTCTAAACCAGACACCTTTTGAGAAGAATTTTGCAAAACACATGAGCAAGACCAAGCATTTACAGCATTAAAATAGCACAAAACACCCCAAAAAAAGCAGCTACGGGCCTGAGGAGGCAGACACAGAAATGACAACTAGGAAGCAGCTAACTTGCATTATAACTACATTTATGCCCCAAATCAACTGTCAGCCTTACCAGCCTTGAAAGTCCTGAAGCCCTCTCTAACACCTTACAGACACTCAGCTCAGCACCTTCCCAGGGCAGCTTTAAAGGAAAGCTTCCAGCACAGGTGCCAGCACTGGGGAGGACCTTCCCCCTCTGTCTAACGAGCTTTTGCTCATGCCGCTGTTTGTCAGCACATGGCCGATGCTTTGGGGACAACCAGCGCGTCCAGCCTCCTTCACAAGCAGCACCTCTCGCCTGGGAAACAATCCAGTGTTTCTTCCCAAAAGCAGGTGTCTTATCAGCCTTGGCCCTTCACAACAAGCGCCATTTCCTTTCCTCCCCCGCACCAGGCAGTTTGGATTTGCATTGCATGAGGCAGAATAACCCAGGAGAGACTGACCCAGGGCTCTGGGTATGGAATAAATAATGGAATAAACACAAAAGGCAGCAAATGACACACAGGCTGCTGCCTCAGAAGGAAGAACAAACAAACAGAAATGCAGGGGCTGAGGCAAAGCAGTGCCCCTCCTTGTAACACCTGAGCACATCCGTCGGTGCTAAAAGCTTCACCAGAGCCCATAGAAAGCCCTTGCCCTCAGCATGGGGAGAGTCTTCCTCCCAGAGCAGGTTTTGGGGCTGATCTGCTCTTTCCTTCACTCACATCACTGATGTTTCAGTGATGAACCATTTGCCTAAGGAGGAAATCTTTCTGCGTTTCATGTGCGAGCACTTTGGGCCCTGGGAGACCCTGCTTTGGTGATCACAGAATCACTGAGGTTGGAAGAGACATCCCCACCTTGTCCCCAGCGCAGAGCATTGAGTGCCACGGCCAGGCCTTGCTGGGACACCTGCAGGGATGGGCACTGCAAAGCTCCCTGGGCAGCCCTGCCAAGGCTGGACTGCCCTTTCCAGGAAGAAAGTTTTCTCTCGTTCTGTCCTTTGTTCCCTCCCCGCCCTCCTGTCAGGTAGAAATCAGCCTTGTGCTTCTAATCCCTCACACGGGAGACGTCACCGAGCAGATCTTCCCCCGCTCACTTCTGACTCTTTGCCACCTCTGCTCCCTCCACGAGACAAGTTTTGCCCCTCGAGGCACAGGACTGTGGCAGTTTGAGATGCCCTGCACTGTCCTGGCCACATTTCCTGCTCCTTGCCAGGGAATTTCTAATATCTGGTTTGTTTTTGGAACTGCTGATCACTGAACTGTGTTGTAACATTGTCAGAGCAGTGACAGCTTGTTCCTGAGAGATAATTGTCAGCCACCAGCCTGTCATCTTCCATCTGACGTGTTCTCCCCAGTGCATGGCTGCGTGTTCATCTCAACTGCTTTTTCTTTGAGATCTGCTGTTTTACTGTTCGGTGACTCAGTGGTACCAGGTGTCACATCCCACTCAGCAGAAAGGAGAATCCACGAGTCAGAGGTGCCCGTGGCCACAAAAGAACAGCAAAAACCAAAAGGGTCCAGAAAACAAAGCTCACCAACCTTTATTGGCCATCTCCACTCTTGGTGTGGAAATTGGTGCATGTTTTGTCCCTACTTTGTAACAGTGAGAGAAATAAAAGAGTGAAATGAAAGAGGGAAGAAGGAAAGAGTGGAAGAGAGATTGGGTAGGAAAGGAGGTCACCAGTCCTGGCTCCAGCACTGATCCAGGTCCCGGGGTGCTGCCCAGGCTTGGGGGGTGCCTTTTTATAGGCAAATTTTCCCCACCCTGGGATTGGGTTTCTTGCTCTTCATGCAAATGTGAGCATGTGCAGTCTGTTCTTCCGGACCTTTCTGGCGATAGGTTGGGGGGCTTCAGGGGTCTTTTGGTAGTCTTGATCCCCTTCTACTGGATCGATCCTCAATCGAGAGTTCTGCCTGCTCCTTGACCCCACTCCTGCATGGGGTCTGTCCTTTGTGCTGTTTGATGACCACAGACCAGAAGAGGGAAGTTGGCCCCAAAAAGGTTCTGCCCCAGGAAGGTTCTGCCCAGTCTCTGGACTGCCCCTTCCCAGCCACATCCTGGTCTAGTCCTGATTTAACTTTCTTGCTCCAGTGGACATGAGGAGTTTGAGTCACAGCAATGCATTTACTCCTTCCTGCCCAGGCTCCTGCACCATGGTCTTCTGCAGATTTCTACAGCTGGTCCTGGAGCGATTTAGTATCATCAGAGACTTGCCTGACTTGGTGTTTTCCCCTCCTTTTCCCAGACAAAATTTGTTGAAAAGCAGAAAGCATAGAATCAAAGGAGCTTTTCGTTGGGAAGGACCTTAAAGCTCATCGGATTCCAACCCCTGCCGTGGGCAGGAACACCTTTCACTATCCCAAATTGCTCCAAGCCCTGTCCAGCCTGGGCTGGAACACTTCAAGGGACAGAGCTTATCAATTTACCTGTGGATTCAGCCCTGTATCACATTTCCTGCGACCTTTTCCCACACAGACACTGCGCTCATGGGTGGGCAGATCCTCCCATCTCTCCAAAAAGCCTTTCAGGTTGTCCATGTGAATGCGTAGACCGTGTCCTTGCAGGGGGAACTTGTGCATGCAGCAGTGGAGAGCACGGGGAATCTCTCCCTGATGTCCTGCCCCCATCCCTGTACATCCCATCACCTAAATACGCTGCATTTTTCGCATCACATGCTCATTCTTTGCTCTCTTTGTCACCCCAAAACCATTTTTGTCTCTCTCTGAGCTCATATTTCCTTAACTGGCCATGCCAGAGTTGTTTACAGCCCCGAGGTCTCCGGTACCAGCCTGTGCCATCCCTCATCCCCTCGTGCCCCTCTGTCCCACACCGTGTCCCCTGTCCCAGAGGCCCTGCCATCCTGCCAGGTGTGCATTTCTCTGCCCACCCCGCTGTGTTGAAGTCTTGAACATCTCCCTCAGCACAGAATTTTGCTGTTCTCTGCCTACAGTCAAAGCCACGTTTGCACCACGCAATGAGGAGCAAAAGAGCCATTGCCGGAGTCTGAATTAAAGATGCCTTCGCTGCTAAAGCTGGTGAAAACAACCCACAGGACAAGTTCAGAGAGCAAAGCTCAGTTCCCTGAGACCTTGCAAACTCAGCACAAAGCCCGTGGCCAGCAGTGGCCGTGCTGTGGCTATGGGTTCAGTGTGCAGGACCTGTGCCACAGCTCCCGGCCAGGCTGGGGATGCAGAATTGTGGAAGGATGAAAGGGTTTGGGTTGGGAGGGACCTTAAAACCCATCCAGTTCCACCTCTGCCATGGGCTGGAAATTCTTCTGCTTTTCCAGTAGAACAAAATAAAGTTCCAGAAAACGAAGAAACAAAAAAATCATTCCAGTGTCTGTATCAGAGGACTCCCACGTGCCATGGGGAGGGCATTTCCCTGGGGTTTTGCTGGTCGCAGTTCCCTGAGGGAGAATGGAAGTGCTTCGAGGCTGTTTGAGGGGGCTGAGGAAGTGAGGCTGCAGACAGGTTGGGTGCTGATCATCTTTCTGCAACCGAAAAGGTTCATGAACTGGGAGATGTGACGTTGCTTAGAAAGTCAATCCCACAGAGTTCAAACACTCAGCTGAGTCACAACAGCCTGTTGTTATCATTAACCATAATTAGCAGGAATAAACCAGTGCCTGAGGACAGGCTGTGCTGTTGCCTTGGGCCTGAGCAGATTTGTCCCACAAATTTTGTGTTGAATTTCATTTTAGTCAGTGCTTTTATTCCAGTGAGGACTATCTGAGCAGAAAGGGGAACTGGAAAAGGGCCTGGGATCCTGGTAGGTACGAGTGACCCCAAGGTGACCAGGCAGTGAAGGTGGCTGGTGGTGGGTCTTCAGGGGAGCTGGGGCTCTCAGGCTGTGCAGAACAGTGGTTCCAAAACAGTTCTGCACGGGTGAGACCATGCCTGGGCACTGGGGCCAGTCTGGGCCTCCCAGGACAGCAGACAGTGATGGGCTGGGGATGCTGCAGGGGCTGTGTGGGGTTTTTCCAATCCATCTGCTTTAACCCCAACAAGACACATTTCATCCACACTCTCTCCACCACTAAGGACCAAGGTCTTGAGCACCTGCACCTCCCACACCAGTGCTGTGCTAACCTCCAACATCACAGCAATCAACCTGTCCAAGATCCAAAATTTGTGAAAAATGCTTCTCCCACTGCTTTTGTCCTCATGGCCAACATCTGCTGCTGGTCCCACCAAAATGAGTCCCACTGTGTACAGAGAGAAAACCAGGTCGGTCCTGGACCCCCAGAAAGCTGAAGGCAGCCAGATGTGACCCCACAGTGATGGAGTGAGCTGGGCTGCAGCTGGGGATCTGCCGAGAGGGCATGAGTTGGGGGGGCATAGCCTCACAGGGGGTGGGGAGTCACACAGCTCAGAAAGACAACAGAAGCTATGTTAAAAATTGAAGGGCAAAGTCAATCACTGATGCCAGCTGGAAAAACTGCACAGACTTGGGCAATGAAGCTCCACCTGAGAGCTGTGAACTCTCACAATGATCACAGCCTCAAGATCTGCCAGGGGAGGCTCGGCTTGGACACCAGGAGCAATTTCTCCATGGCAAGGGCGCTCAGGCCTTGGCAGGGCTGCCCAGGGAGCTTTGCAGTGCCCATCCCTGCAGGTGTCCCAGCAAGGCCTGGCCGTGGCACTCAGTGCTCTGCGCTGGGGACAAGGTGGGCATCGGGCACAGCTTGGCCTCCATGGGCTGGGAGGGCTTTTCCTGCCTCAGGGATTCTATTCTACAATTCTCTGATTCTGTGGTCTGTTACGTTTCTTCCAATCCAAACCATTCCATGATTCCATGACTCTGCATATGCAATTTTTATGGTCAGATGTGGCTTTGTGCAGCACACACCTAAGATGTTGTTAATTTGGAGAAATGCCTATACCCTGAGCGATGTCACCGCATAAATATTTGAACAAAACATAATTTCCTCTATTGATTTTCCTCCCACAGAAATGTCTAATGGAGAATGAGGCTGTGCCTGCTTTCTTTGCTAAAAAAAGAATGAATAAATACCTCAATAAAGTCTAAAATGATGTAGCGGAGTGCTGGATATGCAAGTGCTATTGTGCCAGGGATATCAGCAATTTCCATCAGTTGATTAGGGAGCAGAGCCCACAGGGATCACAGGGATCAGACAGGGGTTATCAGTGAGAGCAGTTATTCTTGCAGGCACAGGGAGAGTTAAGGATTAAGCAGCAAGGCAAATGCAGCTCCCAGAGATAGGCAGCTTTAAGGAGCAGCTCTGTGGGTCTGCAGAGGAGCTGACAAGGGAGGAGGTCCCTCCTCGAGGTGGGGTTCCTGCTGGATGAGTTATCTCAGGTCGGATAAGCTGTGAGACTCACCATGGGATGAGTTTGCCATGGGCCTCCCTGGGGTGCCCAAGCACAAAGGTAAAGGCATATCAGAGAATCATGGAATCATAGAACCATGAAGTGTTTTGGGTGGCAAGTGACCTAAGGATCATCTCCTTTCACCCCCTGCCATGGCAGGGACACCTCCCACTGTCCCAGGCTGCTCCAAGCCCCAGTGTCCAGCCTGGCCTGGGACACTGCCAGGGATCCAGGGGCAGCCACAGCTGCTCTGGGCACCCTGGGCCCGGGCCTGCCCACCCTCCCAGGGAACAATTCCTAATTCCCGAGATCCCATCCAGCCCTGCCCTCTGTCAATGTCAAGCCATTCCCCTGGTCCTGTCGCTCCGGGCCCTTGCAAATAGTGTCTCTCCATCTTGGAGGTATTTTCCAGCTTCAGTGATCCCATGATTCTTGGGGCAGGGAGGTGGTGATATTTATACACCCCCAGACCTCCCCAAGGCACATGGATCCTGTCTCTGGCAGAGGCTTAGCTGAGGGTCCTCTGCAGAAAGCCTTCAGGTGAAGTTCCTCTGCAGAATCCGTGCAGGTGAGAAACCTCTCACGGGGACTTGACTTCTGGGCTGTCTCCCTGCTCCAGGAAAAGGAAGAATGTGACAAAAGGAAGAAGAACAGAAGAAACAGTATTTCCGTGAAGGTCCTGACATGGCACCAAGAGCCTCTGGTGCCTCTGGCATGGAGCAACCTGTGTGATTCCATGGATTTGTGGTGTCCAAAGGGGAGATGTGTCCCCTCCTTGGTTGCCTGGGGAGCCCCCACTGCAGGCTGAGGCCACAGGGTGACGGGGGCAGCAGGGACTGGAGCATTCTGCACCCACATGCACCTCCTGCATCTGCATCTGCATCCCACCCCCTTCATCCTGCATCGCACATCCACATCTGCATCTGCATCCCACACCCCGCACCTGCCTCTTGCATCCTGCATCTGCCTCCAGCCTCTGGATTCTGCATCCCATCATCTCCTGCCTCCCTCACTGCACATCCACATCCCACACCTGCATCCCACGTCTGCATCCCACTCCTTGCATCCCACATCTGCATCCTGCTCCTGGCATCCCACATCT